>OX463850.1:25687836-25829102 GCA_949825065.1 Odontocerum albicorne
TATCATTATTTTTAAATTTTTTTATCCATCTATGACATTTATTGAGTCTTAATACGTCTCCATATGTAGCAGTAATTGTTTCTGTCACTTCTTTCGCCTTCAATCCCCGGTCAAATAAAAACAACATACAGTGGCGTAAATGTTCTTCGTCAATAGTCGGCCTTGACATTCTTCACAAACGACGGAAAAAATAATCTTTGCAAAAATAATGAATTTACAACCCTCACAAACTACTAGCACCAAAAAGCACGTGTTTTCTCTTTTGTGTCTCGACGCAGACTGACCTTAAAGTGGTACTCCCGAAAATTTTGATTTCTTTCCGGTCCCCCTAATATATATATATATATATATATATATATATATATATATATATATATATATATATATATATATATATATATATATATATATATATATATATATATATATATGTATATGTATATGTATATGTATATGTATATGTATATGTATATGTATATGTATATGTATATGTATATGTATATGTATATGTATATGTATATGTATATGTATATGTATATGTATATGTATATGTATATGTATATGTATATGTATATGTATATGTATATGTATATGTATATGTATATGTATATGTATATGTATATGTATATGTATATGTATATGTATATGTATATGTATATGTATATGTATATGTATATGTATATGTATATGTATATGTATATGTATATGTATATGTATATGTATATGTATATGTATATGTATATGTATATGTATATGTATATGTATATGTATATGTATATGTATATGTATATGTATATGTATATGTATATGTATATGTATATGTATATGTATATGTATATGTATATGTATATGTATATGTATATGTATATGTATATGTATATGTATATGTATATGTATATGTATATGTATATGTATATGTTTATGTATATGTATATGTATATGTATATGTATATGTATATGTATATGTATATGTATATGTATATGTATATGTATATGTATATGTATATGTATATGTATATGTATATGTATATGTATATGTATATGTATATGTATATGTATATGTATATGTATATGTATATGTATATGTATATGTATATGTATATGTATATGTATATGTATATGTATATGTATATGTATATGTATATGTATATGTATATGTATATGTATATGTATATGTATATGTATATGTATATGTATATGTATATGTATATGTATATGTATATGTATATGTATATGTATATGTATATGTATATGTATATGTATATATATATATATATATATATATATATATATATATATATATATATATATATATATATATATATATATATATGTATATATATATATATATATATATATATATATATATATATATATATATATATATATATATATATATATATATATATATATATATATATATATATATATATATATATATATATATATATATATATATATATATATATATATATATATATATATATATGTTTTAGTGCCCCATTGACTTTGTTTCCTATCACTACACGCTGTTAAATATTCCTCTTAACTCTTCCATTGTGTGTGAAAATATTACCCAAATAGCAGAATTCTTCAACTAGTTCCAATCTTTCAATTTTGCTTTGTCAACTGTTTTAAAAAAAAGTATGTTGAACTTTCTTAATAGTGGGAGTTATAGTAGTTGTATCGATAAATAATTATTACTTCCAGGGGGTCTCCATTCACAAGTTGAGAAACGATGATGAAACCAATGTAAAATAAATTCATATTGGCTTTTGGGTATGAACAGGGTTAAGCACTGTTTCCAATACTTGCTACTTATATTTTTCACACTCAGATGCGTTGCTATTGAAGGAAGAGTTCCTTTGGGCAGTACCCTCTTCATCACTAAGTAATGTCAAAGGAGTCTAGTATTAATCGGGCTGGACGGGGATTTATTTTGTCCCCCATAATGGCTTAGATGTTGATGGGATTGAACTGAACTGTCACTTATATGTTCTGTCAGCGAAATCTTCATTTTTGGTGAACACCACATCTTGAAAGTTTCTAGCTTTTTCAGTATGTCTATCAATATTTTCCATGTCCTGCTAGCATAATTAAGAATCCACCACATAGACCAGCATAGAATTTGTAGAATTAATCTCTCCGTGCGTACCGCCCCAACCGTGGGGCCATGAAATACTGAGTCAGATAGCGTATGGCCCCGCGGGTTGGGGCGCATGGATTATTTTTCAAATATTCCCAGATTATGTCAGGATTTGAAGTACCAATTACATCTATTTATGATACCACACAATTAAATCATTTATTGGCCAGTTACATGTTTTACTAACTGAACAAACGATGTTTTAAAATTTTAAAAATATCTTACTACTCTAGAGATTAAGAGCACAAATATAGAAAAGATAATCATGTTCATTTCTACCAAAATTATTTGAAATTGCCACCCTAACATAGTCCCTGTTATCTTCAAATTTCAAAATTTTTGATGTCTCTTTTTTAAGTTAAAGAATTATATTTGCTATAAAGATTAAGAATGAGAATTGGGCTTTAAATATGAAACAATATTAAAAAACAAATGTTGAGTGCTTCCTGTACAAATATTGTAATTTTTGATAAGTTATATTGATATGTCACACATTATTTTTTAATGTCTAGCTCTTTGCATTCAAGGGCACCATTTCAGCAACACTAGAGTCAGCCTAGTATTAACGTATATAAAATAGAAAAAAAATATACAGTATGAAAGACAGTTTTTTATTTACATTGCTTCAAATAACTGTTAAGTACCACCTATAAAAAACTTCCAGTGTAAAAGGTTAAAGATATTCTTTTACATCAAGTTGATGCTCATATTTAGAACTGTGTTTGATAATATCAATTTTATTTAGCATATTAGTAAAATTATAATAAAAATGTTGATTACAATGTTTTAACTCTTTGTATATTTAAAAAAATCATATCTGTATCAATACAAAACTGGAATTCAGTATTAATGTTAATTTATACAATCTGTAAACTTGATAGTCCACAGTAATATTTTGGTGCCAACTGTGTACAATATACTGATAGGAGCCGAATAAGGGTTATAGAATGCTTGCATTGAGAAGAATACATGGAGTGACAATGGATGATAGAACACGGAATGAAGTGAAAAGGCATGAATGTGAACTTAAGGCTGATGTGTTAAGTAAGATGAAGAATAGCACGTTGAGATGGTTTGGGCATGTGGAACCAATTAATGAACAAAAAACAGATACATGGGTCGTCCAGAAAGTAAAGAACGTTTTGGCATAACTAAATAAAAACTAAAGATATCAACACAAAACTTTATTTACAATACAAAGTCACAGTACCTTACTCTATTTTTCAATGTAGTCGCCATAGCTGTCAAGGCACTTATTGTAACGTGGAACCAATTATTCAATTCCGATGTTATACTCTTCTACCGCCAAAGATTTGAGCCAGGATGTCACTTCTCGTTTTAGGTCTTCATCGTTTGCGAACTGTTTTCCACCAAAAAATTCCTTTAGTTTCGGGAGTAAGTGAAAATCACTTGGTGCCAAGTCAGGGCTGTAAGGAAGATGTCCAAAAATTTCCCACTCAAGACATTGAAGTTCTCGCTGTGCTCAAAATCTTAGGCACCCACCGAGCACACATTTTTTTGTAGCCAAGGTGCTCTGTCACTATTTCATGTAGAAACGATCGTGAAATTTGTGGTAAAGATTCATGTACTGTGCTTAAAGTGAAACGCCAGTTTTCTTGAATTTTGTCTTCAACTTTTGCTTTCAACTCATCCGTAACGAGTGATGGCCTCCCACTCTGATCTTCGTCGTGCACACTGGTTCTTCCTTGATTAAACATTATGCACCATTTCCTCACTGAAGCCTCGTTCATTGCACTATCACTATAAACATTCTTTATTTGCCTATAAATTTAGATAGGTCGAACATTTTGTGCATTCAGAAAACGAATGACACTATGCACTTCTCATTTGGCAGAATTTTTGATGGGCGCATCCATTTTAAAGGGTTACAGAACAAAGACACACAACCGTTAAGCTACAAAACTCGGCTCGCACTGAAGCGGGGGACTGAGCTAACTGGCGCGCATACGATCGCGGTGATGGGGGATCAGCGCAGGGCGTAATCGTTCTTTACTTTCGCGCCTAGTATATAATGCAAATGGCATGTGAGAGGAAGACCAAGGAAAGTATGGTTGGATCAATTGAATGATATTCTGAAAGAAAGACATGTAGAAAGTCAGAGAAAAGTTAGTTGTATTTTTGTAATAGTTTTAATTTATTTAATTTATGTACATCATAAATTTCATAAGTATTACATCTTATTTTAGAACCACCATTATATTGTTTATTTTATTGTCATTAAGCTTTTTTAAGATTTTTCAATAATCTAGAAAATGGAACGCTAAATGCGTTGTCTTGAGGCATTCTTGTTTTTGAAAAACATAGGTATATAGGTATGCGTTTTTGAAAAAAGGTGTCCTCAAAAACATAGGTATGCGTTAAAATAATAAATATTTTTGAAAATTCGTCCAACATCAATTGGTAGAAAATAATTTGAAAGTGTTTTACTTTATTAGATAACATTTTTGTTGTTTTCTAAGTGTTACATACATTATAATGAAGTATTTTCAATGTGAGAGCGAAAAAAATATTCTATCAAACAAAATAATTTGTGTAAGTAAATATTTGCCCAGTGATAATGCACATTTACTGCAAAATTTTAATTCAATAAAATATTTTACAAAAAATTGATGTATTTTTATTTTTGTGTTATTCTAATTACGTGTCAAACTTTCATGACATTGCAACATTGTGTCATTGAGTTACAGTAGTTTTAGTAATGCTACTTTTGCTATTTTCATAACAATGGAAAAAACCTAATTTCGTGTGTTGATAAAACATTGCTTTTTAATGGGAAAAAATACTGTTCAAACTCAGCGACGGCTTGAAAAGTGTTATCCGGGCTCTGCTCCGTCGAAAACAACCGTTTGTCGGTGGTATACTGATTTCAAACGCGGTCGTACAGACACAAATGATGCTGAACGCTCTGGTCGTCCAAATGAGGCTGTTACACCAGAAAACATAAAAAAACCCTCAAAATCGTGATGGAAAATCGCAAAGTAAAGTTGCGTGAGATAGCTGACATCCTGAAGATATCATTTGGTAGGTTTACACTATTTTGCATGAACATTTGGTCATGAAAAAGCTTTTTTCGAAATGGGTGCTGCGTTTGCTCACAATGTAACAGAAACAATGCATCGATGATTCAGAGCGCTGTTTGGCACTGTTTACGCGAAATAAACAGGAGTTTTTGCATCGGTATATGACAATGACTGAAACTTGGATCCACCACTATACTCCGAAATCAAATTGGCAGTCAGCTGAGTGGAGAGCAGGTGGTGAAAGTCATCCTAAGCGACCAAAAACTCAACAGTCGACCGGGAAGGTTATGGCCTCCGTATTTTGGGATGCGCATGGTATAATATTCATCGATCACCTTGAAAAGGAAAAAACCATCAATAGCAAATATTACATAGCGTTATTGGAGCGTTTGAAGGCAGAAATTGCAAAAAAACAGCCCCATATGAAGAAGAAAAAAGTTCTCTTTCATCAGGACAATGCACCGTGTCACAAGTCGATGGTAACGATGGCTTAATTGCATGAGTTGAACTTCGAATTGCTTCCGCACCCACCGTATTCTCCAGATTTGGCCCCCAGCGACTATTGGCTGTTCGCAGACCTCAAAAAGATGCTCCAGAGAAAGAGATTTGGCTCGAATGAAGAAGTGATTGCCGAAACTAATGCCTATTTTGAAACCAAAGATAAATCGTTCTACACGGCTGGCATAGAAAAGTTAGAAAAGCGTTGGAATGAATGTATCACTCTTGAAGGAGACTATGTTGATGAATAAAGAAGAATTTTGACAAATGTTGTTTTAGTAGTTAGTCCCGGGACTTATTGATCGATGTGTTAGATATAATGTTGGTTACCTACTACAAATATATAAAATATGGAATTATAAACTTTTGGCTGTATCTCCATAATAAATCAATATTTTGTATATAAAAGTTCTCAAAAGAATCGAAAATAAATAGATTTAAAAAGATTGAATGTACAGAAAAAATCTCAATCCTAAAATTATATTATCTTTTTATTTTTATTACTAAAATTATTTTTCTTTTATCACAATAGATGAATCTTAATCCCTTTTCTATTTCAGATATATATTTTATTGATGTGAATTAATTTCGTGATTTGTATTAATATAATACTGATTGTTTGTTTATAGTGACAGCTCGATTTATACCGTCCAAATCTGGAAAAGTTCTTTTGATGCTGAATTCATATACTTTTTCAATGCACAGAGAAACATCAGCAAACAGGAGAAGATGGGGCTGTTCTTCACATATGAGCAAAGGTTGTAGTGCTGTTGCGTACACACAGGACAATCGTGTTATTGTATGGAAAAATAATCATTGTCACGATCCACCAAAATATGTTGTCATAAATGGAAAATATATAAAAATCAAATAACAAATTATATATTTATGTTTAAATTGTAACGTTTCTTTCACTGACTACGAGTTCCCTAATACTTCTTATTTTAAATATGTTTGACTGTTTTGTTGTTCAAGATAAATCGGGGGATGAAAGTGTTTTCAAATGAGATACTTCGAGAAATACAATATTTTGAAGCAGTGTATGTTTATGTTATATAATTCTTAAGATTTTCAAGTTTCTCGACTTATTCTTTTAGATTATTTCAAGAATTTTAGATGTATTTTCAATCATTTTTGACATTTTGTGATAATTTTATTTTTTTTAAGATCTTTAATGTTTTGAGATATTTTACTTAAATGATGGATAGTTCCAAAATAAAAGAGAAATTTTTGTTATCTTCAAAATTTTGGACATATTTGACAAATCTTAATTTTTTTTCAAAAATCAAATGAAGGGATAAACAAAATCCTCTTTAAATATGTAGACAGGTGGTGCACCGAGTTTAAGAATGGCAGAGGGCCATAATTTATATTTTTTAGCATTTAAAACATTGGATTTTTTTCCATATTCTCTGATATGTTTGATTGTGTATGTTTTCGATTGCTTTGAGTACTTTTGATATTTTGCAAAATAAACGGATAAAGCGCCCTTGAGGAGAGAGCTCTCTTAATGGTGCTATATAATTTTATCATTTTATTATTATTATAAATAAGAGAACAGTGCCAAATACAAATACCTTTATAAGAATATCCCTTGAAACTATCCGTGAAAATCAACATAATCTCCGAAACGCTAATGGGATCCAACCGAGCTATTGATGATTTTGTACACAAAGTGTACACCCTATATTGCTCTACAACTCTCCAATGAAACACCTGAACCTCTCATATCAACTGTACTACAAAAAACAGTTTGACATTCTTAAAATACATATGTTGAATATTTTACAATTGTGCTTTCTATCCGACATAAGGTTGTATATACCTCCTTTGTCCAGTACTACATACAAAAGAGGAATAAAGAACCCCTTTCATCGCTTGATAAAAAAGACAGCAAAGTCCTTTTGATTAATTCCAGGGATTTATATGCTCTCAAAAAGATCAATTCAAAGCAAAAGCTAAATGTTAATTATACTTTTAATACTATAACCATTCATGTTATAATTATTAGAAATCTCTTTTAATTCAGGTGAATGATGGCACTTATGTACATTAAAAATAGTTTTTTTTTCATAATATTTTAATTCACGATTTCCTAATTTTTTGTTTATAACAATACTATTTTCTAATACAATGGTTTAATTCAAGTTATTTTTGATTACATAAAATGTATACACATAATTTTATTTTGGAGATTAATATTGATAATCCATTAACTTTTTATTTTAAGCAATATCTAATTTTAATTTATTTATATTATATATCATTGATTTATTTTCTATTTTCTGACTCGTTCCAATAAATTTATTTAAAAAGTATTTCATATATTATTATTATCTACCAGTCTCAAAAATCACTACTATATTCATGCATCAATTTTTAATACATAAAATATATTTATAAACATCCAAACAATATTAACAGAGATGACGGATTCCACCTCAAATCAGCATGATATCCTGTAATCAAATGGAAGCGACAAAAAATGAACAATAACTTCAACCTTTGTGGAAGCTGCGCGCTTGTTCTCACAGGTGTTTCGAAACGGGATGTACCCATGCACTCACATTACCATTGAGACTCCGCTGTAGGTCAAACGGTATCCTGCATGAATCCATTTATGACAAAGTTGACTACAAATAAGCCCTGAAGATGAATCTAATATTTTCAAAATGTCGGCATCATAAGCCGAATCATGCAGTACACCACTCCAAAATACCTTGTACAACTCAAAGTATAGTAGGTTGATCAGTCACTGTAAAACCCCTTTGTGTGCTGTTAAAAAGTGCTTAATGACATATGTCAAGCTCTAAATGTTGATTTTCACCACTGAATTCAAAATGTATCTTATTAAATATTTTCACAATAAGCATTTGTTAAATCATTTGAAGTTCTCAGTTTCTCGTGGCTGGAAAATGTTGATCTATTACTGACAGATATCCATCAAATCTAAATGGTAGACTAATCAAAGTTTTGAACTTTCTTTTAGTTCACTTTTTATTTGGACTCTTATTTATGAATTAAATTAATTTATTACCCGGTTATAGTTATGAAATATCCTCACAGATCATTCAATTTTATCAGCTTAGAAATATGAAAAAGTGTAAACTATATAATAAATAATAAACATGGATATGATATTTGTTTAAGATGAATTATTTAAAATTCTCAATTCTCAGCATTAACTATTGTAGATCTTTTTTTTCAGGCGGATCACATAGTCATGAATAACTTTATTGCTGCATATATCACTAATTTAATTTTTATTTCAAAATAAGAATTCAAAGTAGGTATCCTATAATCGAAAATTTATTTATCTAAAATTTTACTACACCATGTTCACAATATTTGCATTTAAAGTGCATTTTGTTTTAACTTAGGATCTATAATTCGAGGATCAAAATTAGGTTTCCGGTTTTTCTGGAATATTGTTTTTTTCAACTAAGTGTAGGGTATTGCATGAAACACATTGGCATACTTGACACAAAAACACCTATAGGTGGACATAGTGTAGTATAATTCCAGACGAACATTATGGTTTTAAATTAAAGATTAATTTTTTTTAAATGTGGATAATATTATTCAAGGTAACATTCTTTTTTTATTTAATTTTAATGTTCTACAATTTCAGTGGCAAAATTTATTATGAGTCAACGAGGAAAAAGAATGCTTCAAGTTGGAAATTACACATATCGTCTTCACAGCGCCAGTCGAGGGAAGCTAGTGTGGATATGTTCAAAGTCTAGTGTTTGTTTGGCTAAAATACATACAATTGATAATGAAATTGTTTATACTAATCTCGCACACACTACATGTCATAGAGGTCAAAAATCCCGAGGAAGAGACTATGCAAGAAACATGTATTCATGATACTTATATATATATTTATACAAAATACCCATCTTTCATTAAACACATTTTTTCCATTGCCTTATAGCACTCAGACTGATATTCAAAATAAATCTAGTTCCTATCCATTTATACTGCAATATTATTTTTTCAAAGACCCATCTCTTTTATCATTCGATTATACAGAAATGAAAATATCATCAACATATATGTTCATAATATAGATAGGATGACATGAAACACTGAATTCTTTATGATAACACTGGATGACAAGATGTCCTCTTATTTTAATTATTATGACACAAGATGCTGTCCTCTAGTTTCAATTTTTGTATATCAACTCGTTGACATCTCTTAGGCTTAAGGAAACAAGACTCTTCCATTCAATACATATACCCTTACCTAGATTCTCAGGGTTCTTTGTAGATCGTGTATTCTTATTTTTTGTAGCATCTACATCAAGCTTGGTTTTCATGCACAGCTCCAAAAATTCTTCTATGTATAATTTTTTTGTACATAATTCATATACATAAAAATGATTTTAAAGTTTATAAAAATATAATTACTCTGAGTTGTTTTAAGATAAGTGTACAAAATATTTTTTTATTGGAAAAGTTATTTTCTATTTTTTATATAAATGAGACAAATTGGTTGCTAAACAGCGCTCTATAAATCATAGTTATTATTTAATTATTGTTAGTTGGATAAAAATACTGTTAAAATTGTAATATTTGGGTTAAGTTTTATTCTAGACTGAAACTATATTATATTATAAAATGTGCATTTTGCAAAAAGTATGTATTGATTTACTAAAAGTGTTGAATTTTTTATCATGTTATGCATGTTTTGGAAAATATTATTTTTCTTACTATCTAAAGATATTAAATTACAGTAATATTATTAAAATTTAAATAATGATAAATTATCTGAATTTCTAAATATTTTGATGGACTGTGGATTCAAATATTGTATAAGTTGCATGAACAAAATGAAAATTTATATTACATGTTATTATATTACAAATCACATTGTTTATGTATTTATCATATAGCGAGAGACAATTGAGAAAATATTTTTATTACAGCCCATTCCAAAATATAGTATGGCCCTGTTTTTCAGTGCATCACTAATACTGAGCTTTTTTAACTTTAAATTTTATAGGTCTAGTGCTCTTATTATTTCTCATAACATTGCTAGGCTTACTTCAATAATGCACATTATATTTTAGCTTTATGCTGCTATATTACATTAAAATATTAGTGTCCACAGCTGTAATAAGAAAGTAATATATCATGCTTAATTATGTTTCCTATATTTTATATGCATTTGCAAATGGAAAAAGGTTATTTTGTTTTTTATCCCATTCTGTGCTGTTAAAACTTTTATAGCTACTTCTAAATTACATATAGAATGATGATCAAATAGTAAAAAAGAGTTACATGACTCCTTCCCAGCTGTACTTGCGTGCATCGCTTAACGGCACTTGATTATGACCGTTTGCTGTTACTTTTAATGAAGGACTAGATCCTCGCCCACTATTATATGTTATCAGTGGGAGCCTACTGTATTCTAAGTTGATCTTAGAATTACATTTTTTTTTGTAAGAATTGGGTTAGAAGGAATTTTGAATTATTTTCGATTTTTTCAATAAGAACTGGACTAATATAGAATGGAAATGTGTCCAACATATGTACTTTTTACTGAAGTTGAAAATCCATTCAGTTAAACAAATATTAGAGCAAAAATTAACAAAATTAAAATTTTACACTACATTTAACATATTCAGAAGCTAAAATTGCACCAATTTCAAGTGTTCACATGTTATAAATAAAATGGCCTATTATTTTAAAATAATTGTATACATGACAATTTTTCTTCTCAATGAATTGTATTTTTTTTCCTTGAAAATATTTTCAATAAAATTTATAAGCAAATTTAAATATCATTTTGTTTTCTTTCACATTTCACTATAAATACTACCTTTTATCAACCCTGGGTAAATGACATAATTGGTATTTTAATATAGAATGAGAGTTTTAACCACTTCATGCTCACGCTCGTACCGGTACTGGTGAATTAAACACGTTGTTACGCCCGCGCTCATACCCATACGGCCGGTCACTTGACTTTATGCTCGCTCTCGCAAATGTGCGATTTCTATACCAGGGGTGTACCTATGAAACCGGAATTTGCTCATAGATGACTAGTTGTCAATGTAGTGACTGTCAAACCTTGTCATTGGCGCTTTTTTTTTGTGTTAACATTTGTCAAAGAATTCTAACTCACAACAATGCAAGTATAATACAATTACATATGTTTTCATGGCGTTGAACATGTCTGTTTTTGTGCCTGAAAACTACAATTTGTGGACAGCATTGATTTTCTGTTACCATGTAAAGAAAACTGCTGCAGAATCGCATCGAATGCTTGTCGAAACTTACGGTAAGCATGCTCTTAGTAAATCACAGTGCTTTGAGTGGTGATTTTGACATGAGAAACGAAGAACGTGGAAGACCACCGGGAAAGTTTGAAGACGCCGAATTGCAAGCATTGTTGGATTAAGATGACGCTCAAACACAACAACAACTCGCAGATCAATTAAATGTGACACGAGAAGCCGTCTCCATACGTTTAAAAGCCATGGGAAAGATCCAGAAGGTGGGAAAATGGATTCCACATGAACTGAATGAAAACCGAAAGTGACAGCAGGAAAACTGAAAAAACACTTGCGAAATGCTGCTCGCCAGGTACAAAAGAAAATCATTTCTCCATCGAATTGTGACTGGCAATGAAAAATAGATATATTTCGAGAATCCTAAGCGTAAAAGATCATGGGTAACTCCAAGCAAACCAGCGACATCGACTGGATGGCCAAATTGCTATGGACGGAAGACAATGCTCTGTGTTTGGTGGGATCAGAAGAGTGTTATCTATTATGAGCTGCCTAAAACCTGACGAAACCGTTAATACTGAACGCTACCGACAGCAAATGATGAATTTGAACCAAGCATTGCGTGTAAAACGACCAGAATATCAAAAGAGGCAACACAAAGTGATTTTGCTTCATGATAATGCACCATCGCACACAGCAAAACCGATCAAGGAAACAATTGAAGCGTTTAGTTGGCAAATACTTTCGCATGCGACTTAGTCACTAGACTTGGCTCCATCCGATTATTACTTATTTGCATCGATGGGACACACTTGCTGAGCAGCGATTCACTTCTTACGAAAATGTACGAAAATGGCTCGATGATTGGTTTGCCTCAAGAGCTAGAGGTTTTTTGGCGTGGCATCCACAAATTGCCAGAGAGATGCGAAACATAAAATCGTCCCTTTTTAGCCAGCGATGGGCAATACTTTGAATAAAATATTTTTTACCATTTTCATACAATAAATGTGTACTTTCTATAAAACAATTCCGGTTTCATAGGTACAGACCTAGTATATAGAAATGGGTTGGGGCCATGTGGTCTGTATGAGTCCTGTATGTCGGTGGTCGGGCGGCATAAATCGTTAGTGTTGTGTCGATCATCGAGGCTTGCGCATCTATCTCATTATTTGCGAATTTTCAAATAATTTCGTTATAATTATCGTGTTGTGATTTCTGAATACTGTATTCTTTATGTTATTTTATAATAATAATTGAATTTCTGTAAACTTTGAACGGGAACGAGAACTAATGATTATTTATGTGCTGTTCGTAGTAATAAACTTTGTTGGAGGGAAACCATCATTGGAGGGGAATCCAAGAAGATTTTGGGACCATTATCCAGATTTTTTGCCGCCAACCCCAAAAAAAAAATCTCCACGTAAGGCATGTTTTTTATGTGCCAAGAAAAGGGACGCCAATGGAAAAAAGGTCAGAAAAGAGACTCAATATTGTTGCTTCCAATGCGATGTAGCATTGTGCGCCGTACCATGTTTTCGTCTCTACCATTCAGTTAATTAGGTGTGGTTGTTTCCAATTTGTAATCAATAATATTTAATCATTTTATTATTATAAATATATTTTTTTCTTCAAGGATTTTCACAATTCAAAGTCATGCAGCATCATTGAATCACAACTCACGAGTTCAATCTTCACCATGTTAAAAAAAAACTATGTTTTTTAATTATACATAGATTATTAAAATACAATCAAAAAAATCTATTAGTTTTGGACAATTTCTTGAAAAAACCCGAGCATGAAGTGGTTAATGCATATTTTTGTATTGTTTATAAATGATGTATATTTTTTCATCATAACCTGCGTAGACTGAAAAATCATATTTTTTTACCCCAAGCTGCATGTCATAATATAATAAATATGTAAATACATTTGTAATGCACAGCTGTCTACATTGTTAGGAATTTGTACATATACACCTATACCTCGCTATACGGCCACTCTTTATACGGCATTTCGCTATAACGGCCTTTTTTAATTATGGCACTTTTTCGATTAACGGCACACAATGCTTCGTTATACGGCCAAAACAAATGATTATTTTCGTTACATATTTATTCTTTTAAATATAATCGTCCCTTTTTTAGGAAAAATGCCACCAAAACTTTCATTGAATTTGGAGATTGATACTGATAAAAATAAAAAGAGAAGTCGAAAATCTGTCACGCTAGAGACCAAACTAGAAGTTTTACGTCGTATTGAAGCTGGTGAGAAAATTGTTCAAATTTGTAAAGCGATGGGACTGGCGAAGTCTACCGTTCAAACTATTCGCGATAGAAAAGAAGAAATTAAAACATATTCGCTATCTGCTGCACCTTTAAGTGTCTCAAAATTAACTCGCCAAAGAAGCAGCATTATGGAAAAAATGGAAAAGTTATTAGATATGTGGATTAAAGACAATAATCAACAAAGGATGCCAATGAGCCAAATGACTATCCAAGAAAAGGCTAAAAGTATTTTTGAAAATTTAAAGAGGGAGGATACTGATGAATCTGTGAAAGATGTAACATTCCAAGGAAGTCGAGGTTGGTTTGAAAAATTCAAAAATCGCCACAATTTGCACAACTTAAAAATGAAAGGTGAAAGAGCTAGTGCCGATGATGACGCAGTTAAAGAATATCCCAACTAAAAAAAAGATAAGAATTGTTGAAAGAGGTGAATACCGACCTGAACAAGTTTTCAATGTAGACGAGATAGGACTCTATTGGAAGCGAATGCCTGAAAGAACTAACATTTCAAAATATGAAAAGTCTGCATCTGGATATAAGGTGTCAAAAGAACGATTAACTTTGCTCCTTATTGCTAATGCTGCAGGGAATTTTAAGCTAAAACCACTTTTAGTATATCTTTCCGAAAATCCAAGGTGTTTTAAAGGGCTGAACAAGAAACAATTACCCGACATTTGGAGATCCAACAAGAAAGGTTAGATGACTAAGATTCTCTTTGAAGACTGGTTTAAAAATACTTTTGCCCAGAAGTAAAAAAATATTTGAAGGACAATAACTTGAGCATCAAGGCATTGCTCATTTTGGATAATGCTCCAGGGCACCCGGTTAATTTATCCGAATTATCTGAAGATGTGGAGATTGAGTATCTTTTGAAAAATACAACAACTCTGATCCAGCCAATGGATCAGGGTGCAATAGCCACTTTTAAGGCTTATTATTTACGCAGAACTTTTCGTAACCTTATTCACAAAACCGATGGTGAATCTTCGATAAAACAGTTTTGGAAAAACTACTGCATCTCTGATGCCGTAAACAACATTAGCGAATTGTGGAAGGAATTAAAATCGTCATCAGATTTAAACAGTTTTTAAACATTTTGTTTTATGTTTTTTATTATATGTATACATATGTGCATATGATTTTTATTTTTTAATTTATATGTTTATTTTTTTAATTTCTGTTTATTATTACATTGTTTCGTACTTTTATTGTTATGTAAGCATTTTTATAGGAAATAAATAAGAATAAAATGCTTTATGAACTAAAAACTATATTATTTTATAAAAAAATTTAACAGATCCAATTGAATTTGTATGGGTTTGTATCAAAATAATTGATTCGTTATACGGCTTTTCGCTTTACGGCCAACTTTTCCGGAATGTATCTAGGCCGTAAAGCGAGGTATGGGTGTATAAGCGTTATTCACAAATACATTATCACTCTAACTTCTGCATTCAGGCTTCTTTTTATTTTAGATGTATAATTTTCTCTTTTATGACAATAAATTGTATCGGCAAAAATATTGTATTTTATTTGGCGGCCCTTTCTTATATTTAAATTCTCAATGTGGCCCAACTGTCAAAATATTTTCCCATGCCTGCCTTATACAAGATATCACTTGAATTAATCTTATTAAGGTTAAACCGGTCAGTGGTGAGTGATAGTTGTTGATAAAATTTATAGTTAATATTTTTCACTATTGTATATGAAAAGTAAGAGCACTATTTCTTTTTACACTGTGACTCTCAAACATAGTTGTTTCATCAGTTATATGTTTTTAACTTAAGTAAAGTCAGATTATTTAGTTATGAGAGTGGCATTGTTGCTGTTGTCGGTGCCATGGTTAGCACACTTTCTTAACTTCCAGGTTCAATTCCCGACAAATTCACTTCTGGGCTACTTTTTTCTGGTGTTACAAAACAGCGATATAATTCCTATGGTTTTTGTTTATTACCCTTGCCATGTTGTAAGTGATCTGGTTGACTTAGTTAATGGACTAGCAGTCACAATCTAACAGCTGTGCTATTGTGGCTGAGCTCAAGCGCAAACGTAGAGACATTAACTTCGTATTGTCCAGTATTCCTCTATGGTAAGTAGACTTCACATACAAGTACGTTCATACATTTTATGCTACATACATTAAGGAAAATATTGAGTTCTAGAATTCTTTCATTATTTTGTTTTTTTAAGCACACTGTAATCAATTTCACTTAGAGATATTATTTCACATATATCCTTGTGGTTTATCTCAGAAAACTATTGTACAAACTATTGAATTTCTGATTTTAACCCCAGAAATTCGGTGTTCAAAGTCAAAAATCTTTGGATACATGACTCCCATGATTATGAATCCTAGCTCCAATGTTTAAGAGACATTTTCACATGGGAGTATGACATTATTGGCAATGATATTATGTAATATGTTATGGAACATGTTAATTTTTTCACAAAATAACATTTTTTTATTATTGGTTAAAAGAAATTGTTGAAGAGCAATATAATAATAAGATGTACAATATGTATTCCAAACAGATGACAGTGTTCAAATATACAATAGTACACCTTTTGTTCATATTGTTCCCCTTTTTATCTTGAACATATTCTGATCATGTGATGTACTAACAATTGATTGTCTGTGTTTAATTTCAGAATCCACAGTGACTTTTTGTACGTCAAATAAGGGAAAGGTTTTAGCTTTGTTTGATAACTACAAGTATTATCTTTGTACTAGTAATGGAGGGAAAAGTACATGGAGATGTTCTAACATATATAAATGCAATGCTAGAATTCATACTTTTGATAATATTGTTATAAGCAAAAGACTCATTCACACTTGTAACAATATCTAAATTCAGATTGAATACCTTTATCATATCTGTGATTCTATTAATTTCTGATAATTCTATATTCCTAGAAAGTTCCACTATTAAAGGAACATCATTGTTCAAGTTTTGAAATTGAAATCCATAAATGGTTAGGGACTGCACTATATGACAATTTGGAAGTCTCTATGATATGAAAAACCTCATCAATCGACAGGGTTAGCTACGGCAAATACCAAACAAGATTTCTTCCATTTGCTTCAACAAGACAGTTTACACCCGAGATTTTAATTAAGAACCAGCCTTTTTTTGTTCATCTTAGCAATCCTAACCATTCTACTATAAGGGATATAAAAGATGCAACGAAATGAAATGAAGATTATTAAGAAGTTGTTTCAACTAACCATGTTTATCTTTTTGACTTGGATTTGATTTCCAACAAAAATAAAGTCTTTCAGTCTGGGTTTTTCACCTATAGGTCTTTTAACCTTTATGCCGATCTGATCTATCTGCGCGCGTGCCTTTGTTATGTTTTTAATTTGTAGCGCTGATCAATCAGCAGCACATTAAATGCCTACTTTCATTTAAAATTTATTGAAACTGTCATAAACAGGTAAACAAGCCCTTTTGTCTGTAAACTACACACTTAAAATGAATTTGTTTACTATTTTTTCAAACAGTTTCAATTCTGCTTCAAATTCAGTTTTAATGTGATTTATTTTTATTTTTGTAATATAAATATGTTGTGAAAAAAGACCATCATTATATATTTTTCACTTGTGATTTTGAAACATTCAAATGTACAATATTTTTTCACCAAACAACGTGTGGATCTTTTAATATATACCTGTTAAAAAGGATTAGGGTTAACGTCTATCTGAATCATTGTAATAAATTGCAATCTGGAAATAAGCCCACCTGTAATATTACATGCAATCAAAATATTTTCTTGTCTAATTTTTAAAATGTTTTATTTGCTGTGTTGTTAAAAGATGTTTAACGAGAGCTTCTGATTTAGGATCTTTTCCATTGGAATTATTGACATCAACGGCTTTGGAAATATCTGTATCCTGATGTTACAGACACAATGTAGCTTTTCATCAGTCATAAATAAAAAAATGTGTTTTCGTTTTGCTTTTGTCATCATCCCATTTCACTTTTCTTGGTGGCGACAGTAATTTATTACAGTCTCGAAATGAAATACAGGTAAAGTAGATAACAGTTGATAATTTTTTAGAATTCACATAATTCTGGTATCAGTTAACAAAACTTTAATATTCAGGCAATAGTTAACCAAACTGAAGTTTGCAAATGACAATATACAAAACTTGGAATAATTGTAATCTCTTACAGTGAGCACACTTTGTTTTTATCAAAAAATTATGTACATTCTAAAATATTGACGTTTTATTTTTTTATTATTTTTTACTTTCTGAAAAACTGTAAAATGTAGTGTTTGAACACTATATTATATGACTCTTTAAGACTGATGAAAGGTGGTACAGCTAATAAAATTGAAATACTTGACTGTTAACTTGGAGTATTATTATTGAAATCTAAAATAAGCGGTAGTTTTTTTTTATTTGTTTATTAAATAAGTGGTAATTTTTTATCTTATGGTGAAACCAATTGAATGTAGAATATTTGAACTAATTGTATCTGCATGAACTTCTAAACCATGAATTGCCCCTTAAATCTAGTAATGGGAATTTATTTTCTATTCCAATGCATCATACATCATCTTTTGCAATAAGATGTGCTCCTTCCTGATTGTGTTAAAGAAATAAAAGGAAAAGCATTATTCACTATGATATTTTCCACATTCCTTTACCATTCCCATCATCATTGGTCTCTTAG
The DNA here is from genome assembly GCA_949825065.1 of Odontocerum albicorne. Classification (NCBI taxonomy): domain Eukaryota; kingdom Metazoa; phylum Arthropoda; class Insecta; order Trichoptera; family Odontoceridae; genus Odontocerum; species Odontocerum albicorne. Next base: position 25,706,727 of record OX463850.1, read on the forward strand.
CATTTTTTTCATCATCAAAGTCATAGATATTCTTCTAAATGAGGAGTCTGCTTTCTAAACTGCACTATATAAATTGTCCTTTTATTATTATTTATTGAATGAAAAAAATGTAGCACACCTACAAATTTCTGCATGTTTACTATTTCAGGGACCTGATTGGTAAGACACCTGTCTCCCAATCCTAGAGTTGCAGGTTTAATTCCCATAAGTACCCATTTTTTTTAAAAAAGGTTAGAGTCTGGTTTCACTTAAGTAGTCATTAACATCTTTCTGGTTGGATGGAAGAAAGTGTCACATGGCAATATACAAAATAACGAAAATGTTATACAATACAACAGCATGACCATGAACTTTATTTGTTATCATTCTTTTCAAGTATTTTTAACATTTTTCTTCACTGAGATTTTTAACATTTTTCTTCACACATTTATGTGGAAAATTATTAATAATGCAACAAATGCACTAGCATTTTTGCATAATTTATGATATTCACATTAGTTATAAGGAATAAAATAAAATTTAAATAATGTTCTCAATTTAGTGAATAATGAATAACTGGATGTAAGATATATACTAAATAGGTAAGATATTTTAGAATACCATTATTCTCACTGTGAATTATGTTTTACATATGTTATAACTTTGTAATCTACTTCTTATAAAAGATGTGTGTTTATTAATATTGTTTCCATTTTTAGGTGCACAATTTGGTTTTTCAAAGAAAGGAAAGAGGTTGTTACTAATCGGAGGATACAAATACAGAATAAATGTAACGAAAAATTTTAAAACCATATGGCGATGTGCAAAAAGAGATTTTTGCAGATCTAAGGTTCACACAGTAGATGACAAAATAGTATTTTTATCTACACATCCTCATCTATGTGAAATGAAGTTTCACTAAAATAATTTTTGAAACGCTTTATTTTGTAAGGACTGCAATAATGCTTATTTCAAACACGTTTTGATATATTTTATAAAAAATTTAATATCGACAAATCGTGTGGTTACGGTGTAAAAAACTTTTTTTTCAGTGAAAAACCAAAAACTAAAACTGATGTATTCAATGGCAATCAATGTATCGAATAGCATGGCATGCTAGTAATTTGTCATATAAAACAAAAGTTATGTAACATTTTGTTTGTCTTTCATTTCTTGTATGAAAATTAAAATTTAATAAATATATTTTATTCTTTTTTGTAATTATATTACATTTATGTTTAGTGTTAAGCATGTTTGTTAACAACCCAGGTCTCTCGGGTCCCAGCAGATTCACTGTCGAACAAATTATTCGAGCAGTGCCAGGAGTCATGAAATAATGCTCAATATATAAGGTGTCATACATCCATGGGTATAATTCAAAGACATTAAAAAAAAATGGAATGTACTCAAGTGACCTTTGGAATTTTAATAGGTTCTGTTCTATACCAAATGTCATCATAACAACAAAAAGTTTTCCGACAATTTTAAAAAAATTATTGAAGATGCATTACACTTAACAAGGAAAATATGCCATCTATCTTTTTCGGTAGTTATTAAGAAGCGGATATTCACAAATAAAGACTCCAGTATGAGCGATGTTTAGGGTTTTCTCCAGACTCCAGTATGAGCGATGCTTAGGGTTTCCTCCAGACTCCAGTATGAGCGATGCTTAAGGTTTGCTCCAGACTGATGGTAGTTAAACCAATTAACTATATAAAGAATAATAATACATCACCGAACTGCTTTGTAGGATATGAAGTGTCAGGCTGTGAACTGACCTGGATGGAGGTGTTTTATGGAATCTCTATCTTCCTGATGGAACATATAGGGTGATAATACATTAATGAATTACACTGTAGTCATATATGTGATTAAATAAAATAATTGGTTGGTTCAGTCATATAACTAAAGTGTTATATCTCCAAAATAACTTATAAAGGTCGAGGAGAAATAAATGTGAAATGTTGTGAATTCAAATGTCGTAACTTGAGAATCTTCTTTAGTACTTTTATGTTTTAAGGATTGTACTTTATTTAAGTGATCAAGTGCAGAGATAGTTTAACTTGACAAGTCACAGCTGTAATATTGAAAGTTATGTATTTTTTTGTATGCGAGTATAATACACATTCCTGTTTTAGCAGACTTAAATGAGGAAAAATCATGAGTCATCTCAAGACTTTATGATAATTCTTTATTACACGTTCTTGGTTGCAAGTAAAATTGCAATGAGCCCATCAGGTTATATAGTAAACAGTAAAAATGGAATACAATTATACATCTGGTTGTTTTGAAAGATTGATTTTAAATAAGTTGCCAGTTGATACTGTATAGTAAGCAATTCATCCATTTAGTCAGGTAATTGATTCTAGCAAGACAGCATGTAAATGGATCTATTAAATGCTATGTAAAATTGGTGATCTTTTACATATTTCAAGATATTCTATTCATACTTAGTTAAAAAGTTTATGTAAGTGGTTATTGATAACCAAATTGATGAGAGTTAAACTATTTATTTATATATATTACACGCCCATTTTGATGAGAGTTAAACGATTTATTTATATGAAGATAAAGATTACAGAACTTAAAATTTGCTGTGCCTATTTTAAATTACCCTTGTTGGATGAATCTTCCATTGTAACTGTTGTCGCTCTTAGAGTAGCAAAATATGAAACAAAATAATACATTATTGCCAGTAGCAACAAATAAAAATATCAATTTAGAGGCCAAATTATTATTTAATAAATTTCACTATTATGCATATAAAATCAGAATAATCTGCATAAATGGAGGGTATGTTGTATATCATATAATAAAAGCGTAATAAATTAAGATAGTAAAATGAGCAAATTTTTCTCATTTTTTTAGATTTAACAATGATAACAACTACAGGAGGGGTAAAGCTACTGGCATTTGGTGGATATACATTCAACAGGCAAAGGAGAAGTGCCGCTGGAAAAGTAAGATGGCAATGCTCGGCCAAGTTGCGGGGCTGTAAAGCGTTTGTTTACAGTTATTTGGATAAAATTCTAAACTTTAGCTGTATACACAATCACGACATGCCTCAATATTTTATTACTAAAAATAATTTATACAAAAAAGTGTAATCTCAATAATATATTTATATGTTTGGCTGACTGTAGTTGTGTTTCTTTGGAAAGGGTTGATAGTATAAAGTACCTTGGAGTTTATGTTGATCAGTTCCTTCGTTGGGAGGTCCATATTAACACTTTGAGCACAAAAATCAGAAAACTTGGATACATATTTTGTATGATTCGAAATGTGCTCAGTGAAAATATTCTTAAAAGTATATACTTCGCCTTATGTCAGTCAGCACTTTCTTACGGTATATCAGTTTGGGGGGGGGGATGCACCTTAACCCAAAAACACATATTGCAGGTTTCCCAAAAATTGATTGTGAAAATAATTAATAAACTTCCTGCTCGGTATCCCACGGCGGAGATTTTCAGAGAGTATCAGGTCCTGAACATAGCCAATTTGCATCTCAAATCCATTCTCTGGCACTACCATCGAGAGGAAGGGAAGATGCAGACTCAGCAGAGACACATGACACGCATGGCAACTAATGAAATATTCACCATCCCTAGAGTTAAAACCTATTTTGCCCAAAGGCAATATGCTTATTTGGCTCCCATGACATACAATGGCGCGCCGAATTCAATAAAGGTAAAGGTAGGAAAACCATTTAGACAGTCGATCGGAGCGTGGTTGTTATTGCGACAGGATTTTGAGTACTTGGGCTTTCAGGATGAATGAAATGTGGAAAATATTTGTGTGGGCTCGTGAGTGTGGGTTTCTTCTTGTTTTAATTTTTGTTGTTTTTGTATTTGTGTTTCTGTATATTTTTATTCTTATGATTGTGTGCGGTATATTGTGGGATGAATATTTTTTGTCTTTCTGGAGTGATGATGTGTGAGGAGTTTAATTTCGCATGATGTTTCCAGTTGTAATTGAGTGTCACTGTTTGTCAGGTTGATGAGAACGTGCAAAGGGGTTTTGTTTTTGTGTAATCAAAAATCGGAAAGAAGTATAGATTTATTTTTTCATACTAAATATCCTCAGTGAGATACAGGCAAAAGCCTAGTTTACTGGGGATACGACAAATGAAAGGCAACAAACCCAGATCCATTAAATTTGTATGTCCAAATTAAATTACCTGTTGTTTTTCGGAAATTATGTATATTTCTTGTAATGTGTAATAATAAATAAATAAATAAAATATGTCACTTTTTATCATTGTGGACGATCCTCAAGTTGCGACATTTCACATTTATGAGGCTTTTTGCATCAACACCAGTGCTTGTAACAAGTGATTTTTGAATATGTAACATGTTAACAACAGCTCACAGACTCACTATTTTGCAAAATAAGGCATTAACAATTAAGTGCAGTAAATGAATCAATAAGTAAAAAATGTCTGTTCGAGTTTCAACGCTTGCTCTAGAACCGAACCTGCCATAATTCCGAGGATCACCTACTTGTATATACCTAAATGTACGAGATTAATGAGCGACATTTTATTTTTTATAAAAGTATTTTAAATGTTGAAACTCATCTTTCTTGATCTAATTATTTTGCTTGGGAGTTATTTTTTTTTTTTTTAACCTGGCGAGTTTATTGACATGTGTCAATCTCTTCTAACCAACCAGAAAGATGTTTTTATAGGCCCTTAATGTTAACCAGACTGGAATCCCATTTAAAAAAATCTGCATTCCAGCGGGGATCGAACCCGCAACCTCCGGATCGGCAGACAAGTGCCTTACCACCAGGCCACGGAGGTCGTCTATATTCTAATGGTGACTAAACAAGAGCCGGAGTTGAGGTATTTAGGCCTTTAAATATTGTTCTATTGACTATTAATCTACCATATATGATGTATAATAAAAGTTTAATACAATATATAAAACTGTTTTTAAATTTCCAGATACTGGATCTGAATTTTTCAAAATGTTGGTTTTGTTTGTTTATATTTTGTGAAAAGTTATCCCTTAGTTTATACAATTATTTGGCTCTAGAAAAAAATCACATAACAGAAAAGTACGTTAAATTAATTGATTTTAATATGAATTAGTTTTTTTTACATAACAAGTAATTATATGTATACATAGTACAGTAGAGTATCGATTTTCCTAATACCGATCAACCGAAACATCGGTTAACCGAAAGTTCAAATTTGCGGCCACTAGTATAGAAATTCAATTTTATGAAAACATATTGTGTTTTATAGTGCGAGTATGTATAGAATTTCAAATTGCTGTGGGGCTGCAGCGCTTTCCCCCTCCCTGCCAACCGGCCTACGTGAGCAACCTCGCGCCGTTAGTGGCGTGTGAGCCTTCACTTGTGACGATCAGTTATCTGAACACCCCAGGTCCCGAATTGTTTCGGATAATCGATGCTGTATATGAAATTAAACGGATAATCTATGCTGTATACTGTGTATGAAAAACAAGACAAACAACAAAAAAACAGGTAATTTAAAGTGAACACTCAATTTATATGGATCTGCGTATATTGCCTTTCATGTGTCATGTCCCCAGTAAAGTAGGCTTTTCTCTGTATATTACTGAGGACATGTAAACATGAAAAAATAGGTGGATGCCTTTTACCAATTGTTGATTGATTATTTAATACCTGTCATAAATTCTCATCAACTTGATAAGTTGTGAGATCTAATTATAAGTATGTACCGATTGATTCAACCCTATGTGTACTTCGTCATTTCAGAAAAATCAGTAACACATCTCACAATGTCCTTCATATACCCATTAATAACACATTTTGTTTAACCCAGAGAGCGCTACGAGAAAAAAATATAATTGTCTATCTAGTGCTGAGATATATTTACGATTCGGACGTTCGTGATAAATATTTATTTTAAACAACAAAAAAACAAAAAAAATATATTTTTACAACATAAATATATTTTAGAACATGTACCCTTGTATTCTAAATGAATGATATTCATTTAGAATACAAGGGTAGAACAAATTTCTTCCACTGCTATAGCAGTGCGCCGATCTCTCAAAATTAACCTCTAAAGGAGTATGGCTGTACGGTGTACAGCGAGTGAATTTTTACCTGAAGAGAGTATGGACGTACACGGTACGTCCGATCTTTTTTTCCCGAATCATGAATTTATCCATAAAACAACAAGGCTCAAATGTTTTTATATATTCAATTATTTTGTATATGGCGGCCGCAATTACGTTTTTTATATTACTTACAAAATCTCACTCGTTTAGAGGTTAATATTAGTTCCAAACGGATAAAAGTAACGCAAAAAATGATACAAACTATTATTTTTACAATCAGTTAATTATTAGAAGACCTACATAAACCTTATTCCTTTCTATCAGGTAAATTTAAATTGGTTATAATCCTTGATTTGGACATCACTGGTAATCAGCCTACAAAACTACTTTCCGGATAACTTATTCATTTTAGAAATATATGCTATATATGTTTTTCATGAAATATTTAAGTTCATATTAATAGTCAATTTAAAGAAACATCGAATGTTAATTATTTTTTAAATTATATGTTTATTTTTAATAAAAAGAAAAAATGATACGTTTTTTTATTTCTATACCATTAGGTATTTAGTTTTTTTTATTGTATTCAAATGACAATTTCATAGTTCCATGGTTTTATCATTAGTGTGCTTTTCTACACAATCAACGAAGTTTTGCTTTGTAAACGATATTTAGAAAATTACTGTAGTTGACTTAAAATTTCATATTGAATGTGCTTTAAAATTTAACATATATAAGATATTTATGGAATATCAGTATAATAATAAATTCAGATAAAAAATGTTTGCATTATTCTCAGAGTATTGGTTGCATGTTTTTGTATTGTATTTAGTGTCAGTAGTTTTAATGTATGAAACTATGATATTTTGTTAATATGAAGAGCTAGTGAGTAATAGATTGAGAAAAGAATGGAAGAAGATAATTGGAAAAATTTAAACTGCGGAAAAGGTAAGAGGTATGAGAAAAATAAAGGCATGTATGACAAGATTTATGAATATGGAAGAGGCAAAGACATCATGCTCAGGTAGAAAGGCATATGATCTGTTCTATTTGTATGCCTTTTAATATATACCTATTAAAAAGGCCTGGGGTTTAAATGGTTTATAACACGAGTAGGAATAATGATCATTATATTGAATTGATGGGTTTGTATAGCCTTGTTTTGTAATAAAATATAACCTCGAAAACACTTTGTTTTTGAATTTATAAAAAGGACATCTAAATATCATTATATTGAATTGATGGGTTTGTATACCCTTGTTTTGTAATAAAATATAACCTCGAAAACTTTTTGTTTTTGAATTTATAAAAAGGACATCTAAATATCATTATATTGAATTGATGGGTTTGTATAGCCTTGTTTTGTAATAAAATATAACCTCGAAAACACTTTGTTTTTGAATTTATAAAAAGGACATCTAAATAAATTTAGGTGGGTTTCTGATCTGATCTGAAAGTCCTGCTTTCAAACCTCAGTACCAGTAATAGATAACAAGTGTATAATTAGCATCAATATTATATCTGATGTTCTGCCAGACATCAATATTAACCCTAGTGTGAGGCGCAGGATTATAAGTTCTATTGGGCAGGTATCTGTTAGAAGAGAAAGAAGTTTCAAAAGAATAAGGTGTAAATAAAAATGCTAAGTTACATACTATCACTCCATTTTCCTGTCAGGATAGGCAGAGGACAGAGTGCCATACTTTCATATCTTGACACATATCCTTTGCCTCTTCTGCATCCATACACTTCATACAATTTGCTAAGTTTTATTATTATTGAAATCTACAAGGCAATAAATTTGCCAGGTTATACTGCATACAAAAAAGTGGAATACAATACAATAAGACTACAACCCTGAACCGAAAAGGTCATGGAGGAGCATCTCGAGATTGATGCTAGAATCCTCGACTACGAGGCCTAGTAATGATGATGATACATTGCAGCCTGGTAAGTTTGTTTTCATGTGGTAATCTCTTCCAAACACTCAAAAAGATATTAAAGAAGCCTTAAGTGAAAATCAGATTGGAAACCTATTTGAAAAAATAAGATACAAACTGGAATAGAACTCCCAACCCCCCTGGGTCAGAAGACAGAAAAATACATCCCCACATCATATGGCCATACCACCGCAGTCTTCTTTCGTGAAGTTTCTCAGCAATGTAAGAAACTACTTTAAAACTTCCCTTTACAAGTTCTCTTATTTGATTTTATAAATATTAAACATCTAATTTATACTTATATTTCAGGAAGTTTGATAACAACAACTCAAGGAAAGACTTTATTTATGTTGAATGGGTACACGTTCAATAAACATTTGGTTTCTTCTAAAGGGAAAATAAGATGGCAATGTTCTTCCTTAAAGAAAGGTTGCAAGGCTTCAGTGAAGACGTTTGAAAATCATGTATTATCTTATTTGCACTTTCATAATCATGATATACCAAATTATATTAAAACTTTTAATGAGAAATATATACGAATTGGGTGAACGTATATTTGCATTTTATTTATTACCCTAATTTTACCTTACAGACATCCATTAGCCTTAAAAGCATCCATCGCCTCCACTACATCCATAGTTTGTCTCAAACAACTCCTAACCTTCATACTTTTCACCTTACCCTCTTCCAGTTGACTAACATGCTCCTTCCATGCGACTCTTGGACGTCTGCATTCTTTCCTTACCGTGTCTGCTTTGCCATTGACTGATCTGCCATTGCTGCTTATTACTAATCATCACATTATTTGCCTTAGCCTGCCGGCGTCTCTCATTTTGATTTAGCCGAGAGATTGTCTTTTTTCAGCGTTTATAGTTTGTTCTATTTTTCAGCAACACGCTCTTGTCAATCTAGGTCATTCAAACATTTAATACAGTTTTTTTTTATATTAACAGTCGCACCGAATGTTACTAACTTGATGCGTTCAATATGTCAACAAAATCAAGGTTTTTTTTCCAATTTTATCTCTTTAAAACATCATTAAATTGCGTGATATTTATATTTATATTTATTGCCCTTATTTTCAGTGTGTATCATATGTGCTCGAAATGTGAATGACAAATGTATTTTAATTTATTTTGTAAAACAGTAGAAAAAAATATTCAGTTTAAAAAACGAATGACCTAATTTAATATTATAAGTACCTACCTTCTAATTGCTGACTCGTTTTACTTTGATAGTGGGTGCTTCAAAATTGGAATACTTACATTATGCAGTAGCTTCTGCATGTCCTCGTTTGTTTTATTTCATTTTCACTTCTTGATAAGAAATTCACATTTTTTGGTAATGGTAACACATATACATATGCACATTTTCACCAATTCGGAAAGAAGGCTCAATCAAGAGAAAGTTAATCAAAGGAGCCGAAATAGTAAGAATAATTTTCAGCAAGTCTAGTCTAGTTTAATCCATCACTTATAATTCTTGTTCTTCCTTCCACACTCTCTCTAAATTTCGCTTTTTTCACGTCATCTTGCAGTTTCTTATAGTCGACATTTCTTTATGTATGCCAGATCACCACCGACGTAGAGTATTTATTTTACTCACCACTAGATGATGGTCAGAGCCGATATCTGCTGCTTTTCTAAACACTTTTATATCAAGAATGCTCTTTTGCAGTGAAGAATCTACGCACACATAGTCAATTAATGATCGTTCATCACCTCCTGATATATACATATAATTTATTTTGTGGTCAAAAAATGTATTTGACATAAGGTCATTGTCTAAACATACAAAATATACAATTGAACATTTATATGGAAAAAGGAACATACTAAAATTTTACCTGTTTTGAAATATTATTTTTATTTATATATGAAAAAATCTTATAAATACATAATTTGTGAAAAAAACAACAGGTAATTGAAGTGGATATACAATTTTAATGGATCTGGATTGTTATAACATTTTTTTTACGATCTTTTAAAATTTTATTTTGAAACTAAATTTAACCATATGTTTTTCTGGCTTGATATTTTTTCACATACAGGATTTAGATACGATGATGTTTAAAAAAAAAACAAATAATACTTTTTAGGTTAGATGTCTTGCATATTTAAAATCAATTGCAGTTCTATATATGAATTGATAAGCAAAACAATCTGTGTTTAGAGTTATGATATCTGGTCTAAAATTGAATCTTTGGTAAGTCCAAACATCTAAACAAAATCAAATTAGTGCATACGAGTATAACTCATTTTTCAATTAATTTTAGAATTATTTGATAAATTTTAAAATGACTTTTTCAACATAAAATGAATTATGCTAATTTTGAGCTGCAAAGAATTAGTTAAAAAACAATAACACATCGATCAATAAGTCCCGGGACTAACCAACAGATGGCGCCTTTAACCTTTTAACTGCCGGCAGGTACATGTATGGCGGTACCCAGCACGCCGCGAATTTTACGACAAAAATAAAACCTAAACATATCGTTATTGAAAGTGTAATAAAGTTTATTTATAAAACTTACCAAATAAATGAAGAGCGCGCCAGTCGTGCCGTCATTTATCCATAATCATAAAATTAATTGTTCATGGTGCAGGGTTGTCACAAAATTTGTCATAGAAAATATGAAAACTAAATTATATGTCAAAAGTAATTAACCGCTATACATGGAACACGAAATAAAACTGTACTCTGTAGACGAAAAATTATATACGCAAAACATCGATAGAAATTCGGGGATTCCTAAAAATCCCGGCAAATAAACGGCTATTACACAACCCTGAGCGCCATCAGTTGTTCCGACGACAAAGCTCTCTTTAATTTACGTTTAAAGTGGTAAAAACAAATTCTGTTTCAATTCTAAGTATGCAAAGATATTCACAATAGATGCCACTATGTGTTCAATATATTTGTACATTTTAAATAATTTATTTTCTTTAGTAAAATCCCATTTAAAACGGCGCGTCTTAAGACGTAATTTGTGTATGAGCGGCGCTCCGTTCACAGAAAATTATGCGTCTTAAGACGCTTTTGGCAGTTAAAGGGCTAATAACAAATCCATACCATTCTCAATTAGTACCAGCCTTTAAAAGTTACGTGTCAAACTTTCATGACATTCCGACATTGTGTCATTGAGTTACAGTGGTTTTAGTGACGCTACTTTTGCTATATTCAAAACAATGAAAAAAACCGAATTTCGTGTGTTGATAAAACATTGCTTTTTAATGGGAAAAATACCATTCAAACTCAGCGATGGCTTTAAAAGTGTTATCCGGGCTCTGCTCCGTCGAAAACAACCATTTGACGGTGGTATGCTGATTTCAAATGAGGTCGTACAGACACAAATGATGTTGAACGCTCTGGTCGTCCAAATGACGCTGTTACACCAGAAAACATAAAAAAACCTTCAAAATAGTGATGGAAAATCACAAAGTAAAATTGCGTGAGATGGCTGACATCCTGAAGATATCATTTGGTAGGTTTACATTATTTTGCATAAACATTTGGTCATGAAAAAGCTTTTTTGGAAATGGGTGCCGCGTTTGCTCACAATGGAACAGAAACAACAACGTATCGATGATTCAGAGCGCTGTTTGTCACTGTTTACGCGAAATAAACAGGAGTTTTTGCATCGGTATATAACAATGGATGAAACTTGGATCCACCACTATACTTCGGAATCAAATCTGCAGTCAGCTGAGTGGAGAGCAGCCGGTGAAAGTCGCCCGAAGCGACCAAAAACTCAACAGTCGGCCGGGAAGGTTATGGCCTCCGTATTTTGGGATGCGCATGGTATAATATTCATCGATCACCTTGAAAAGGGAAAAACCATCAATAGCAAATATTACATAGCGTTATTGGAGCGTTTGAAGGCAGAAATTGTAAAAAAACGGCCCCATATGAAGAAGAAAAAAGTTCTCTTTCATCAGGACAATGCACCGTGTCACAAGTCGATGGTAACGATGGCTTAATTGCATGAGTGGAATTTCGAATTGCTTCCGCACCCACCGTATTCTCCAGATTTGGCCCCCAGCAACTATTGGCTGTTCGCAGACCTCATAAAGATGCTCCAGGGAAGAGATTTGGCTCCAAAGAAGAAGTGATTGCCGAAACTAACGCCTATTTTGAAACCAAAGATAAATCGTTCTACACGGCTGGCATTGAAAAGTTAGGAAAGCGTTGGAATGAATGTATCGCTCTTGAAGGAGACTATGTTGATGAATAAAGAAGAATTTTGGCAAACAAATGTTGTTTTAGTAGTTAGTCCCGGGACTTATTGATCGATGTGTTATATAATATATGACTCGTGTAGTACCATTTCATTATAAAATATCACCTCAAAAGTATTGTATTTCTGAATAATTAAAAGAATATCTGAAAACATATTTTTGGAATACTAATAATAACGATTTACTAAAATTTTGTACAATATTTTCTAATTGATTTTAGGGAAAATCATTATCACAAATCGCGGTAAGATGCTGTTGATGTTCGAAGGCTATACATTTAGCAGGCATAATATATACAATGATGGCAAGGCAAGATGGAAGTGTTCCGCAAGCAGTAAAGGATGTGCAGTATCGCTAAAAACTGATAAAGACCGAGTGGTGGCGCTCAACAATTTTCATAATCACCCGATACCGAAATTCAAGAAAACTTCAGAAGGGTTGTATGTTAAAATTTAATAAAAACGTATGCTTTACATGAATGAATTACACACTGTGTATTAAAAATGTATCTTGTGAATTTGAAGTGACATTGTGGGCCAAGTGATTGTTAAGGTTCAATTCAGTATCATTCATATTTTTCACATCACTGTTAGCAATTTGGCTCCAATATGTAACATAATTAGATAATTTTTTTATCAGTTTTGATATGGACATCATCTTAAACTTGTGTGTTGTAATACAATGTTAATGTCAAGAAATTTCAGTTATTTTTAAATTGTACATATCTCATTTTTTAATGAGGAAAATTCATCGCAAGGAATAGAAATTCCAATATTTGTATATTCAAATCAATGTCCTTTTCAATTTAAATTAGATATTTTAATGCGTTACCGTTTAAGTTGTTAAAATGTAAAGCCTGTAAGTCATGATGCGATATGCCAAACTATTTATATTCTTGACAGCTTAAATTTCATTGGTCAATTGCATGAAAAAACATTTAGATTTTGAAGTCAGCATCAACTGTGGAAAACAAAAATAAATATTAATGGTCTACAAATTATTTGGAAAATTGCACATTACTTTTTAATCATACCATCCGATATAAGTGTTGTGTGATGATAGTATGTGATTTTTCAAAGGTATAACTTTCCTAGAAATTTTATCACTGAGCATACTATAAATTTTGGGCTCATGAATTGTTAGATTTTATTTTTAGACCAAAAAGATTCTTTTAACACGTGCAACAAAAATCTCAATATTTCTTATACAAAGTTTATATACTGTAATCAAGAATTAACCAATTATTTTGTAGAAATTGTATTATATATTTATTTTCTCTTTAAACTTTTCATACATAGGTGAGCATTTGATAATACAAACATTGTGTTTGCAGAATGTGTTTCCAATTAAAAAAAACATAAGGTTTTGTTTCCATCATTAAAGGAATGAAATGGGGGTTGTTCTGATATTGAAAGTCAAAGTTGAAAAATAGTGACCAGTTGTAACTTCGCAAAATGTATTTTTTTCCAACTTATGAAGAATTTAAAATTGGTTTAGAATAAATGTAGGTATTAAAAAGTTTATTTTCATTTGAGTTGATCAACTAATTACAAAAAAAAAAACAATTTTATTCATGGGAAAATATTGCAGCAATATTCAGTTTTTTTTTTCTAATCACATACATGTTTTTAAGTTAATCTGTTTCCAAACGTATACTTAGGGATCCCAGCATATTTTCGTCATCTTATCCTTCTGCGTAAAATGTTTTGACCCGTAGACTTTGTAGTTATTCATTTTTTAACCATTTTCTCTCTGTGAAAAAACTAAGTAATAAAAAATAATTGTAATTGACAATTTTGAGAATATTGAATATGAATTCTCAAGTTTATCATTCCTTTCATATTAACACTAATACAAAAATATCTTGAAATGCACAAATCCATATGTTGGAAAAGTACGACCATTAATAAAAAATACTGAATATTTGTATAAAAGTGAGTTGATGTTTGCTTGGAACTGAAAATAAATTTTATATTCTTGTGTCACTTTATTTTGTGTGAATATGTTCATATTTTGTATTTGTGGGTTTTAATGAATATTTCAAACAGATGTGTTAACATTAGTGGGGTTTATAATTTTTTTCTATAATGCATAGTTTTCATATGCCAATCAAATAAAACTACTTAATTATCACGTCCATTGTTTTATTTTCTAGATTAAGTCCTATATAATCTTGATTGTTGAATAATGAAGATGATTTATGTATTGTATTACACTTTTGTATATACAGCACGATCAACCAGAAATATAAATATAAAGTTCCGTTGTACTACGAGCATTAAGTCATAGCTAAAATATGAATTTTTCTTAGTAAATATATTCTATATTATCTATTTATTAAAGTTGAAGGTCTTTTTTACAATATATTCTCTATCATATTTTCTATATAGGGTGGGTGGTGGGTGCACAGTACCGATACAAAGACTAAAATAGGCGGATGGTTGCTGCTCAATCCTCGGAGATTCCGACGTGACTTTAATGAGTCTCAATGACTGATAGAACTCTATTGAAATAAAACACAGTATGAATTTTCAGACGAGAATGTATTTTGTTTTATCAAATACTTTATATTCCACTTTATGCAGCGATATAATCTTATCAGTTTCACGGTTTTCACCTCATCATCAGGGAAGCACAAACAAGACTGATGATGAAGTGAAAACCTTGAAACCGGTAGGGTTATACCGTTACAAAAAGTGGAATAAACAGTGTTTGATAAAACAAATTACAATGTCTTTAAACCTCCACAATGTTAATGTCTTAATTATAAATAATGTATTTTGTTTAACCCTTTTAATCCCACGGGGCCGATCATCGGCCCCAACTGGTTTATTGGAAAAATCCCGCGGGGCCGATCATCGGCCTCAAAGTTTTCATACAAGTTTTTATGTTGAATATATATTTTTTTAAACTTTGAGAATCATTCACTTTTAATTCAAAGAATGCATTTAAAACTAAATATTAACTGAGATAAAAAATAAAATATCAAGTACTGTTTTTTTGCCAAAATATGCTGGGATTAAAAGGGTTAATTTGGCATCCTTTATATAATCCATGGCACGTCATAAGCATATCTGACCACTTACGTTATTACCCTTCCCTAGCTCATTCTTTGCCAAGCAGTCATTGTGCACGGGGGGATCGTTCCATACATGTTAATCGGCCGGCTTGAACTTGTGAGGACTACACAAAATGATGTTTATTATAATACAACAATATTAATATGTTAACAAGCAATAATTTTATATTATTAATCTATGTGATGCATACATCTGATACAGTGGAGAAATATAGCAATGTATCCCTTGTATTATATCTTGCGGTGATCCCGTACTGTATTTTGTGGTAACAATTGAGTAATAAGGATAAGGAATGCACCAAAAGTAGTATACTTTGTCCCAAGAGCTGTAAAATAGCAAAGTTACTTATTTTTTATTTTGCTGCTTAGCATGCTTCTTTAGATTGAATAGTAACTGTAAAAGTGCTAATATTTTAAAGTAGCTTTAACACTCCAATTTAAACATCAGTTAAAAAACGAGTTTGAAATATTTTAATTTTGATGCATAAGATAAAATAAAAAAACTATTTATGTTATACACATATAATGCATATATGACCACTACACACAAACACTACACTCCACCTAAAGCCGAATGTGTTACTATGATGTATCGGAAGATCTACAAAGGTTTCTTTGGCTTCCCTTGGTAAGTTTTCTGCAGTGTTCTTGCCAAATATGAAGAAGCTAATCTGATAGTCGCAGCCACCACCTTCCTATTCTTACTCTCAACTTAGTTTTTTGTATATTTTTTTAAATATTTTTAATCTGTCATTAGTGGTAGGTTTGATTCCGGAGTTGGAGCGCTCTTGAGGAGAGGCTATTTTCTAAAGAGTACTTTTTATATTTCCCATTTAATATTAACTATGTACCAACTGTCTTTCATTTATTTTTGATCTGATTTATGGGATTATCAGTATAAAGTTAGAACTCTGCATCCATATGTGTAATGTGTACAGAGCACTCAGGCCATCACTTCCAGGCTACAATGCCCACTACCATTTATGTGGACTATAGTTCGGAAATTCTAGAATGAGTCCTGTGACAGCTCACAAATTTGCCCCAATACAACCTTGTAATGATGTTCAGTAATTTAAATTATTTTATCAACTTTAATATAAGCCTCAATTCTAATAAATAGCAAGTTATTTAGGTAAATACATTACATAAGGTTGTATTGGGGCAAATTTGTGAGCTGTTACAGGACTCATCCTAGAATTTCTAAACTATAATCAACATTCATCAATTGTTTATTTTTAAAATGTATCATAAAAATATATTATTGTTGTAGTTAAATTTGATCCACATTAATTATTGCAGTTTTATTTACTTATTATAAAAATCTATTTTTCAATGAGGAGTTTAACCCTTTATAGATCATGTACTATTATAGACACAGTTATAACATAGATACAATTATTTTATGGTCAAATATATGGACACCTATTCTTGGCTAACTTTAAATAATTTTTTTTATTTTTCGTCATTTATTAACCATAATTATCTCAACTACTCTGCATGGTTTTTATCATAATATTCGATACATGTACCATTTGAGCACTGACAATCAAAACGGGTGACTAAATATTTATCCAACAACCTATAAAGGGTTCAATAAATTTTGTTTATGGCCATCAATAAATATCTAAGATCAATTTCGATTTTAAACAAATCTTTGATTATAAATTTGGATTTACCGTTGTGCTTTTAAAGATTATCATTTCTTTGACAAATTTATCTTGTTTTAATGTTCAATTACTTGCTATTATTTTTTCCTTCTTATCTTAATATATAATTTAAAAATTTACTCAGGGCTGACACTAGGGGTTGCGTCTCAAGTGAGCGAAAACCTAAAAAAGCTACTTCCCAGTACAATAATATGATACGAAAACATATTTGCTATGCTTTTCACAACATACTTAACACTATAATGGCCGATGATACAGCATGTGTACCATGTCCTTGCCAATCATGCTTCATGTATCATGCTTCCGCCAATGGTTACTGTCCGGTGATACAACCCTTGTACTACATTTTCGTCAACCGCTTTTGGCCGAACCCATGTGTCATTTTAATTTTTTGACCAGGTCCCCAACATTTTTCAATGAAGGGCCACATTCAACTTTTGGCATATGGCAGACCGGTCGATAAGAAAAAAGGAACGTACGACTTTAAGAAAAACAATAAACAAAAAATACAATTATAAACTCTCAAACTATGGTCATTTTATTTTTCAACCAAACTTTTTCAAATCTCCTCTTTTCCTTTGCAAAATTAGAACATCAAATAATGAAGTTTTGAGAAGAGCACACTGCTGAAGCATTGAGATTCTAATGTCCCGTGCCTCACCTTCATTGATCTGGACATCTTTCTCCTTCACCCGCTTGTATTCAGATAATATTAGGTCCTTACATATGAAATTGGCGTTTTGTTTGGGAGGAACATAAAGTTGATTTTTTTTTAATATAATATATTTATTTAATCAAAGTATGTACCATTGCTATCTATGCACTTTTGCCATCTCATAGGTAGTTCATCGATCCCTTTACTAAAAAAACCATTCGGACGGGAATCAATAAAATCTTTGAAGTCGGTTTGGACTGCCCCATCGGAGTTGAATTTTTTCCCTTGCAAGAAGTTATCCAAATTTCGAAAAAAATAGTAATCTGTTGGGGCAAGGTCCGGAGAGTACGGTGGATGTCTTAGACATTCCAATTGAAGCTCTTCTAATTTGGTAGCCGTCTGTTGTGCAGTGTGTGGTCTAGCGTTATCATGAAGCAGCAGTGGCCTAGAGCGATTAACCAGCCTCGGTTGTTTAGCAGCTAGCTTTTCCATCATGGTTTGCAGTTGCTGATAATAGACATCTGCCGTAATCGTCTGGCCAGATTTAAGAAAGCTGTAGTGAACGACACCAGCACTAGTCCACCAAACGCTCACAAGTAACTTTTTTGGAGTCAATTTTCGCTTGGGGCATGGTTTGGCTGGTTCGGCAGGGTTCAGCCATTGCGATGAGCGCTTCCGATTATCATACAGGATCCACTTTTCATCACAGGTAATGATTCGATTCAAAATCCCTTCATTATTGTGCCGGTTGAGTAATGCAACGCAGCAGTCAACGCGTGTTTGTTGATTTGCTTCACTCAATTCGTGAGGTACCCACCTTTCAAGCTTTTTCACCTTCCCAATTTGCTTCAAGTGGATTAAAACAGTTTTATCACTAACACCGCAGCCTGCAGCTAACTCCGACGTGGTTTGCGATGGATCCGCTTCCACAATAGCCTTCAATTCTTCATTATCAACTTTGGTCTCCGGCCGTCCACGGGGCTTTTTCTGCAGGTCGAAATTTCCAAAACGAAAACGTTGGAACCAAAAACGCACTGTGTTTTCTTTTGCGGCACCGTCGCCATACACATCATTAATCCTTCGAGCCGTTTCTGCAGCACTGGTGCCACGGTGGAACTCGTACTCGTAAATAACGCGATATTTCAAGTTTTCCATTTTGTAAACTGAGTGACGCAAAGAAAAAAAACAATTGAGGAAAAAACAAATGAATTATAATTTTCGAAACACAAATACTTGAGTAAATAGCTGTATAAATTTTTATTTGGAATTCCTAACCAAAGAGAAGATATTTGAGATCAAAGTTGCCAGTACGGCAAAACGCCAATTTCATATGTAAGGACCTAATATATAGCTGGGGGATAAGCCAAGTCAGGTCAGGGCCTCCTCTACTTTCTACTCGAGGGTGTTTTAAGTTCTTTCTCCGAGAGACAGAATGATAAAAGCAGTAATTTTAAAAGCGTACTTTTCTACAAGATAGTAAAAGATGTAGATACAAAATCGTGTAAGGTAATCAAGAAACAGAGAAATGGGTGTAGTCATGTACCTCACCATTACTTAAAATGTCAAGTGTTTGAGTTTTGGAGGTTCATTGTAGTAATAATTGATCGAATGTGAGAAATAGACGGAAGATTCACCTCGTTAAGTCCTGCCACCCCTTCTTATCTTGCCGAAAATATTCTGTTTCTTTGTGATCATGAACTCGCACTATACTCGATTAGAGATTGTTTATTGACTTTCCCAGTTGTCCTTTACTGTTCATACAGTGAGACTAAAACCAATTGCCAACTATTATTAGACTCGCTCCCATCATTAGCATGTTTTTAAAAGTGATTGAAAAAGATCTTAATTTCGAGTCAGTAATGTAACATGTTTCATTTCCTATTTAACATTTCATCCTTTTTTCTTTCATTTTTATCGTTGTTATTTTATCAATAATTTTTATTGTTATTATATTTTACGTTTATCGTTGTTATTTCCTATTGTTCATGAATTTTGTACAAATTAATAATAATTTTGAATAGTTTTTGCGGCGATGCAACTTATTTCATTAACGGTTGTATAGTTGTTTGGAAGAGATTGCCACCTGACAATAAACCCTATGGATTGTTGTACTATGAAGTGTTAAATAAATACTTTTTCATCCACTTTTTTGGCAACCACATGGTTCGATTTCCAATGGTACCCGAAAAAAAATAATACAAATCTCTATCTTGTGTAAAAGTTCATCTTGTTACAATATTTATGCGAACTAGATGTGTGTGAGTGTTGTTGCCTCTTCACGAGTGGTACTACTGTCACTACGTATGATGATAAACTACGAGATTCTTGCCTATTTCAGTGAGTAAACCCGAAGGTTCTATTAATGGGACTGAATACAATGTTGTGTCTCGGCCACTTTCTCTTATACGTGCACATCACTAATTTGCATATCGAAGGGTACCAAACAAATGTATGGTTTAATCTACCTGTGTATATTTTTTTTTTCTTGACTTGTTCTATTTTTTACACATCGACCTACATCAATACAATTTTAATTTAAATATTTGCAGACAATGGTATATAACACTAGGCTCAAACCTGTTCTGAGACAGCGGACTTACTCTTACTATATTTTAGTAATTAAAAAAAAGATAATTTATATATTATAAGTACCGGCTACTTATAAGATTTGAACATTTAATAACAATTCAGTTCGATCCCATCATCACTCATGCTGTTATGGGGGATAAAATAAGTTCCATTTCTGTGCACTCTACACTAGAAGATCGAAATCTTCTTTATTTTTTATGATCGTAACGTCATATTGTGATGAAAAAGAAACTGCCCAAAGAAGCTTCTCCTCCAGTGGCAACACCTGAGTGTGAAAATAATAGTAGCGATGACAAACTAAGGTCCGAAATCGCAGGAGAAGAAAACCAACTCGCAACGCAGCAAATATACTGAGACTGCATGGAGATCCCATGGGAAATTATGAAACCTATTATTGTCGCATTATCACAAAATGTGACCTGCAGTTTGATCCAGATGATCGCAAAAATACAACAAAGCGACAAGACAACCTCCCATGGCCAGGGAGAGTCAGATTGTCCAATAGCTTGGATGCATTTAATTACATACGTGGGGTGAGAAGAATACACGAATACTCGAATACTGTATATTTATTTTGTTAATCTTTCTACATTCAATCGTTCTACATGCCCAAACCATCTGAGAGTGCACTTCATCTTGTTTAATATATCAGCATTAAGTTCACATTGTATTGTATTACACTTTTGTTGTATACAGTACAATCTGGCGGGCTTATTGCCATGTAGCAATATCTTCCAACCAACCAGAAAGATGTTAAAGAGGTCTTTAGTGAAAACCAGACTGGAATCCTTAAAATAATTCTAATTCCGGGTCGAGAAACAAGTGTCTTACCAACTAGACTACGGAGGTCACATTCATTCCTTCATCTGTCATACATTGTATTTCCATATATTCTTTTCAATGTAAGTATTTCTACAGCATTTATTCAGCTCCTTTCAGTTTTTCCATGTCAATATTTCACTCCTGTATATCAAAATTGGTACTAGAATACCGTTGTGGACTATTTATCATCTTAGCAGGTTTTGATACTGTCCGGTTCGAGAATATATGTTTTAGTGTCCCATTGACTTTGTATCTTATCGCTACACGTCAGTCGATATCCCTCGTAACTCTTCCATCATCTGAGAAAATACTACCTAAATAGCAGAATTCCTCAACTTGCTGTTATATTTCATTGCATTGAAACAATTGAATAAACAATTGTCTAAAATTTTGTTGATGATTTGTCTTTTGCTAAGATAAATTGTTTTTTTAGTTGAGGTGGGCTTTATCAAGACAATGCAAGGGAAAGAACTGTTGATGGTGAATGGCTACACATTCAACAAAAACAAGATGCTCTCGAAAGGGAAAATGAGATGGCAGTGTTCATCGAATATGAAGGGATGTAAAGCATCTGTTCAGACATGTGATAATTGTGTTATTTCCATGACTAATTCTCATAATCACGAAGTTCCTCGCTACATCAAAACAAATAATAATTTGTATATAAAAATATAATAAATTTGACTTTCTTAAGCCAGTTATTTTATTTGGTAGCCCTTATAGGAATTGAAACGTCTAATATGCTATTTAATATAAACTAGAATGAATGGTGGATTATACAATACTACCTTGATCAAAAAGTTTTAGGACCGGCCACCGTGTGGCGCTGTCAGCCACCCGATTGGAATTCTTTTTTTTTGTTAGGTTACCACATCCATCATTGATACTTCCCTACAAATTTTTGCGTCATAGCTTGAAATTTGTAAAAGTTACGCTGTACTGAGTAGGACCTTTGTGCGTGTTTTCGATTTTTTACACGTTTGAAAATGGCATCAACTGTGCATCAACGAGTTTGTATTAAATTTTGTGTGAAAAACGAATTTAACAGTCCGCAGACCTTGGAAATGTTGGAGAAGTGTTTTTTGGTGGCCACGAACGCTTCAGAAGTGGTCGTGAGTCGGTCGAGGATGACGAACGCAGTAGCAGTCGAAAACCGATGAAAACATTGATAAAATCAAAGAAATGTTGGCCGACAACCGCAAATTGACCATCAGTGAGCTGGCAGAGAACTTGGACATCGCTTATGGATCCGCTCAAGACATTTTGGTTAGTGATTTGGGCCTCAGACGTGTCGCTGCAAAACTGGTGCCGAAAGACCTCAATTTCATGCAAAAAAAGGACCGCGTTGAAATCGCGAAAGACATGATTTCCATGATTTTTTTACCAAAAACAAAACGACTACTTTCCAGCAGCCTTTGAATTCACCTGATCTGGCTCCCTGCGACTTTTTTTTGTTCAACCGACTCAAAAAACCGCTTCACGGAACGCGTTACGACACCCGAGAGGATGTCATGAAAAAATCGAAGACGGTTCTGATGGACATACCGAAAATTGAGTACCAGCGGTGTTTCGAGGATTGGATCAAGCGCTGGCGTAAGTGCGTTGCAGTCGATGGGGAGTACTTTGAAAGGGACCATATCGATTTTGATGAATAAACTTGTATTTTCGATTTTATGAATAAAGTCCTTAAACTTTTTGATCAAGGTAGTATATTGTACGACTGGAGTATTTCAAGAGAAGCAAAGCTGGCTGCTCATAATGGAATATCAGTTCCAACATTAGGATAAGCAAGCAAAACTTAAACATGGTAAAAAAAGTGATAAACTTAATGAGAGTGCTATGTAGAATATGTGGAAAAGCAATGCATGAGGACGACTGGAAAGAAAGATTAAAAGTTGTTGCAGTGCTTATGGTGACGAAAGGAACATTGAGATGGTTCGGCCACGTAAAAATAATGAATGATGAAAGATTTACAAAAATAATCAAAAGAAGTAAGATAGAAGTTTAAGAAGATCTAGAAAAATGTAGCACGGTTTTATTAATCAAATTCCTAAAGAGGAAACAGTGAAAAACCTTTATGATAGGAAAGTATGCATGACGAGGTGTATTGAAGTGGCTGGAGTGAAATATGTGTGCTAGGATATAATAAGTGGAGATTTGTTCTCTCTTTGCATACTACAATAGGGACATGGCGTGACAGTGATGATAATGATGAATATAAACTTTAATGCGTAGAGTAAATGGAGAGTTTGGAGGAAAAGCATGACCTTTTTAATATTCATGAGGAATTCAAACAGATGATAGTTATTCGTTATGCTGATGACACTGTTCTTTTTGCCGATAATTTACAGAATCTACTAGTGTTACTGTAGAGGGTTAACAGGACTTATAATGAAAGAGGCTTCAGAATGAACATATCAAAAACAAAATTTATAATTGTCAATAAAAAGAAAGTTCAGACACATCTGGTTGAGGAATTTACAGGAATGGTTTGATTGTGGTACCATACTGTTGATCAGAACTGCTGCCCCAAGGGTCAAATGATAATCACTAAAATTTGAAGGGGAGAGTCATGGTTATTGAAATGTAGATGAATTGCAAAATATAGCATAAAGCAATATGAACCAAATATGGCACTAACTGAAGTATATTATAATTGAATAGTGTCAGAATCTACTAAGATGATTTATAATAGTATTTTAGCAACAGCTTGTATGTACACATATCTGTAGTAAATGTGGATATGGGAAAAATAATTAATAAATATGTGCACTAACAAATATTTGAAGATTTTAGATGGATGACAAAATATAGCATGAAGTGATTTAGGATAAATCAGAACTAAAAATTGGTATTAGAGACAGAATAACGAAGAGTACTTTGAAATGTTTCGGGCATGTAGATTAGATGATAAAACAATTTTACTGTGTAGATGCAAGTGAAAGTCATGGTAGATAAATACCAAGGAAAGTTTGGATGGTTTAAGTGAATGACATTTTGAAAAAAGTATATGGCATATAAGAAAGTGGATGTATGGAAAAGAGGGGATAGGTGTGTTTCACTATAGAAAAGTCAATTTTTCTGTCTTCTATGTACCCCAACAGGAAAATAGTTTAATGATATGTATGTTATGTATAATACAACCATAGATGAATTAGCGCAATAAACAATGAAAAGTATATATAGATGAGTCAGCTGAGCTAACCAGATTAATTTGTGACGTGGTATTGAAGCTGAAGATCTTTGCTTTACATTTTCTCATTATATGTTACCATATATACAGAAATCGTTAAAAATAGATTGAATTTATTTTTTCGCTAATAATTTCATAGACATGATGTCACAGAAAACAAAATTTAATAGGTACTTACACTTTTAGTGGTTGACAAGTTTTGTTAGCTTTCAGAAATTTGATTCCTAGCAGGTTCACTTCTAGACTGGTATTACTTAAAGCCCTCTTTTCATTTTCATTTATTGTAATACTTCTTATAAATTCTTGGAGAGCTCTTGGAATGACAAGTGCCATGCTGTATAAACTTCTGACATTTTTTAATTAAATATTAATTATGACTACACTACTTTCATTGTTAAAATATCTTAAGGAAGAAACAGTTTGGACAAGTTGGGTAAAGTATGTCTTTAACAATTTGTTATTTTTTTTTTATATATTTCAAGTAACATTAGTTACTGTTAAAAAATTGCTTTGTCTCTCTCGGAGGTTTTGCACCATGTCAAAAAGCACCATATAAATTATTGAAGTCCCATAGAGTAAATTCATGGGTGTAATTGAAAAGTGCTATATAGACAAAGTGGAGGAAGAATAGTGGATTTTTTTAAAATAAAAAAAATATAATATACAATAATGCCTGCTATTTGGTGAAAAAAAGTAGATTTTTTTAATATATATTTTCTATGTGACATTTTAATTTGTTCCAACTTTGGTGTATGCAAGCGAAAACTGGACTTTAAAAGATAATGATACGAATAAAATAAATGCAATAGAAATGTGTGCCTTGTGTAGAATATGTTGTATTACAATGTTTGATAGTGTTAAAAATGATAGGATAAAGTATAACCGTTTATTTCAGATGGATGTCAGAAGTCAAATTAAGAAATTCTTGAAATTCCCTCTTTGTGTAACAGAAGAAAAAAAATGTTTGGCCACATTGAGATAATGAGTTGCGAAAGGTTTACAAAACAAATGTTTGTCTAGAGTGTATGGAGCGCGAGGAAGGGGTTTATCGAGGAAACAGTGGAAGGAGAGAAATTTGAACTGAGGAAAAGGTAAGAACTACGAGAACCAGGAGAACATGTACGGATGTAGATGAGACATGGTGTGATATGTATGTAATAAGATATTCATCTAATCTCATCCTAATCCTATTCCCTTGATAGTTACAATTAAGAAAAATAAACCAATCTAAAATGTATTTGGCAGGTCATATCATACACACTCACCATGGAAAGAAATTATACATGTTCCAAGGATATACCTTCAACAAGCACAGCATAAGTAAAGCTGGGAAGATGAGATGGCAGTGCTCCTCTGTAATGAAAGGATGTCGAGCATTTTTATACACTCTCGATGAATCGCTCGTGTCATACAACTGTCAACACAACCATCCAATGCCAAATTACGTCATGAATCGAGAGGGTGTATACATCAGGATGTGATTTTCTGTATTAGAACTTATTTACTAAGGTTATTCTCTTATTAAAATTATAAGTGTAGAGTTATGGTATTAAGTTATTGCTGTTTTAAAGGTACTTATTTGCAAATTGTGTACATGATTGTCTTTTGTCTTAAAGCACATATTTTTGTTATTACTTAAAGGGGGTACTCAACCTAATTTGGCCAGTTTTTTAGTCTTGGATCCTTTTGAACCCTAACCCTAAAATATACAATGGCTGAGAATAACATTTATATCTACATTGCATATTACATGAATTTAAGAAAGGAAGTAATCTAACTATCACATCTAAAATCATCTGCATAGTGTATGGTGAAGATTTGGTAAAAACTCAAAATTATCATTTTTGGGAGTTTATCCCTGGAAGTTATTAGCTCTGTGGAAGAAGTCAAAACAACCCTTGAATTTTTCATTCTAAAATCAGAAGATCTTTTTAGGAACGGGATATATAAATTAACTAAAATATGGGATAAGGTTATATCCAATAATATAAATTATTTAGTTGATTAAATATATTTTTTTAATGTTTATTTCTATTATTATTTAAAAAAACATGCAATTACTTACGTGTTAATGTAACATATATATTAGACCAATATTTATTTTAAAACATTGACAATTCAATATCAGCTTTCTCTCCAACATAACCAAACAATATATTTTTGTATACAGTTATTTCCCGCATTTACTAATTACAAAGGTTTTGAGTGAAATTCGATTCATCCATTAACATCTTGGTTGTTGACATCTATAGTAAATTCATTCCTTAGATTGGCTATTTGAGGTGTGATGAGTAAGAAATAGCTAGATAAATGTACAAAACTCAGTAAATGTGTACAAAATAGTGAAATGTATGAAATTCGAGAACTGCCCGTATTTAATTTCACGCTGGCAGTAATTGGGAAATTTTAAAGCGAGAACTCATAAAGCAAGAACTCGCAAAGTGAGAAATACCTGTAAATTTTAAAAAATCATAAAAATATGTGTCGCAAACATTTAAATCCATTTCCGATTTTGTATGGTGTTTTATCAAAATTAAGCCTCGATCCGTGGTTTGATGGTAGAACACTCGTTTTCCACTTGGAGGTTTAAGAATTGTATCCAAATCACATTAAAGTATTTGAAATATAATAAGTTAATCTTTAAGACAGTAAGAATCTCAAGAATTTCCTAGTGATAGAATACTTTAACTCAGGTATTTTGAGTTAAATTCAAGTACACATACGCTACACTTGACCGAAAGCTGAATGTGTTACTATCATTTATCGGAAGATCTACAAAGGTTTATTTGTAGTTCGTCTTCCTGCGGTAAGTTTTCATAAGCATATACAAATATGGTAAAGTTCCTAATCTAATGGCCACAGTTACTACCGTCTTATTCTTACACTCAACTCATTTTTATTTTTTGTGTAATGTTTTTAATCCTTCAATAAAAATAAAAGTTAATCTGGTTCCCAAATGAGCGCCCATGAACAAAATGGCTCTCTAAATGACGTTATATAAATTTTCCTATTATTATTATTATAAAGATAGTAAAAAATGTCAGTTTGGGTTTTTCGTGTACAGGTCATTTATACCTTTCTGAATAGTGGTTCTACGGCAATAAGCTCACCAGATTGTACTGTATACACTGAAAATGTAATAAATTTCCCAATTCCAGAAGCAGAGTGATATATTTAAAAGAAAATATTGAGATAAATTAACACAGCAACCAAAACTAAATAGCTTTAAGTTTCTATAATATTGTACATTTATAATTTTATAGACTAAAAAAATAAATTGTATTATGCTTCCATTGTATACAATATACCCTGGGGGGGCTTATTGACCTTTGACGATTTCTTCCAAAACATCCAAAAGTTTTAAAGGACATTTTGCAAAAAAAACAAACTGGGACTGTTTTCCGGAATGGAACCTGAAACTGGCCAGGTTGGAAGTCGAGCGTTCTACCAACTAGTCTATGCAGGTATGATAAAAACAAACTGGGACTGTTTTCCGGAATGGAACCTGAAACTGGCCAGGTTGGAAGTCGAGCGTTCTACCAACTAGTCTATGCAGGTATGATAAAAACAAACTGGGACTGTTTTCCGGAATGGAACCTGAAACTGGCCAGGTTGGAAGTCGAGCGTTCTACCAACTAGTCTATGCAGGTATGATAAAAACAAACTGGGACTGTTTTCCGGAATGGAACCTGAAACTGGCCAGGTTGGAAGTCGAGCGTTCTACCAACTAGTCTATGCAGGTATGATAAAAACAAACTGGGACTGTTTTCCGGAATGGAACCTGAAACTGGCCAGGTTGGAAGTCGAGCGTTCTACCAACTAGTCTATGCAGGTATGATAAAAACAAACTGGGACTGTTTTCCGGAATGGAACCTGAAACTGGCCAGGTTGGAAGTCGAGCGTTCTACCAACTAGTCTATGCAGGGTATGATAAAAACAAACTGGGACTGTTTTCCGGAATGGAACCTGAAACTCGCCAGGTTGGAAGTCGAGCGTTCTACCAACTAGTCTATGCAGGTATGATAAAAAATTACTAAAGTTTTTGCTATAGTTCCACTTAATTCTAAAAAAAATTGTTTGCATACAGGTAGCAAATACAAAGAGCAATAACTGGGTGATAAATTATAGTATTCTATAATAAATTGTTTAAGTATTTCTTGAAAATATTCATATGTGTTAAATGGCTTCTTTTCAATGATTATTAAAAATAGAAAGAGTTAAAAAAAGGCTTTTTATTAAATTACTTAATTTTATTTAGTTTGTTTTATGTACTATGCAGATTACAAATATTTTTGGATTGTTTGTAAAAAAACCTCTGAATTTATCCTAATTTATTCAATTGGTATTCCAAGTATTTTGTAAAATAA
This sequence comes from Odontocerum albicorne, assembly GCA_949825065.1. Taxonomy (NCBI): domain Eukaryota; kingdom Metazoa; phylum Arthropoda; class Insecta; order Trichoptera; family Odontoceridae; genus Odontocerum; species Odontocerum albicorne. Next base: position 25,735,309 of record OX463850.1, read on the forward strand.
ACTATTTAAAATATTCATAACTGTTTTTTTATTATTTCTTTTCTTGGAATAAAACTTTTTGTTTTTCTTTTTATAAATAATTATACATACCATTTCCCTGTCGCGGTATGCAGAGAGGACAGAGCACCAGACTTTCCTATCTTGACACATCCTTCGCCTTTACCCAACTTTAAATCTCTGACTTTGTACATTTCTTTCTTTCAAAATATCATTCACTTAATCCAACCATATTTTCCTAAGTCTTTCTCTACCGTGCCTTCCACTCACATTTTCATAAAGAATTATTTATTAGTTAGTCTTTCTTCATTCATTCATTGTACTACGTATCCAAACCATCTCAGAATTATTTTTTTATCTTACCCAACACATCAGCCTCAAGTTCACATTGATCCCTGATCACTTCATAAATAAATGTAAAAAGGAATAAATAAAACAATCACGTTGTTGATAAGAGAAATGAAAAACTAGTTTAAAAAGAAAAAAAATAATGTATATTAACATTAACTTTACTCTTATTGAATTGGTGAAATTGTTATTTTGAAATTATATATTTTTTAAATTTAATATAGTTATACTCGTATATAGTACAAACATTTGCCAAAGGCTTTACCGATATTAAAATTTATATCTTGAATGGAGAAGAAGAACTAATCTAAATTTATATGTTATAACTATGAACTAACTTCATTTCAATTTCTTATGTGTCATTTTATTTTTAATAATCTTAATATATAATTTCTTAGGAATAGTTAACACCTACATGCTATTGTACTTATAAATAGATAACTAATTATTTAGCAAGTACATGTCCACTCGTTCAGACTACTTGCATTGATCAGACCTTGGTCCACCCAGTTAATACTGTATGTGGATTAGTCAGGCAAAAGATGATGATTATTTATATTTCAAAAACCAACAAATTCAATTTTACACAGGAAGGCCTTAATCAATTTATATAGAGGTTGACATAATAAGTTACCTCATTTGATTTACCTACAACTTTCTTAATTTAACACAATGTAAGTGGCTCATGACAATTCTCATCTTCGGGTGCCCAATGGTAAAAAGCGGAACACGCGAATTCTCGTGTTAACGTAGTCTGTGCTTAAATTGCGGGCCACGACAAAAGTCACGTTCAAAAAAATATTTTGCTAGTAATATCTCTTGAACGAAATACAAATTACATATATAATCGGTAAAACAGGTCGTATATTTTTTTCTCAAGAAACTCTATCATCTTTCACGAATTTCAAATTTGATAAGCTCGGCAGTGAAATTCAATACTTTTGTTTCCATTGTAACGTTCCATTACATAAAGGTTCCTGTTATGAACGATACCACACACTTATAAACTATTAGTTAGCAGTGATAACTGATATTTACATTATAAGATTTTTTTTCTATAAGTAAAACTAATGATAATAGTATTTTTAATTCAGTGTTTTAAGGCAAAAACTTATAATTATGATTATAAATTTTCTAATTTATTTCCAAGCGAAGAAAAGCGAGATGTATAAAGTTGGATTGTGCTGTGTTTGAAAAGCTAGAAATATATTTTCAAAATCAATGCCACAGCTTCTTCAAATAATATACTCATACTGCTGTTAGATTTGGCGTTCAATAAATAGATAACACACATAGTTCAAGTGATAAAGAGTAATGAAATGGGTAATGTTAGAAACTTTATTCAGGGACAAAATAAAGAAAAGAATGGGTCAGATGAAAGATCAGTCACCTACATTATCTTATCTGAAGTGGAAGTGGGCAGAACAAAGTGGTATGTAGAAGCTGGCTCGCCCCTGCTTGCAATAGCTGTTTGTTGAATTTTCCGATCCAGTTGTTAAAAATATTTCTAGCCAATTGGTAAACATACATACTCATTATTAAAACTTAAATTACATAAAATCACAATTAACTATTAAAAAAACAAGGATTCTCAATCTGAAAACAGTGATAACATTAGTAAATCGCATCATGAAGGTATAGTATAAGTAAATTTCTTCGTATACCAACACTAAAAAGTATTTCTAGCACGAAAGTTTGTGTAGTGACAAATGACTTTTGTTTTGTTGCTGACTTCACAGGAAAATATTTCAGGTCAGTTATGATTTTACTTATTTGTGCATTATTTATTATTTGATAATGCTAAATACATTATTTAGCATTATTAACTAAAATGGTTAATTCTTTAATTTATAAAACTCATAATGGTAGTATGAAATGTCAAACGAACAGTCGTTCAGGGGGGTATATTCTTCCGCACAATATACTTCCTGTGTGCCTCGACATTCATCAATCATTTATTGGTAATGGAGTATATACTTCTAGTGTAATTGTGTGGTAAAATTATTAGTGATATGTGATTCAACTTTAAAAATTTTAGGGATTTTTGTAAGTTATAAAAATCTTGCTAGGGTATGAATGTGTTAAATTAAAGTAACGTAAACTGTGATCTAAATTATTATTTTTTTAGCTAAACCGAAATCAAGTAAATTAGTGTGAAAAAATTAATAAGCTATGTATGGAACTTGAATGTCAAGAATTCATGGTAAGCTTTTTTTTATTAACAACGAACCGGTTATTAATTATCTACCAACACACCTCTGGCAAGACACGTGATGAGATGAGATGATATGATGAATAATATAATAGATCTACAGCATAATAATATAGACCAGACCTTAGATGGGATTACAAAATTGATGTATATCATGAACCAAGGTGACGGTCGATATTGTAGCGATAGCTGATAGAAAAAGAGGCATATGATAAGGTGTAAACAAAAAGAATCTTTGTACCAAGAGAGACTGAGAATGATGATGATAAAGGGAAGTAAGTCAACATGGATTTCAAACTGACAATATTCTGTACAGATGTCCAGCATGTCAACTGCACAACCAAGTATCTTAATAACTTATTTTAGTTATGTCATTCAGAAATTATTTGACATTTATCTATTTTTTTCATTTTAGAAACAACTGCATTTATAACGACAATTCATGGTAAAAATTTGCTGATGGTCGAAGGATATACATTCAACAAACACAAACTTCTCTCCAAAGGTACGGTGAGGTGGCAGTGCTCGTCCATACTGAAAGGCTGCAAGGCTTCCATGCAGACTAACGATAATCAAATTATTCTCTGTAATAATATTCACATGCATCAAAAGCCTAATTATTTAAAGATGCCTAATGGACACTATATGAAAATAAGATAATTTAATGTACAATATATATTTATTCTTCTGACAGTAAATTGTTCAAGAATTACAAGATTTATGTGTATTGACAAAGGGAAAAGTAGTGTTTGTAGATAAAAAAGCTAGGAAAATTGGTTCTCTCTGCCCACCTCTAAATGAAAATGACAATGATATGTACGAGCATCTATCACTGGGAAGCTGTCTAGAATCAAAATATAAAATGCTTGCCTGTAAAAGAGTTACAGTAAAAGTCTGTTAATTAAAAAATTCTGGGGGCCAAATTTTACACAAATTATTCCAATTACACAATCACTAAAAACAAAAATTCGAATTTGTGCAGCACTTTCCAATGGCTCGGAACATCTTGGCCATTTTTTCTTACTGTAAAAATAATGTAAATCAAGTAAAATTTTGTTGACACATTTCCACAATATTGAGGTATGACATATTTAATGATAAAAATAAATGAAAAAAGTACGTAGTATTTTTAATGGGCAGTCAATAAAAAAAAAAATACAAATATAAAAAAACCACTATAATTGTCACATATTCAACATATTAACATGGTCACTTGTTTATGTTTAGTTTCTGCGGTTGGGTCTAGGTGGGCTCCCCATACTGACGATAATAATCTGGAGATATTTCAATATTGAATCTTTGGCCATAGGGGAAGTCCCTGGAATTTAATCACTCGCCAAACTAGTGCCAGTGCTACCAATAAATTCTTTCTAGTTATTTTGTTGGTGTGGTTGACTACCATTTTCAAGAGAAAGAAAGGAGCGTAAAGAGAGAGAGGTAGAGAGAACTATTCTTGATATTTTAATCTTGGCAACATGGTTGTACAGTTGAATTTTTGCGTCACAATTCACGTGTGCGATCTTAAAGAGAGACATTTATTTTTATTGTTTTCATATTCTGTGGGAATATTGAAATGTTTAATATATGATAATTTGTGAATAATTCACAAATGTGTAGATTTGTAACATACCTAATATACTCGTATACCAAAATAGGGATTGTCTGAATATTTTTTAAATAAATTGTTTTAAAAAAAGTGGAGCAATTTTCATTTCTCAGTATTTTTGTTACATATATTCAGAAATGTCAAAATCTTAGCCTCAGGCGTGAGTGAAAATAATCAAAATAAAGACAAATGTCGTCTTGAAAATATGCAGTAAGTTATTCTTTTAGTACAATTCGCTAAGGCTTCAGTTTTTCTAAGTAAAGTGAGTGAATTGTGTTTGTTTATTGAATTGATATATTGTATATTTGTTAGCTAGCTCCTTTGTATTTCAATGTTACAATTAACATTCTACTGCTAACCAAAATACAGTAGAGTGCTAATTATCAGTGGAAATTGGGGGACACTTGAGCCCAGATAGTTGAAAAACACAGTTAATCTATAAAAAGCTTTTATTGAATTAAATATTTTAAGAATTAAAATGCTAGATAAATTTTGCTATGCAAGATGAGTACATGAACAAACATTCTCAATATTTGACAGATTCAACTACTAAATGCTGGTATCATACCGTGACAATTACATAGGGTAGCCCCAGATCCACATATTTTTGTGTCAGTATGGACTGGGAAACACCGCCGATTTATTAGCATAGTATGGAAATTCTATGATGAGTCCTGTGACAGCTCACAAATTTGCCCCAATACAACCTTGTAATGATGTTCAGTAATTTAAATTATTTTATCAACTTTAATATAAGCCTCAATTTTAATAAATAGCAAGTTATTTAGGTAAATACATTACATAAGGTTGTATTGGGGCAAATTTGTGAGCTGTCACAGGACTCATCCTAGAATTTCCGAACTATAGTCAATTGGTATAATGTGAACCATAAATTGTATAACAGTTTAGGTCCTTGCTTTGAAATTTTCAAAATGTAGGCATTCGTTAAAAATTTGGAAAATAATATTTTTCGGAATTACTAAAATAATCTTTGTTCTACGGAGGACTACGTTTTTTTTAACTCATAGATAATTGAGGCCCAGATAATCGGCGTTCTACTGTATACGGAAATACTTGAAAAGACATACATTTTAAAATAAATATCGTTGAATAGTACTCCATTGAATAGTACAGGTCTAAGTATCCACTGCACTGTAAAATAAGATCACTTGTCAGAAAGAATCCTTGTCAAATGGCCTGGATTATAAAGACACCACATAAAAGTCTCATATTTTATCATCTTAGTCTGTTATCTCTCATATCATATCAAAATATTCAGTGACTTGCCGGTTGCAAACGTGCGCTATGCTCAAGAAGAGATTGTTCATTGTCTTTTCAAGTTCACTCCTCTTTAATTTTTACATCATCCTTTCCTGTCAATGCAGTGAAACCTAGGAAACAGTTGCCAACTAATATGAGACTTGTTACGTCATTGGTATATTTCAAAAAGAGGTTCAACATTGTGGAGATAAAAAAGGACAAAGCAAGGTTGTAGAAGTTAAGTGGGAGCAGTTATTAAAATAAAATTGAATTGATAGGAAGAATAATGTCGTAGTGAATTACCTAACACTAACAGACGTTTTTGACATTTCAGAAACAAGACGTCGTGTTATATCGTCTCTAATTGACACAATACTGAGGGATGAGATATCCAATTTTCTGTGTAACACCGCCTCCTGCCCATGCGGTGGGCGCGGCCAGCGTGGTATCTGTCCATTCAATGTCTAACTTATTCAGGCTAAATGCTTTTGGACCTTAGTAATAATTTATCAGACCACATTGCACATCACCCTGAAGAGGAAATTTAGTAATGTTCTAGTCATGTCTCTACTCTTCGTGGTATACTTTATATAGATCGTAGTGTGTGTTCAAACACAATCTTCTTTAGCTTATTTTATTCATTAATGTTTTTTGTAGGCATTTTAACATAAATTATTAGATGTTTTGTATTTAGAATTAATAGTGATAAAACGCTTGTCAAGAGAGTGAAATTTTGGTAATACACGTATGTAAAATATCTACTTTTCATAATATGATATAAATTATATTCCTTAATGTTCTTTAAAAGTCTTTACATTCCTTAAATAAAATGTATGGTTATTAAATCTGTTTTTCAATTCAAATACTCTTTTTTTTCCATATAAAAGTTGGCAAAATAGAAATAAAAAAATATGAATATAGAAAAGTTATGATGGATATTATCATTATATGGATAAAAAAATGTTCAAATTTTTTCATGTTTATTGATTTCACCATAAAATAACACTTGGGAATTATGTATGAAATACAACATCAGCCAAATGACCTCCTCTACTCCTGGCACACATACTATAGATTCTTTTAGCTATATTTTTGATGACATTTTCACAAAATTGTGGTTCAGTTTCAACAACACTATGAATGTTGTCTTTTAGCTCTTGAATTATTTGCAAAGCAGGGCTGAAGAAGTAAAGTGTGAGCAGTGATAAGTTATTAAAATAAAATTGAATTGATAGGAAGAATAATAACCTGACACTAACAGACATTTTTAACATTTCAGAAACAAGACGTCGTGTTATATCGTCTCTAATTGACACAATACTGAGGGATGAGATATCCAATTTTCTGTGTAACACCGCCTCCTGCCCATGCGGTGGGCGCGGCCAGCGTGGTATCTGTCCATTCAATGTCTAACTTATTCAAGCTAAATGCTTTTGGACCTTAGTAGTAATTTATCAGACCACATTGCACATCACCCTGAAGAGGAAATTTAGTAATGTTCTAGTCATGTCTCTACTCTTCGTGGTATACTTTATATAGATCGTAGTGTGTGTTCAAACACAATCTTCTTTAGCTTATTTTATTCATTAGTGTTTTTTGTAGGCATTTTAACATAAATTATTAGATGTTTTGTATTTAGAATTGATAATGATAAAACACTTGCCAAAACAGTGAAATTTTGTTTATGTATGTAAAATACCTGGTGGGCGTGGACAGCGTGGTATCTGTCCATTCAATATCTAACTAATTCAGGTTAGAAACTTTTGAACCTTAGAGGTCATTTATCAGACCACATTACTCTGAAGAGGAAAATTTAGTAATGTTCTAGTCTAGTCATGTCTTTACTCTTCTTGGTATACCATACTATAGATTGTACTACACGTATGTGTATGTGTGTTCATACATAATCTTTTTTAGCTTATTTTATTCATAAATGTATTTTGAGAGTGTTTAAACATAACTTATTAGATTTTTTGTATTTAGAATAATTAATAATGATAAAAATTAATAATGTATGTAAAAAACCTACTTTTCATGATGCGATATATATTATACTCTTTAATGTACTTAAAAAGTCTTAACATTCCTTAAATATAATGTATAATAATTGAACTTTTTTTTAATTCAAGTTCTTATTTTTTCCCATATATTATTTGTTAAAATTGACTTATGTTTCATATTGGAATATACAAATGAACTTAGCATCCCAATCAGTCCTATTAAACTTTATTTTCTTGTATTAGTATTGTATTATTATTATTTGTATATTCGACACATTTAAGAGCATAAGTCATAGAGAAGAGAGAGATGATATTGATTTATATACATTCTTTGATGATATCCATATTATGCCAGTTTCAATTATGGCTGCAGCTGATTGCAGCTGAACTGAACCTTTCAAATTTATTTTTGGTCTCATTAATGTAACATATTTTTCAAGAATATATGCATACTGTAATACAACAGCACACATAATTAACCAATTCACACATAGCTTCATCTTTCCACAAGATAGACTAACTACTTGGTCCACAATTCATAGAGTGACATCACTGCTGTCAAGTATTGTTCCTCAAGCGATCTCTGTTAAAATTACGACCAGATGCGATGCCATCATAATTTTTTTTTCATTTGAAAATGTTAACAGCCACACAGATCAAAGCCGAGTTGGATGAAGTTCACGAAGACTCTGCACGAGTGTTGAAGACTTTATTTATGGATAAATTAGTTTAAATGTGGCAGTACATGCACCGAAGATGAATCGCGTTCTGGATGCACAATTGCTTCAACCATGGAGGAAATCATTGGAAAAAATCCATGGTATCATAATACAAAACCACCGAGTGAGTGCAAGTGCGCAAGATCACTGAGAATATGAGCATCTCAAGTGAATGGGTACACAATATCTTATATGAAAAATTGAATATTAAAAAGCTATCTGCCCGATGCGTGCCGCGATTGCTGACTATAGACCAAAAATGCACTCGAAAGAACATTTCAACACAATGTTTGACAACGTTTAATCCTAATCCGAAAGAATTTTTACGTCTATTCGTGACTGAATTAAACTTGGATCCACTACCACACACCAGTCTAAACAGTCAAAATAAGTAAACAACAAATGGTGTAAGTACACCAAAGAAGGCGAAGACAATCTTATCGTCTGAGAATCGTCATGATTGACTATTTGAAAAAGAGCAAGACAGGAGTCGCAAATTTGGACCATTTGAAAGAAGAATTGATGGGAAAATGGCGCTCAAAAAAGTGCTCTTCCACTAAGACAACGTGCCGTCCCACAAATCGACTGTCACAATGGCAAAATTGCATAAATTGGGCTTCAAATTGGTTTTCATCCACCATATTCCCCGGACTTGGCCCTGTGCGACTATATCCTGTTCACGAAATAAAAAAATTGGCTTGGGAGGAAGAAATTTTCGTCAAATCAGGATGTCATAGTTGCAGTTAATGATAAATTTGCAGAGTTTGACAAAACCTATTTTCAGATGGGAGGAAGAAAATGACGACCTCCGTAGCCTAGTGGTAAGATGCTTGTCTGCTGATCCGGAGGTTGTGGGTTCGATCCCCGCTGGAATCTAGATTAAAAAAAAAATGGTATTCCAGTCTGGTTTTCACTTAGGGCCCATTAAAACATATTTCTGGTTAACTGGGAGAGATCAAGTGTGTAGCCCTCAAAAGATACTATGTTGAAAAATAAAATAGTTTTTTTCCAAAAAAATGCATTTTATTTGCTTTTTTACCAAACTTTTCAAACAACCCTCGTGCATAGTATGGTCCAAAAGTTTCAACACAAGGAAATAAAAATGGTGAAAGATTAATCAAAAAAAAAAATTTCAAAAGTCACCATGTAGTTCCATATTTTTTTTAGAATGATGAATTCATTTTTCAGTGGTATTGAAAAAATATTCTGAAGTTTTACTATTAAAATGGTGTAACACTGCGGAGATCACTTCTTCGATCTTCCATGCAAATCAGATTTCAGTTTTTTAAATAAAAAAATAATCATTATGGGCCAAGTCAGAATTGTAGGGTGGGTGATTCAACTTTTGGAAACCACAGTGTTGAATGGCAGCCTTTACAGCAACAGAAGTGTTTGAACTGGGGTGTTATTGTGTAATAATCTTACGCCTTGTGACAGCTTTCCTCAGCATTTTGTTTTTATGACATTTTGTAATTGTACATAAATTATGCATAATACTTGCCAGTAACTGTAGTGTTTCTTTGAAGTAAATTAGTATAAATTCCCTGAAAATCACCATTAAAATGTTGCCATTGGGATTGCGCGACTCCATTTTCGATAAAGGATCATGGTACAAAATCAGAGTTTCATCTCCCATAACAATTGACTCAATTATTTCTTTTCCTTTCTCATCGTACAGAATTATAAATTCATTGCAACATTCAACATATCGTTGGCTTTGGACAGCACCTTATTCATACCAAAACGATAGTGCAAACCTCAAAGCACTGTGGTTTTTGGAAAGACCACACCTTGCTGCTATTTCTTTTGATTTTAGTCCTCCATATTGTAACACTTACTGTGACACTAATACAACTGTTTTTAGAGTGCTTCTGCTGGTCTGCCTTGACAAAGGCCATTCATTCATTTATACTATGCTGAAGTGAAATTGTTTAGCCCAATCGTTCACAGTGAAATATGACAGAGAAGATTCTCCATAGACAGCATCTAAACATCGTTTTATTTCTGCCTGGCTTTCCCTTCTTTTGAAAGAACTTGATAACTGCATGATATTCAATTTATAACATTTAACAAAATAACACATCTTCTGTTGGCTCTAGTTAACACCACTGAGGGTACAGGTATCAAATTTTATCTGAAACATCAACTTACCATGCAGTAGTTATGGCTGGCATGATGTATGTCCATCAACAATCTAAAGCTGTTTAGGCCGGAAACTTTTGGACCTTCTATCAGTGCCACCACTATCCTTTTCACATTCCAGTGTGACACTAACAGAAAGTATGACTGAATCAAATTTTCCTACGAATTATTTTCACACTGTCAGAGAACCTAATTCATTTTTTGAGACAGTGTGGGTGGAGGAAGAATAACTGTATGTATCTGTAAAAAATAAAAGAATTTTATAATTTTTTGGTACTTTTGAGATATGCTACAATGTACAGGTATTGTCCTAGAGGTGATTTCAATAAAAAATTAAATGTTATGTTAATATGGAATTCATCAAAGATATATATGTTCATGAAAGTACCAAGATATAATTTTTTGAAAACAATAAAAATATTTATTTGTTCAAGAACCTTTGAAAAAATGGGAGAATGAGAACATTTTTACTGTGCACGCTTGAAAACTTGAATTTTAATGAAATGAATGTATAAAAATCTAAGGACAGATTCCAATTTGATCGCCATCACATCGCAATCTAGCTTGTGTACATTTCATAATGATCAACCAATGGTTAAAAAATCTGCAGGTAGGCAACTTAACAATCTGACTTGACACTGTCATAACATTTTGAGGTGTGTAATGATCTACTCACGACCGAAACGGTCAAATGAGATGATGATGTCATCAACGATGATGTCTAAAATAAAAAGTATTTTTTTTTTGCAGTAACTTCACAATGCAATAAGGAAGAACAATTGAAGATACGGTATCAAATTAAAATGGAAAATATTTTGGGAATAATATATTTATTAATGGTTAACCCTTTAGGTGCGGCAAGGTATTTGTGTGGCTGATCCTGGAGGGCTGTGAATTTTTTAGCAAAAATAAAACCAAATAGAATTCTCTTTTTTGTATATGTATTCAAAGGATATTATGAAGACTTACCAAAGATGTACAATATGTGTCGTTTATGCCGCCGTTCACTCAGAAAAACACAACTAAAACTTTGACAAAATGTCAGGGTTGTCAAAGCTTATCACAGAAAATACGGACACATACATTAATAAAATGTTTGATAGAATTTAAAGTATATGTAACACGAAAATATTAATTATTTTAATAACGCACGGTAAGTAAATAATGTAACTATAAAATAATTTCAATAATTAAATAAGTAAAACGCAAAACTGACAATCCTGTATTAGAGACACATGTCGACTGTCATGCGAAGCATTTAGGTAAATCTCTGTAAATTCGATAATATCTGTAAACTGTAATATTATAGTATTTATTCATTATCTCAATAGATGTCTGTATATGTTCCATATTTTAGATTATTCGAATTAGTATTAGACATTGGCTAGAAACAGGCATAAAGTTGAGCGGTTTAACTCACTAATTTTGTATAGCCGGCCCCAAGGGCACGGCAACAAAGAGCGAGTATGGTAAACTCGCTTAAGGCACCTAACCGGTTAAGGAAGTTATTTATTGTAATTTGTTTTATCAAACAATGTTTATTTCACTTTACGTAACGGTATAACCCTACCAGTTTCAAGGTTTCCACCTCATCATCAGGGGAGTACAAACAAGACTTGTTTGTGCTCCCTGATGATGAGGTGAAAACCTTGAAATCGGTAGAAACCGAGTTATACCATTATATAAAGTAGAATAAATAGTGTTTGATAAAACAAATTGCAATGTCTAAACCTCCACCAATAATATAAGAAGTTATTTATTTTGATAATAATGTTCTCAACAGTATAAATATTAGTTCATTTTTAATAAAATAAAACACTTATTTTTCCTTTTGTATTCACCACTTTTATTTTTGTAAGTTCACAATCGGTTTTAAAAACTTTTTCTTCATCGTCAAGTGAAGATGAACTAAATTACATGTCTAAAATATATTTTCTAATGGCGGTAAGTAAATGTGAGGGGTGGGGAGGGCGGAGTAGGCGTCAAAAAGATGGCTTTTAAACGGGAAACATATTTACAAAGAGACTGTTTTTAAAATCAACTTGGTTATTTATATAATATTTAAATTTAATTTAACACTTTTTCTAATCTCGAGAATTTCAAAGTTATCTAGCTGCAATCTCCCCCGATTGTATCCAAAATGTAAAACTTTGAAAAAGGAGTTAGGGAATATTTAAGATGTTTAAAGAACAATAATTTTTCAGTTCGCTAACCACTTAATCTAAAAAAACTATTTGTTTGATATGGATCGTGGTTTGCGGATTCTGCACACGAGCCGGGCTGGATATTTTAGAAATACTGGAGATTAGGAAAAGTGTAAAATTAAGTCTCAATATTATTAACAACCAAGTTAATTTTCATAAAAGTCCATTTCTAAATATGTTTCCCGTTCCAGTCATCCTTTTGATGCCTATCTACTTCCCTTCCCTTATTAGCCACTACCCCCGACCCTTTCTTTTATCTACTGCCATTAAAAAATAAATTTTAAACATGTTATTTATTTCATCTTCACCTGACGAGGAAGACGGAGGTCTTTAAAACCGGTTGTAAACTTATAAAAATAAAACACTGGTAAAGACAAAAGAAAAAATAGGTGTTTTATTTATTTTATTAAAAATTAATAAACGTGTCACCACAAAGTAAAACTTTTTTTAGGATTCAGGATAATAAATATTAATGTTAAGATTTTTTAAATTAACATAAAATATGTTCATTGTAGGTATCTTTATACAAACTGTGCAAGATAAGAATCTTCTGATGTTCAAAGGATACACATTCAACAAACATTACACTTCCGGCACTGGCAAGGTGAGGTGGCAGTGTTCTTCACAGAGAAATGGCTGCAACGCAAGTATGCAGACTTTTGGAAAACATATTCTATCTTCCTCTGGTTCTCACGATCATGAAATGCCTAAATATGTGAGATTACATGATGGTAAATATAAGAGAATCAAATAGTCAACTACAGGGTCTTTCAATAAAGATGCTCGATTTTTAAATGTAAATAAAACAAGTTGTGTGTGAGATATTCACTAATTTTTTTTTTATTTGAAAGAATATTTTATGGCATTAAGTATGGAATATAATGTCGTTCAAATGTCTGCCGCGGCTTTGCTTGGTGGCACGTATTCGGGAGGTCCAGTTTGCGGTTTATACGCATAGACCTGCGATTTAAGATAGCCCCAAAGGAAGAAGTCTAAAGGCGTTAAATCGTACGATATCGGTGGCCAGTTCACGTCGCCGCCGCGTGAGATAACCATGCCCTCAAATCGCTCGTGCAGAATGTCCATCGTGGCATGCGCTGTGTGGCACGTAGCGCCGTCTTGTTGGAACCACATGTCGTCAGTATCCATATCATCCAGTTTAGACCACAAGATGTTGCTTATCATCGATCTGTAGCGCTCGCCGTTGACAGTTATGCAGTTATGGCAATGCCAGTTTCGTTTTAGAAGAAGTACGGACCGATGATTCCGACAGACCAAAATCCGCAGCAAACAGTGACTTTCTCGGGATGCATTTGGTGTTGGTGTATCTCGTGTGGATTGGTATCGTCCCAAATCTGACAATTTTGCTTGTTCACCTCCATTCATCCGAAAATGGGCCTCTTCGCTAAAGATGATTATTTGGCGAAATTTGGGTCAACTTCCAACTCCTCCAACACACGGCGTTGTCTATGGTCGTTTACCTTAAGTTCCTGGGTCAGTTGGATTTTATACGGGTGCAGACCCAAGTCCCGATGAAAAATTCGCCAAGTTGAAGTCGCAGAAAGGCCAAGATCTTGTGAAAGATGAGAAATTGACTGCCTCGGGTTTTTCCGTACACTCTCACGCACAGCAGCGATGTTTTCAGCCGACCTTGCGTTTCGGGGACGTACGGGTGTTGGCTGATTATTTATCGAACTGGTTGACTTGAATTTGGCCAACAAACGTCGAATAATCGACTCGGCAGGACGAGCGAGGATAAAAATCACGTAATGCGCGGAACGTTTCTTGAACGGAGCACTGATTTTGAAAATAAAATTTGATGATTTGCACACGTTCAGCGCTATAACCTTCCATGGTGATTTGCCATACACTACTGAACAATTCACAACAAATTTGACAGATGTTGCTTTAACAACATAACCTACCAAATTTCGACCTACCAAATTTCGAGTGTCCCTATTGAAAGACCCTGTACAAGAGACTTAGGCTGAAATCCTACTTCACTAGCCATTCCACAAGCTGCTCAAAAGCTGTCTCTATGTCAATTGTGAGCTGACCTTAACATGCCTGTTTTACGACAAGACTTGCATATAAATATTTTTTATTGTTTGGCAAGTCAGATTGTAAGGTTGCCTGACTGCAGTGTTTTTTATACTATTATTTGATCATTGTGAAGTTCTCACAAGTTAACTCTGGATATAAACACAGTCAAGCAGGAGTCTGGCCTCGGTAGATACAGGTGCTGTAAATTAAACATGATAATTTTTTTCTGACATCAACCTAAAGATGAAGGCGCTTTTGAAACCTTAGCTAACTTTTAAATACTTGTATTTTTTTGTATAATCATTACACAATATGATTTTTCATTTAATAAAGTTGAGTTTGTCATTAGCGTCTTATCTTAGAAAAAACTTTTAATTCAAGTATTTTAAATATTTCAAGTTTTGTGTTCATAGGTTCTAATTATTTTGATATTTTCAATAACTTTTGTTTAACTAAGAAACCCACGAGCAAGTAAATGATGTAAAAATTATATGTTAATTATTAAAAATTTACAAAATAATTATTGAACATTTTATTTCAAATTACTTGTTGTTCAAATATCTCGTTTTCGTCATTGTTGGATCTCAAAGTTGAGAATCCCCTCGCCATTCCAACAGAATAATAGAACTGCACCCTGTCTGATATGAAACTTCTTGTGGGAGAATGACACAATTACCGAAGCGCATACTCTACCGTAGATATCAAACTGGAATATTCGCTGAACCACCTGATCATGCTACTGCATATTATCAACTCTCAGATAGCTACACTTTTGTGTGGGGGCTGCAGCATAATCAGCCAGAGAACACACCCCTCCGTCCCCCACAAACCAGATGTGCCTGCTAGTCCTCAAGCATCGTACACAAGTTTAACGATTCCCGGATATAGTCCATTGCAATCTTTTGTCTAATCAAGTTTTAGTCTGTTAAAATATGTAAAGAACGGTTGTCAATTGTGAATTGGCTTCAACAAGTTAAGTATTGGCCCTTTTATTTGAACAGTCAACAACGACGACTACGATAATCAATTGAGTGAGCAACTGTCCAAAGATTTTGGCATCTTGAACACAGGACAAATGTATATTATGAAAATGGTTCTCATGATTCATAAAGACTTGTAGGGCGATTGATCACATTTAACAAACTAGGAACAATACTCGAGGGAATATACTTAGTGTTAAAAGAATGAACACTTCTCATGGCCAAAGTCATCATATTTTTTTAACTGTTTTTAATTAGGGTGTATTGCCAGCAGAGCGTCATTTACGGTTTCAATGCTCAAATACATACTGAAGCAATGACTCCTTAATCAAGGAATTACTTAGTCTAAGAGAGTATTATTGCACATTGGGAAATAGTGGTGGGGATCTTATTGTCTATGGGTGGTCTAATTGATATACAGGATTCTTGATGTTTATGCATTATATACCAATATTGAGTGTGTTGCTACTATTGTATATTTCTCATTTGTTTATTTAACTGAAAAATTGTAAATCTCATATACACGTGTATTTCTGGAGTTTTTTTTTTATATTCTTTTCATTGACAAGAGCAGTGCTTTTTTGCAGTGGAGCACAGTGGAGCGGCGCTCCACCACCTTTTTTACGGTTTACAAAAAGCTTGACAAGAAGTGAGCTCCGGCACCTTTTTTTTTAAAAAAAAAAAAACACTGAACAAGAGTATTTAATTGACACATCTGATAAGCTGGTTGACTTTAAACAAGAATCTCTCGTTAGTCAGCCAGCAGGTTTACAGTATCTGAGCATAAAAATTAAGGATGAGGAGAGGAGAATATATTTTTTATATAATTATTGAAATGTATGAGTATGCCTTTAAATTGTTGCTTTGTTATAACTGTCATGTATAATAAAATCAAATTGAATTTATGGTTTCTTTTCCATTATTTTTTTTAATGTTTAATTAAATTTTAATTTAGAGGAGTAAACAATAGATAAAACTTTTATAAAACCATAAATACCAAGAAAAGTATGAGTGCTTATGTTTTACATCATTTTTGTTATTTCATTAGTTGATCAATATAAAAATACAATAATGATTATTTTGATATATTGTTTCTTTTTAGCATCTTTCATAAAAACACTCAACGGAAATCAGTTACTAATGCTAAATGGTTACACATTCAGCAAACACAGAGCAGCTAGACTTAAAAACAGTGTGAGGTGGAAGTGTTCCTCGCAAATGAAGAGGTGTGATGCTTATGTAAGAACCGAGGGAAATACAATTGTAAAATATAGCAATACTCATAATCATGAAAGGCCAAATTATTTGAAAAGTTCAAACGGAATGTATTTAAAATTTTAATAAATAAATTTGTATGTTTTTTTAACTAGTAAATTTTTTGCTTTTCTTTTTGGTGTTTTTGACTGTTTTATTAAGGAATTTTATTATCACTTGGAATTGTACTCATATTATGGATCATGATTTATTTTATCAAACACTGTTTATTCCATTTTTTTGTAACGGTATAACCCTACCGGTTTCAATGATTTCAACTCATCTTCAGGGGAGCACAAACAAGACTAAATTCTGTTCGAACTGGCACCAATATACACGCTTCAACGGTTGGGGGCATCCAGGTTGGGGACTGAGGGGTATATCGGTGCCAGTTCAAACATAATTTAGTCTTGTTTGTGCTCCCCTGAAGATGAGCCTTGAAACCGGTAGGGTTATACCGTTACAAAAAAATGGAATAAACAGTGTTTGATAAAATAAATTACAATGTCTTTAAACCTCCACAACGTTAATGCCTTAACTATAAACAATATATATCATGGATCCAAGTGATAATAAATAAGCACACTTTAAACACTAAAAAAATGTATGAATGCCCTGTCATATCGTGAGCATCCTATTTTTAGCTCACGATCAACCCAAATAAATCTCGTTAGTAGCTCAAAGTATAGAAGTCTTCGATTATCCGCGGTTTTAGTTACCTGCGGCTCGAAAATAATAAGTGGAAAATTCTAACTTAACGTCAGAAAGTCAATAGTAGCTTAACACTGTCATTTAGCTTACTTCATCTATTGCATCATCACTATCAGCACCACCTAGACTACATAAAGTAGTTCTGCCACTATCATCATCACAAGAGAATGAAGCTTGATTACAGTATAATGAGATACTTTGAGAGAACCAGAGAGATCACATTCACACAACTTTTATTACAATATATGTTAACTTAATATTACAATATATGTTACAATGTATTTTATTACAATATATGTTAACTGTTGAGTTAAATGAAGAAGAGCACTCTGAGAGGTTTCAGCATGTAGAATGAATGAATATAGAAAGACTAAAAAAATAAATATATAGTGCAAATGTGAGTGGAAGGCGTAGTAGAGAAAGAAAGACCAAAGAAATTGTGAATGGATCAAGAAAACAATATTTTAAAATAAGAAATTTTAGTCAGAGAAATCATATGAGTTGTATTAGGTTTATAGATTTAGAAGAGGCAAAGGATGTGTGTCGCGATAGAAAAGTCTAGCACTCTGTTCTCTCTACCTATTCAGACAGGCAAGATAGTATGTATGTATTGTTATAATTGTTTTATTATATTATTAGTTATTGTCGTTAATCTCTTGCTGTGCCTAATTTATAAATTAATCTTTATCATACCTATGTATGTATAGGAAAAATCATAGTCTGTATAGGGTTTCGTACTATCTACTGTTTTAGGCATCCACTGAGGGACTTATAATGATTCCGGCTCTTAGAATGAACTGTAATAATATGCAATGATTGTTATTAATCTTTTTTATATAAACTTGAGGCTTCAGTTTGAGGCATAAAAAAAACATTTGAAGATAAAATTGTCTCACAAAGAAAAAGTACAAAAAAAAAGGTTTGAAAGTTTTCACTAAATTGGGTTTTATTAATATTTTTTTCTCTGGTGTCTTTAATGATAACTATTTCATATATTGTATAACAAAAGTAAAAAATAATACAAATTTATTCAAACAATCATAAATTCTATAGTAACTAGTACGGAATGTCAATATTAACATCAAGGTAAATTTATTAAAACTAATAAAAATGTCAAAAACATTTCTTGAATCTTAGAAACACGTTTGTTTCACTTGTGGTGTCATATTTATAAATTTTTAATAATTTCGTTTGATATCTATCATGGTTTGCAGAGATTCTGCACATGAGCCAGAGGGGATTGTAGTTGGACAACTTATAAATTCTTGAGATTAAAAAAAGTGTTATATTAAGTCTCAACATTTTAAATAACCAAGTTAATTTCAATAATAGTCCTCTGTTAAATATGGTTTCCATTCAAAAGCCTACCTACATTATGACGCCTACCTACTCCCCTCCGCCTCTCCTGTACTTATTACGATTTGGAAAAATATATTTTAGATATAATTTAGTTCATCTTCACCTGACAAGAAAGACAGAGGTTTTTAAAATTGATAGTGAAGTCAAATAAAACAGTGGTGAATACAAAATAAAAAAATAAGAGTTTTACTTTCAGCTATAATACATGCTATACTTTCAGCATATAATAACACAATACCACATACTAATTAACTTTCAACATCATATTTATTAAATATTTTCCATAGCTTGCCTCTTATTACTTACTTTAAATAGATACAGCATATTGTAAGTTCTACATTTTTTTTCTTTTTATAAATAAATTGCATAGCTCTCATCAAAATGTGTGTTTTATTAGTTATCAGTAACCACTAATGTTGACTTAATGAAAAAAATTACCAAAGCTTTTTTAACTAAGGAAGATTAGAATATTTGAAAATATGCGTATGTTATGTGAAAAATCGTCAATTTTACATAGCATTTAATGTCATGATTTACACGGTTTTCATATATGCGTTTATGTGTAAATGGATAGATTGCTGTAGTTTGAATATCACTGGGAATTAGGCATATGATTTGGTGAATAAATTTTCTTTGTAATAAAATTATATGTCGTTTCAGGACCATCTTTCATTCGTGGTGATTCAGGGACTACATTGTTGTTATTAAATGGTTATACATTCAATAAACATTGGACCACTCATAGTGGAAAAATAAGATGGAAGTGTTCCTCACGTTCTAAAGGCTGCATGGCCTATGTTCAAATCATGGATGAAATTATAATTTCTTCAAATAATAATCACAACCATAGCATGCATGGACTACGAAAATTGTAATAAATTTAGATTTGACATTTTCTCAGATGCTGAATGTAGTTAACTTCTCTGATTTAGTGGTTAGGGTAACTCACCAAGTACCTCCTCCTGAAGTCCAAGTCTCATCTTTTTCTTTGTTGCAGACAATTATTTTATTCATAAAAAAGATAATAGAATAATAATTTCAATTAGGAATCATTTTCAAATGTTTCAATTATTCTTTAATTAGGAGGTTGCAGCCATAGTAAGTATCAATCTTCTTTGTTAGATTGCTGGATTCAATTTCAGACTTTTCAATTTCTTACATAAATTCTAAGAGCACTCTTGAAATGAAATTTTTCACTAAACAAGCAAATAGTTTTTTGTGCCACAACCTCTTGAAAGGGAAAAGTATACTAAAATTATTGTTCAAAGTGGGATCAAATAAAAAAGTCTTTTTTATGCTTCTGAACTACCAAGGGATATTATATTATAATATGTGTTATTTCAATCAATAGATAATGCACAAACAGTATATTCAAACAAGCTATTAGAAACTTTTGGTGATGTAATGTTTTGCACTCGAAGGTGCCAAAGCAGTTCAATTTTGATTTTATGACAAAACTCACAGGAACCACAATGGTGACACTAGTTTAGAGCTATCTTCCGTAACAGATGGTGTGTTGTATGTGTCTTCATATTTTTATTCATGATTATAATTTTTAGTTTTTACTGGCAGATGTTTTGATAACATTAGATTTTTAAAAGCAATAATATTAAAAAGTATTTTTCATGAAAATTGCTTCAACTGACTGGTAATACTTATAAAAAAAAACTTTAAGCGCAAAAGATTAAAAGTACTTAACATAACTGTTTAGCAATACCAAAAGCGAATTGGGTATTATTTACGGGACAGCAAAATTGCAAACAACAATGTCACATGAGTATTGCAGGCTACATAATAAGAATTCTATATCTTCTGTAAAAAATTATCTCAAGGATATAAAATCAAATTGTCGAAAAGACATGTTCTTGCATTATTGGACTGATGCGAAATAAAATAAGCTGCTTTGATGGAAGAAGGAAAATATTCAATACACTGTTTGAAACACTTAAACTTTAAGATACGCAATAATATAATACAATGTTACAAGAGATTATATTTGTAAAGATGAGAAACACACAATACAGAATTCTAATCAATGAAACTCAAATAATCTCAACGAGCACAAATTTCAATAAAACCATGAATATGTTGAACAATAATGACTTTGTGACTCTATAACCATGCCGACCCCTGACGATGAACAATGAATGAAAAATAAAGATATCAGCACCAAATATAGTGGATGTTATGTTATGTTTATTAGATTAGATGTTATGTTCACATAAAAGTTTGTAGTGACAATATGCAACATAGCTTCTACTACGTTGTCCCACGAAACTGAGTAAAACGCTTTATTTTCAAACATATACTTTGAGTAAGTAACAAGTGATGAATTTCGTATTTGTTTTATAAACAGTTTGATAAATTTATTTTAATCTCCCTTAACTATGCATGGACCTACTTAACATTTTTTTTGCAAAATAACAAAGTGCTGTCTGTTTCTCTTCAAACTAAAATTGAGCTTTTCAAAGCAATCCATGCAGGGAATTCCTCGAAAACAAATTCTAAATTTCTTTTAACACGAACATTTCAGTTTGAAAAATTTAGTATTCAATGATTTGTACTGTACATATTTTATTGGTTTTTAAAATCATATTATCAGAAAAAAATATACATGATTTAAATTACTCCATTACAAAACTAGAAATTTGCCTTTTTTGAGATCATAACTACTACGTATCATACATCACACACCACAAAATCCAGATAAATTATGTCTCATTCAGAATCAATGTTTAGCATTATAAAATAAAATAACTTGTTTTTTTTAACAGCTTAAATTACACCTGATCATCTTAAAAAACAAATGATTATTGTTTTAAACACATTATAGTTTGATTAAAAAAAAAATTTGATAAGTAAATTGTTTCCTTTATGTGACCTACTCGTATAGTATTTGCTTGGTTGAGACCAACAATTTATGATACATTCGTAAGTATATTTATTTATTTTCAATATAGAGGCCTGTATGACTTTTAAGTTCAAGTTTAAGTATGTATCAGGTCTGCAAATATGAAACGGGAATTTTTTTATAGAAAAATACACATTTATTAAATGAAAATGGTAAAAAATATTTTATTCAAAGTATTGCCCATCGCTAGCTACACATTTTTCCCATCTCTCTGGCAATTTGTGGATGCCACGCCAAAAAAACTGTTACTCTTTTGAGGCAAACCAATCATCGAGCCATTTTTGTAAGAAGTGAAGCGCTGCTCAGCAAGTGCGTGTCCCATCGATGCAAATAAGTAGTAATCGGATGGAGCCAAGTCTGGTGAGTAAGCCGCATGCGAAAGAATTTGCCAACTAAACGCCTCAATTGTTTTCTTGGCCGATTTTGCTGTGTGCGATGGTGCATTATCATGAAGCAAAATCACTTTGTGTTCAGTATTAACGGTTTCGCCAGGTTTTAGCAGCTCATAATAGATAACACCCTTCTGATCCCACCAAACACAGAGCATTGTCTTCCGTCCATGGCGATTTGGCCTTGTAGTCGATGTCACTGGTTTGCTTGGAGTTACCCATGATCTTTTACGCTTAGGATTCTCGAAATATATCCATTTTTCATCGCCAGTCACAATTCGATGGAAAAATGATTTTCTTTTGTACCTGGCGAGCAGCATTTCGCAAGTGGTTTTCCGGTTTTCCTGCTGTCTTTTTCGGTTTTCATTCAGTTAATGTGGATCCCATTTTCCCACCTTCTGGATCTTTCCCATGGCTTTCAAACGTATGGAGACGGCTTCTCGTGTCACATTTAATTGATCCGCAAGTTGTTGTTGCGTTTGAGTGTCATCCTCATCCAACAATGCTTGCAATTCGGCGTCTTCAAACTTTCTCGGTGGTCTTCCACGTTCTTCGTTTCTCATGTCAAAATCGCCACTTTTGAATTTTTTAAACCTCTCAAAGCACTGTGATTTACCAAGAGCATGCTCACCGTAAGCTTCGACAAGCTTTCGATGCGATTCTGCAGCAGTTTAAATGTTAACAGAAAATCAATGCTGTCCGCAAATTGTAGTTTTCAGGAACAAAAACAGACATGTTCAACTCTATGAAAACATATGTAGTTGTATTAAACTTGTAGTGTTGTGAGTTAAAAGCCTTTGACAAATGTAAACACAAGAAAAAGGCGTGAATGACGCGGTTTGTTAGTCACTACATTGACAACTAGAGCCATCTATGAGCAAATTCCGGTTTCATATTTACAGACCTGATATGTTAAGTTCCCACCAGAGTGAAATAAACTGTTATGTATCCTAAAGCAACAGCCTTCTGAAGCTGAGACTGAAAAACTATTGCAGTGTGTTGTTTAACCTCTAAGCGAGTGAGATGTTGTAAGTAAAATAAAAAAATGATTTTGTAAGTCATATAAAAAACGTAATTGCGGCCGCCATATACAAAATAATTGAATAGATAAAAACATTTGAGACTTGTCCGTTTTATGAATAAATTCATATATTCGGGAAAAAAACATCGGACATACCGTGTATGTCCATACTCTCTTGAGGTAAAATTTCGCTCGCCGTACACCGTACGGCCATACTCCTTTAGAGGTTAATGACTTGGATAATCAGTGATTAGTGAATTCAGAGTTTGTATGGCATTGTTAATATTGTATTTACAATTTTTATATCTATAAAAATTATGATTTCTAACATAATGTAGGAAGGAGATAATATCAATACTTACTTCATCGGCAGTTTTCTGTGCCCTTTTTTTGAACAGAATTATTGAGAGCATCCACACTCGTGCGCAAGATTACTTTTTAAATAAAATTTTCATCATTCTTTTTTTTCCATGACTCGATGGATAGATTGATTAAGAACTGAACTTGAACTGAACTTCTTGAAAGTATTTCACAGGAAAGCATCAACTGTTTTGTTTCTTTGTGTATTAGCTTAAATTATTGTAATTATGCCTTATTATGTTATTAAATATCAACATTAAAATACAATTAAATAAAATGTTGAATAATATTGTAAATAGACGTATATTTTTAAATAATTCAGCTTAGTTAAAAATAGATAATGCAAATTATTTTTTGTAAATTAAATTAATAACTACTTGTAAAAAAAGTTTTTTTTAAGGTTTAAGGTGTGTTTTTTAAGTAAGGTCCATTTTGAAATTAGAATAAACTATGAAAGATAAAAACTATTAATTAAAACTAAAAATTCTACACATTCACACATTTTTTCGATATTGTGTCACCAGTTTTTTTATTCCATTGTCAAGAAAGTTACCAGTTTTCTTATTCCATTGTCAAGAAAGTTACCAGTTTTCTTATTCCACTGTCAGTGTATTAAACCATTCATTAACACTGTTCTTCAGTTCATCATTTTAAAACCGCTGAAATGCAAACTATTTAAATACATAAATAGGTGGTAGACACTTGGCACAAAATCTGGGCTGTAGAGCGGGTGGTAATTTTTTTTTTAACCATCCGCCATACAGCCCCGATCTCGTGACTACACTCATGGTCCTGGATATTCATTTACCCTTCTCGAAATAATACCAATCATAACATTTGGCGTATAAACCTCGCAAAGTTGCTTGAAAATTTCTAGCACTATTGTTTTTTTTGCAAATGAAAACTGGATTACAGCATAATGCTCACAAATGTCGAGATTTTTTATAATTGCACTCATTGTATAATAAATTACTCAAACATGTCATCAAACATGAATCTGACTGACAAAATGGCCGACAGAAAGCTAGTGAATCATATAAAGATACTGCGTATGTGTGAACCCACTTCCCTTACTTAAAAAATAAACCTTGTATGTTATATTGTATTTTTTTTCAAACTATGACTGAAATAAAAAATATATTTTAGATATATCATTCACAACTACAAGGCAAGGGACAACACTATTATTATTAGATGGATATTCTTTTAACAGGCATAGAATTTCCCAAAATGGCAAAATAAGATGGAAGTGTTCTTCACAATATGGAAAAGGATGTCTCGCGTTTGTGCACACTGTAGAAAATATGTTAATTTCTGGAAACACAATTCATAACCATCTGAGAATAGAAACACAGAGAAATTTGTATCAAATGCTGCATCAAAAATGATTATTTAAAAATAGTCATCTAACGAAAGTGACCAAATAACCTGAATCAACATTGTGATAACCATAGATAAACTTTATAAAGCCTAATTAATATGTTGCAACATTTTTTGAAGTTAATAAGTCAAAAGTCATGGTTGTCGAAAAGGGTGATTCTATGAGTAATTAAAATTAGAATAAGTTGAAGAAATTGACTATTTGGGGGTCATGTTTTCGAGAGATGGTAAGAAATTGAAAGATGTGTTGCTGCAGGTTAAAAGGACAATGGTGCACTTAGTACTTTGCTAATAAATTGGTCGCAAAATCTTCAAAAATGATTGTGCACAGTAGTATGCAAGTACCAACCTTGATGTATGGAAGCGAAGCTTAAGCATTGAAAGGGAGTGATAAGAGAAAAATTAATGTTGTAAAAATGCATGCCTTACGTAGAATATCTGGAAGTACAATGTTTGATAGAATAATAAATGATCAAATAAACACATTTTTTGAGAAAAACGAACAAATTAATTTAAAAAAATTACAGTCCAAATTATTAAATAGATATCCTTACCTGATAAGGCTTATCGTCTCTGTGCAATTACAACATTTGTCTCGCCACCTGCACATGCATCAATAAGAAATTAAGTTTTTGTAAGGGAGTCGCCAAGTGTTCATTTTTTTTATCTTTTGGGGGCTCACAAGGCTAAAGAGGTTGAGAAACAATGCTATAATAAAATAATTAAATTGTAGTATTATAAATAGGCTGGGAACCAACTAGGGTGATTGCGTTTTGAACCATCCTATCATCCTAACAGAACAAAAAGGGTTGTTGGAATGCATAGAAATGTATATTTGAGAAGTCTTAATTTATGAATTAATTTTGATATTATCGACTTGTGATATAAAATTTTATGTTAAAATAATATTTATATTTTATATTGCTTTTTAATTGAACATTTGATATCTCTTTACAATTATAATTGATAGCACAATACAAACTGGGGTCATTTTTTCGCTGGAGATGATTATGTACAATGGAACTTCGGTTTTTGAACTTAATCCGTTCCCGAAGGCTTTTCGAAAACAGATTTGTTTGAAAATCGAATAAATTTTTCTCATAAGAAGTAATGTAGATTGGATTTATTTGTTCCAGACCCTAAAAATACATAGCGCGGCAATACAATAAATAGACTAAATAAATGAAAATTTAACTGTACTTTACTCCTAACTGAGGAGAGTTGATGGTGTAAGTGAAAAGGAGAAATCACTTTGCATGAAAACATCAGGTGACCGTCCTTCTGGGGTTCTTTCTCTTTTCTGTCTCACTAAAAACCTGTCCTATGAGGTTTGTTTTTTTTGAAAGTGAGACGTGACATTGTCATTGAAAATTTATGTTAGAGAACCGAATAAAAACAATATGTTCAAGATGAGAGACATTCGAGAACCGAGGTTCCACTATAAACCAATTTATGACACACATATCCTGTTGCATAATAGGCTTCAGTACTTGCAGCGTATTCTTTCTCCATTGGAACTCTGATAACTACCACTATGGTCCAAAAGTTTCCGACCTGAACAAGTTAGATTGTATATGGACAAATACCACGCCAACTAAGCCCATTGCATTGTCAGGCAATGTTACAACTAAAATTTGATACCTCAAATATCAAAACAAATAAACAGTGCAAATGTGAGTGGAAGGCACGGTAGAGGATGACCAAGGAAAGTAAAGTATGGTTGGATCAAGTGAATGATATTTTGAAAGAAGGAAATGTAATAATAAGTCAGAAAAATCATAGGAGTTTATGGATGAGGAAATATAAAGTTTGTGGATGAGGAAGGACAAGGTTTATGGATGAAGAAGCGGCGAAAGATGTTTGTCGTGATATGAAAGTCTGGTGCTTTATCCTCTATGCCTACACCGACAGGGGGACGGTGTGATGGTTTGTACGTATATTGCACAGAAAAAAAGATAAAATAATACTGAATTTATGACTAGGTATTTTTTATGCTCTTTAAATTTATGTTATTCAACTTTAAACACAAACCGAAAAATAAATTTATTTATTGAAGCTGCTAGCTTCTATGTATTTACCATTCTCTATGTATTTGGGCGCACTTAACTTATTGTCTGTTTCATGTTGCTGACTGTGGTCTAATGGTTAGCATTCATACTAAGCAAGCAGGCGTTCCATATTCGATTCCTGATGGTTTCACTTCTGGACAGATTTTACTCCTAGATTTATATATCTGAATTTTTGTTTTTCTGTAGCATATGTATGCCTGCTTATAATAAATTCTAATAGCACTACTGAGGAACACAAAAATCACACAATATATTCATATAACACTTTGTCTTACGAAAAGCCAACATATGCACAGTTGTCTTCCATCCATGGGATGTCTTAGTGTATCATATTTGTTGTCTCCAAATATGTTTGAACTCCAGACCTTAAGCCACTTTATAAGTATATTTACTACGCTGCGTGTCATTTTCCGTCTGCTGTAACATCGGACTTTAAGTTCATTGTCACTATAATTTTTTTCACACTCAGGTGTGTCGCTGTCCGAGTCGGAGTCCCTTTAAGCAGTTTCTTCTTCATCACTAAGTGATGTCGTGCTCATAATAAAGATTTCGATCTTCTAGTGTAGATCGCACTGAATCAAGACTTATTTTGATCCCCATAACAGCATCAGTGGTGGAAGGAGATCCCACTGAACTGTCTCTAAATATCCATGAATCAGCTGTATGCAATCTGTGTTTAATGTGGCTGCTTGTTTGAATTTTGACACAAGAAAGTAGTCAAATAGCACTTTTGCTAATGGATAATCTTCACAGTATGAAGATAAAAAAAAGTATAAGTTGTGTTTGATGAATATTAAAGAAGTGTATAGCTAAGCTCCTCTGAACTTTGTTAACAGGAAATTCTGGGACTGAGGCAGTAATCATCGAGGTCTTCTTATGCTGAAGCATCTAATAGACTAACTCGTATATCAAAAAGTCCTTTTTGGCTTTCTAAAAAATTACCCCTTCCCAGTCTTCAAAAGAGGAAAATTGGGGATCTACAGTCACTTGACCCCACATTATAAATCAATGAATGAAAATAAAAATGTCGAACATTAACTTAATATTTCGGGCTTTCATCAATTGAACTTTATCGAAATTTATTCGGCTCGAATTCAAATTTTTAATAGAGAGAATAATTTTATGTGACAATCTCTCTTGTCCAAAGTGTAATCTCAAATAAGTTTTGATTATTTTTAATTTACTAATAGTTATTTCGCATGATAAAAATATATGGAGTGCAATATCAATATTGGGATATGATTCAGCCTGAGAATGTTCATGGATAATTTTTAGGAGATTCGATCCAAATTTATTGAAGACTCGACAGTTGGGAGAATTGTTGTTGCAACTGAAATTTAAAGCTCTGCGGGAAAATTCTCGAGCATTTAAATCAGTTTTATAGTTAGATGCCAGATTTACTGCTGCTTTCTGTAGATCTTATGTGTTCATAGATGAGTTTTATGCCCAAAACAAATACAAATTTAAATTAGAACGGGGGCATACTCAGCCAAGGGTGGGGCAGCCAGAGCACTAGCTCTTATGACCTAAGTACTTTTAAGGCTGCACCGAGAGAAGTGACATGTCTTTGAGAGACGTTTTCATATTGAGGGGATGCCCTTGCAAGGAATATATCATACTTATTCTTAAAATAATTCATTGTTTTACATACTAGACCCAAATTGTATGATTGTATTTTAACATTATTTTGCATCAGCGGTGAACTTATTAAAATACTTGAGTGCCAATTGAGATTAAGTATTATAGAAATTGAAACCCATCAACAATTCTGTCATGAGAAATTACCTTTTTAAGATATATCCTGATATTTTTCAGCCTATCAGTATTATTTAGAATTAAGTATAAAAAATAAAATTTTAAAAGTCAGTTTTTTATTTTACTTTTGATTATGCATGTCAAATACCTAATTTTCATAATGTGATATAAATAATACTCCTTAATGTACTTAAAGAGTCTTAACATTCCTTAAATAAAATGTATGACAATTAAATTTTTTTTTATTTAAGTCCTTATTTTTCCTCCTAGATTACTTGTTAAAAATTACTTATGTTTCATATTAACATAAGCTTATCGAAAAAAAAATCCCATTCCTATTCAGTACAATACAAATATTCTTATTTTTCTTAATATTTTAAAATAAATTATCTTACATTCATCATATTTAAAAACAGTCATAGAGAAGAAAATGATATTTATTTATTTACATTTTTTTATGATATCCATATTATGCCAGTTTCAATAATGGCTGCAGCTGAATGAACCCAAACCTGCCCAATTTTTTTGACCTTTTATTACATAATGTAACATTTTTTCAAAAACATGTGTCTAACAATTCTACTTGGTTAAGAAGTTTTTTTCTATGATAAAATTGTCCATACTCTCCACCATAACCTTTTGGAGCATAGTGATAAATGTGTTCATTTGTTTCTTTTATGTATGTGTATAAATAGAATATCGAACACCATTTATACAGATTTCAAAAGTGTATATTGTTTTGAGAGATAGATTAAATTGATTGTATGCAACTAATGATCTAGTCTTATTAAAATATTTATTTGGAATCAATTTGTTTTTATTTTATAAAATAACACTTAACCTGTTCAATGTAATATTCTGCTGGTAACCAAAAAATATGGAAATACTTGAAGAACTTAAGTTTTCAAATATACATCAACTTCATAGATTAATATAGATCTATACACTAGGCTGGGCCGAATTTTTTTTTTGCATGATGCGATGCTAATAGCGACATAATGGTGCTAAATGTAGTCAAAATTACGTGTAAAATTTTATTCAAATTGAGAATCGTCTTTTGTCTCCGGATTGGCCTCAAAGTTTCGAAAAAAATTGTTTTATATTCTTTTTTCTGGCTGGTATTAATCTTACTGCAAGTTGAGATATTATCTTTATTTTAATATTTTCGTGCACTTAATCCTTTGCCATAAATAATACCAAAATAACAATCATACGCCTTTGTTTTGACAGCGAATGACTTGAGGTGAGAAGTGCGGGGGCACCAAACTGCGCTCGTGCGCAATAACTCATAGGCCAGTATCGCTCCGGATACTTAAGAGAAAGCTCGCGTTTGCGCGCGTTGTCGTTATGAATCGAACTTGGAAATCATTAAAATATCCTGTGCTTGGTGAAATTCATGATATTAAAGACAATGTGTTGCCAACTTATGAAGAAGTTATGAAGTTTTACGAGTGGACAAGACATGGCTTAACAAAGACAAAAAACACCCATTATTTCAGAAAATAGCTGATATTGTAACAAACAAAATAGAAGACATATGGAGAAGAGCTTCAATTCCTACAGTCACACATATACGAGTTACACAGATGTTGAAATCCTATCATTTAAAGTACAAAAATATCCTTAAATCTCACCCTACGATACCGAAGAAAAATCTAGAGGAATTCCATCCCAGTAGTAAAGTGCTGTTTGACATTTCATCATGTAAATGTAAAGAAATGAATGAATACTCCTGTCCTAGAGATCGTAAAGTGCCCGTGCAAGAGCAGAGCTTCCTAACTGATCAGCGAACATCAAGAAAGATGATGATTGGAAACACAGATGTAACCGTAACAAAACAACTGAAAAGAAACTTTCCAGACAAAACCCGTCTGTGAATCAAAGAAAAAACCACTCGATGATAAAATAACATCTACATTAAATTCTTCAATGTCATGAACGTTCAGTTTATCTGATTCAACTACATCTGACATCAATGTCACATCCAAAACTACAACACCAACTTTTCACAAGGGGCTTGCCGCTACCATCGATTTTTTCACATTGGCGAAAACTTCAGACAGGTATGGAGTGTCAGACAGAGCAGCAGCAGCCATTGCTTTAACAGTTCTGCACGACATCAAATCTGATGTTCCAATTTTAGACAAGAACAAGCTGCGCAGTGCAAAACAGAAAACAAGAGAGAATATTATGACACAAGATAGAGTTTCGCAAGTTTCAGCCTTGTATTTTGATGGTCGTAAAGATAAAACTGTAGTGATCAGAAAAAAAGGAAAAAGAGAGTATCATACAGAGAAATGATCCTAGAAAAGCATATTTAACTGATAAAAGAACCCGATTCGAAATACTAAGGATACACCATGCCAGCATCTGAAACATCAAAAGCGATCGAAAGAACGATCACAGAATTCTTTTCAAAAGAAAAAAAATAGTGTCATCCCACTTGCAAAGATGGATCCCGTCACCTATGGAAGTTAATTTCGCTGTCCAGAAATTTACCAGATGAACTCAAAATTATGGTAAATCCTGTAATACAAAGAAATAGCTACTTCGCTCATCCGGAAAACTTACTTCTAACGATGTTAACTGATCCTCAAAAGCATCTGAGAGAACTAGCTGCACGCCGGATTCTGAAAGCTCGCACCATGCACAGTAAGAAAATCAGACTCTTTCAAGTTCCAAATATGAAAAATGTGTGTACGTTTTTAGGTTTTTAATTTAATATAACCTACCTATGACATTCATGAGTATATCTTTTAGAACCATGAAGATATCTTAAGGTCATATCGTAGTAAGATAGAAGAGGGCCATGTCGGCCAAGTTTAATAGTAGTTTAATACAGAGCGCGTAGCCGACGGACAGAATGACACTCTGAAGTTAGGTATGCCGTGTCAGCCACCGGTGGCCGACACGGCCCAATTGGAATACCTCGGTGTCGGCCACCGGTGGCTGACACGGCGATTAACGTGTTAAGTGTGAGCAGTGATAAGTTATTAAAATAAAATTGAATTAATAGGAAGAATAATTACCTGACACTAACAGACATTTTTAACATTTCAGAAACAAGACGTCGTGTTATATCGTCTCTAATTGACACAATACTGAGGGATGAGATATCCAATTTTCTGTGTAACACCGCCTCCTGCCCATGCGGTGGGCGCGGCCAGCGTGGTATCTGTCCATTCAATGTCTAACTTATTCAAGCTAAATGCTTTTGGACCTTAGTAGTAATTTATCAGACCACATTGCACATCACCCTGAAGAGGAAATTTAGTAATGTTCTAGTCATGTCTCTACTCTTCGTGGTATACTTTATATAGATCGTAGTGTGTGTTCAAACACAATCTTCTTTAGCTTATTTTATTCATTAATGTTTTTTGTAGGCATTCTAACATAAATTATTAGATTTTTTGTATTAAGAATTAATAGTGATAAAACGCTTGTCAAGAGAGTGAAATTTTGGTAATACACGTATGTAAAATATCTACTTTTCATAATATGATATAAATTATACTCCTCAATGTACTTAAAAGGTCTTAGCATTCCTTAAATAAAATATATGGCTATCAAACTTTTTTTTCTTCAAGTCCTTATTTTTTCATATTTAAAAATTATTTATATTTTATATTGGATTGAATAGTGATTGAAAACAAAGGAAATACCCATTCTCAATAAGTGCAATAAAAAATATTCTATGGGAGAGTGAAATTGCAAGAACATGCAAATATATTATGATTTGCAGTGGAATGTTTTAAAATCTCATCACATAAAGGAGAGTTTGACACTGAAACGACAAGGCATATGTGGAAGGAAACAGATTGTTGCACCTCATATGTAGAGATACTATGAAAATATGTACTTAACATCCAAATCACAGGTATGCACAATAAAACTATTTCCAATCGGAAATGAAGCAAAATCAACAAAAACATTTAAGAAATAAATACTCAAATTAGAATTTTAGTTTTATTACGACTGCAAATCGAATAATAGCATAATTTTATACCAAAAGAATAAAAATTGACTGGAACAAATGGAGAGAAACACAACATGGGGGTATGTGTGTGACAGAAGGCTACCAATATAACTTAAGAGCAAGATCTACAAGACAGTGATCAGGCCCGCTATATTACATGGAGCCGAGTGTTTGCCTCTAAAAATAAAGAGGAACAACTGCTTCATGTCGGGAGATGCGTATGCTACGGTGGTTACTGGGTTGGATAAGATCCGAAATTAATTAATTTAAGGAACAATTAAAGTGGTGCCAATAGTAGATAAAGTCCGAGAAGCATCTCGCAGTGTAATGCCACAATTTGAGAGCAAAAAGGATTTAGTTGCTAATTAGTTACTAACCGTTTTACTGCGGGCCGTCGATATATCGACGCTTTATTATTCCGCAAAAACTGCGTACCGTCGGGATATCGACTATTGCTCAGTTTGATTTTAGATATCGACCTGCGTAGACGTGTCGCGCAAATCATTTTTAATTCGTCAATAATAATCATAAATAAACTTTTAAAAAGTATATCGCGGTGAAAATAGCATTAATTTTTGTATTTTTTTATCAGTATAAATTGTTTATTTCCCTCATACGATGTCGAATTTGTCAAGTAGCGATGATGAAAACACTTGCGGAACTTCGCGTGAAAATGTTTCTTTTAGTGACAGTGAGGATGAAATCAGAATGTTTACAAATCGAAGAATGCGTATTTGTAGTGAAAGTGAAGCTTCCGAAGATGATTCTATTTCTTTGGACGGTCTTTGAATTTTTTTTATATTCTTCTTTGTTTTTTTTATTTTTAAAAGATAAATAAATACAGTTATAGTTAAAATTATCTTTTATTTGAGTAGTTTGATATACGAATTACGAAAATCCCTCTATATTTGACGAAAATGTACACAATTTTGTGCACACTTATTGAAAGATTATTTTTTCTCTAAAATTCTTCCGCAATTTTCGCATAATATGTGAAAAAAGGCTCAGCAGTAAAACGGTTAAGTATAACTATGTAATGACTTCTTTATATTTTTAATACATGAATACTTATCTTAAACTGTTGTTTTATTATATTTTTTTTAAATTTTAATCAAGTAACATGCCTGTATGAAGAGATAAATTATGGGCTTTTTTTCTAAAGTTTTCATAACTTCAAGGTCAATCCGGAGATAGAGGGTGTTGTTTAATCGTTATGAAACTTTGTATGTAATTAAAATACGTCATTTGGCAACCTTTTTTCACTATTACATTCTGATTAAGACAACTTATTTTTCTTTCATACATTCGTGGCCCAACATACTATACACCCTATTTTTATAAATTTTGTAATAAAGCAATATGCACAAATCAGACCACTTGTCAGAAATTATCAAGAATTCTTGTCAAATGGCCTGGATTACAAAGACACTACATAATAGTCCAACTGTTATATCTCTGAAAATATTTAGCATCTTTCTGGAACCAGTTACCAACTAATATAAGACTCGTTACATCATTGGTATGTTTCAAAAAGAAGTTCAATCAACATTATGGAGAAAAAAAAAGGACAAAGGAGGGCTGAAGAAGTTAAGTGTGAGCAGTGATAAGTTATTAAAATAAAATTGAATTAATAGGAAGAATAATTACCTGACACTAACAGACATTTTTAACATTTCAGAAACAAGACGTCGTGTTATATCGTCTCTAATTGACACAATACTGAGGGATGAGATATCCAATTTTCTGTGTAACACCGCCTCCTGCCCATGCGGTGGGCGCGGCCAGCGTGGTATCTGTCCATTCAATGTCTAACTTATTCAAGCTAAATGCTTTTGGACCTTAGTAGTAATTTATCAGACCACATTGCACATCACCCTGAAGAGGAAATTTAGTAATGTTCTAGTCATGTCTCTACTCTTCGTGGTATACTTTATATAGATCGTAGTGTGTGTTCAAACACAATCTTCTTTAGCTTATTTTATTCATTAATGTTTTTTGTAGGCATTTTAACATAAATTATTAGATTTTTTGTATTTAGAATTAATAGTGATAAAACGCTTGTCAAGAGAGTGAAATTTTGGTAATACACGTATGTAAAATATCTACTTTTCATAATATGATATAAATTATACTCTTCAATGTACTTAAAAGGTCTTAGCATTCCTTAAATAAAATATATGGCTATCAAACTTTTTTTTCTTCAAGTCCTTATTTTTTCATATTTAAAAATTATTTATATTTTATATTGGATTGAATAGTGATTGAAAACAAAGGAAATACCCATTCTCAATAAGTGCAATAAAAAATATTCTATGGGAGAGTGAAATTGCAAGAAAATGCAAATATATTATGATTTGCAGTGGAATGTTTTAAAATCTCATCACATAAAGGAGAGTTTGACACTGAAACGACAAGGCATATGTGGAAGGAAACAGATTGTTGCACCTCATATATAGAGATACTATGAAAATATGTACTTAACATCCAAATCACAGGTATGCACAATAAAACTATTTCCAATCGGAAATGAAGCAAAATCAACGAAAACATTTAAGAAATAAATACTCAAATTAGAATTTTAGTTTTATTACGACTGCAAATCGAATAATAGCATAATTTTATATCAAAAGAATAAAAATTGACTGGAACAAATGGAGAGAAACACAACATGGGGGTATGTGTGTGACAGAAGGCTACCAATATAACTTAAGAGCAAGATCTACAAGACAGTGATCAGGCCCGCTATATTACATGGAGCCGAGTGTTTGCCTCTAAAATAAAGAGGAACAACTGCTTCATGTCGGGAAATGCGTATGCTACGGTGGTTGCTGGGTTGGATAAGATCCGAAATTGATTAATTTAAGGAACAATTAAAGTGGTGCCAATAGTAGATAAAGTCCGAGAAGCATGACTATGCTGGTATGGGCACTTGCAATGGCGGGATGAAGGGTATACGCTAAAGACAGCCACGAATTGGGAACTCCCAAATAGACGCAGAGAGAGACCCAAGAATATACTATATATGAAAAGGGAGGAAGACATGATGAGACTCGGAATATCCCCAAGTAATTGGCGAGATAGAGAGAGATGGAGGAAAAAGATCCAAGCATCCGACTCCAAATGAGTAGAATAAGGCAAGGGAGAAGAAGTTAAAAATATTCACAAATATTTTTTACTTCATAAATAACACATCTATAAAAAATGCATATGTATTATTATTGCAGTGCAGTACCATAAATGAAAATAATTGAGTATTAGGAATTATGACAGGTTTGAGATAGGCAACCAGGTCTGGAACTAAACCTGTCATAAATCCGAGGATCACCTCAATTTACCCTGAGCACAGAATATAAGAATAATAGTATCATTATTTAGAACAGTAAGTAACATTTTCTTTTTTTCCAGAATATTTTTTGAAAGTGACGATTTTATTTTGGAAGTCAGAAAGAATAAGAACCATTACTCATGGCAAATACATCCGAAAGGTGGGTTTTATAAAGAAACTAGGGGGTGATTGACACTGGTCTCAAACATGGATTTTGCCAAAACATTTTTCAGTAAAATAAACAAATGGAAAAGGTCACATTGAGTGCTGTTTTTTTTGCAATTTACACTTTTGAAATTTTGAGAAAAATGTTTTTATATAACTTGCATTTAGATTAATTTATTTTAAATATTATTCAATGAATACATAAACACATTTTGTTTCTAATTTTTGCCAAAGATTTTTGTTCCTATTTTTTAGCCAAAGATTTTTGTATCTAGTCAAAATGTAAAAATAATATTCATTCGTTGTTAGTTGTTGTGTAAAAACATCTTTAAATGAGTATTTGGTCTGGAAACATAAATAAAATGGTTAAGAATTTTTTCATCATGTGTGAAAAACAAAACTATTTTTTTTTACTTACTAGGTTTCTAAGTAGATTTTCACAAAAAATGATATAACATAAGCAATCTTTATTGTAGTGCTTATAATAGGATTATAAATGACGAGTAAAAAAATCTTAAACATGTCAACTGAATTTTTTTTTATCTAGTTTGACTGATAAAACTATATGCCTTATTATTTTTAAATAAAATCAATAGCATTGTCATTGGCAACCTATGTTTTGTAAGTTTGTAGTTATCCAATATTAGAAAACGAATTATTGATTTTCTTACCTATTTGTAGAGAAGCTATATTCTGCACTCCTTCCGTCTAGCCATAACTTCAATCATCTTGCCTAGTATCCGACAGAAAATCTGACATGGTTCATAGAAAATATTTCATTTCCATTCATTTGACACCTATGCGTACGCATTGTCAATTTTTTATTCATGAAAATTTGCATAGATATCACATACAGAATAGGCTCAATCTTATCTTGAAAGCTTGACTAAATCTATTAGAAAAATAATTTAATTACACAATTAGTCAGTTATGAAAAGAGAAACGTTTTAATGTTTTTTTATGGTGAGAAGCCCTTGGGAAAATAATTTGAGTATACAATACTACAATAATTTATAACCACCAAACAACCTATTAATCATGACATTCTATCTACTCAAATTCATGAGGGTTTTTAACATTTTGATTTCCGGTTTAGCTATTTTCCTTTTATTTACATATAATTTCAGTACAATATGGCGCTCCAAATGAATTGAGCAAATGTTATTTAATGAGGTTGTTAAAACTTGAAAGAACTTAAGTGATATTGAAATGGTTTTTATTTATTTTGTGATTTGTTAATTAATTTAATATCGTATAAACTTTTTTATATTTACGGGGATGCTCAATACACCAGTAAACTTAAAGACCCACCCCCTCTGGAAATATTATAATACTTACCCATTATATTACCATATATTATAAATTCATATTAAAGTTGCTTTATACAATTTTCAAAAACAATGGAAAGTTTAGTATATACATTTATGTCTAAATGTTATAATAGCGTATACAAATACTCGAAAACAAAAATTGAAAAAAATAAATTATATGCTTGATTGACTAAGTTTTAATATAGAAAAATATATAATTTATATGCTTGATTGATTAAGTGTTAATATAGAAATAAAATCAATAGCAAAAATCTGCAAACTAATTATTTTATTTGAAAAATAACAATGTAATTTTGGCTTTCGCATTGATTTCACAATTTCGAGATACAAATATTTATAGTTCATGAAACAGGATATTTAATAATACTCTCTTACAAACATACGAGTATTTTGATTTAATTTTTTTATGTAAAAATGTGATATTTAAAAAAATGTAGAATGTCAGGCAAGTCACTATAACCAACGTTTAGGTAATTTATCAAGGAAATAAAAGCACCAATTTGAATAATATAATTTTATTTTGTAAAAGAAAAAGTTGGGAATTATATATTTTTAAATGAAACTTGTACTAGTTTTTCAAACCTGTATATTTTAAAAACGTATTTTGTTTGTGCTCTTTAACTAGAAATATTGAATATAGGGATGTCCTCATAAGATGATTTCCCACTTAAGAAGTTTTTTTATCCTAAATTGGTACATTGAAGTTTTCCCATTTAAGAATCTACATTTGGCTGACCTCTTGAAAAACATATTTTGAAGGTTTCGTTGTATAATCTTATGTTTGTTGAAGGATTATATTGCCTTACTATGTAAAGGTCATGTTATGTTTTGGATTATAGTGTTTTAAGTTTACAATACATCACACTATCCAATGATTTATAAAGAAATTTATTCAAATTGACAACATTGTCGCATTTCTCATTAACAATTGTAATAATTTCATTATATTTTAAATAAATCAAGAGGTTGAAATATTTAAATTGAAATATTGTATGTGTTTTAAATTTAATTATTCACATAGAGTGTTGAAATTATTTATTGCAAAAAGTGTTATCTAGTCATATTATTGTCAAATAAATTATTTAAACAAGATAGTTCATCTTTTATTGAAAATCAAAATACCTATATGTACTTTCTAACTAAAATATTTTAAAAGGATCATCTGAAAAAAATAATAAAGGAATCGAATAAAATTCAGCAAAATTTCCAGACCATAAATAAAATTACAAGATCATAACAAGTTGTAAATTAATTATCTTGACTTAAATAAAAATAAATTTTCTTGAATAAAAATGTTAAATTATTACATTAAATGTAGTTAGGAGGTATTTGAAAGATGTCAAAATTGAGCCTTTGTTGGGTATATGATACATGTATCTAATTTAATAATCTTTCGCAGGAAAAGTCTCGTTTGAGGGACATCTTTTGCCATTAAAGATCAATAATTGTTTTGTGTCATATTGTTGGAATAACATTTCAGGAATGGAATTCATAGCGAGATTCTTTATGGTATTGCTCTTTTGTAATAAGTTCAAAATTAATAACATTGAGATGGGTCTAAAGTTTCATATTTTTTCAATTAACATTCAAATATAAATCAAATTAGTAAACATTAGATTGAACTAAATTCATTTTGGGATAATTAAAATAACTGTATGACATTTTTTTGATTAACAGATTTTTCAAAATGTTATGTCAATTTTAATTATCAGAAATGAACACAACCACAGATTATACATACGAGTAGAAAAGGACTTCGCAGCAACATTGAAGAATCTATGATGGTTTTGAAAATGAAATTAAATTGAGGATGCCAAAACTGAATAATAATAAACCTATCCACCAGACCATTTCCATTAGAATTTCTCTTTGGATACAGAATGAAATGATAGTTGTTGTTACTGCAGAGTACTTATAGAAACCCCTTGGCTGTCTCAGACCATTTTAGCTGCTATTGTTTTTTGTTAACGGCAAGTAAAATTTAACAAATCATTATTATTACACAAAATCATTACAAAGCCAATATCTGATATTTTTTGGAAAATGTGGCTGCTGGCAACTAGATGCAAGGAGAAGATCTTCGACAACCTACGTAACCCAGTTAATAAGACCTGTCTCAAAATCTCTCCAACCCAAGATTTTGGATTCCATTCCCTTTAGTAGCCAATTTATTTTGAAAACGGTTCCAGTATGGTTTTCACTTCAGGCCTCAACATCTTTCTGGTTAGTTGGAAGAGATTGTCACGTGGCGATAAATCCACCAGGTTGTACTGTATACAATAAAAGTAACATGTAACCTTTTTTAACTACAACTGTTTAATTTTTTAGGTGTAATTTCTTATATAAAGACAGTGCAGGGAACAACTATGTTGATGTTTCATGACCACTCCTTCAGCAGATGGAGAAATATGCCAAAAGGTCAATTACGGTGGTGGTGCTCGGGTCAAATAAATGGGTGCAGAGCTTATGTGGAGGTCAAAGATGGCGTTTTAGTAGCTAGTTATGATTATCATACACATGAACCACCAAAATACGCATTGTCTGATGAAAATTTGTACCACCGAGTAACATAATATTGTTTCAAAAGGGTTCGTTTTTTTAACCTTTTAAGATTAAAGTTTGCATCACATAATTGTATCGTAACATACTGAGCTTTTGTGCAAAATATCACTGATTCAAAACTCTTGCTGTGGTACTGCCCATGAAGGGTGTAGGCATTTTTCCGCTTATAAGCATAAAAATATCTCTGAGAAAATTAAAATGATATTTAATCAGGCCTGGGAAAATTAAAACTAAATATAAATCAGGCCTCAGAAAATTAAATATAAATCAGGTCTGGGCCGCTTGCGAACTGCCAAACATTTTTGTACAGTCTGCAGCTTTTAAGAAGAAAAATTTAGTCTTATAAGGAAATATGAAACTAGTTCACTGTGAATAAACACATTCACTGTGAATAAAATTTTACGTAAATACATGCTGGGCTGAGAAATTTACCAAAGACACAAACATATTATCAACAAAACATGCCTAGCATGTCTTACATACTGAGCGTGATTTTGTATAGACCCTCGAGGCGAGTCCTCAGCACTGAATGTGTTGAGGATTTATTCATGGCATATGAAGATTTTTTCTTGAAAAAGAGCCCGTAATAAATATAAGTTAATTAATTAATATTTGTATGGTTTATTTAATACAAGTTTTTTTGTTATTGAAACTTCAAAAGATTAAGTGAAACCGATTAATATTTTTAAAATTTAAGGTGTGTTCAAATATTTTTTTCCTTAAATTTGTATCGTCAAATTTGAATTGACAATGTATACAATGAAATGAATACATGGAGTGACAATGTGAGACAGAATACATGTGAACTTAAGGTTGATGTGTTAAGT
Source organism: Odontocerum albicorne (assembly GCA_949825065.1). Taxonomy (NCBI): domain Eukaryota; kingdom Metazoa; phylum Arthropoda; class Insecta; order Trichoptera; family Odontoceridae; genus Odontocerum; species Odontocerum albicorne. The sequence goes on from OX463850.1 coordinate 25,776,215, forward strand.
AATAATGAAGAAGAGCACACTGAGATGGTTTGGGTTTGTGGAACTAATGAATGAAGCAAGACTAACAAAATAGATATATAGTGCAAATGTAAGTGAGAGGCATGTGAGAGGAAGATCAAGGAAATTATGGTTAGATCAAGTGAATGATATTTTGAAAGGAAATGTAAAAAGTCAGAGAAATTGTAGAAGTTGTATGAAAACATGTATGAATGTGGAAGAGGCGAAGGTTGTGTGTTGGATAGGAAAGTATGGTGTTCTGTCCTTTTTGCCTATCTCGAAAGGGAAATAACGTGATGGTATGTATGTTTTTAATTTTAATAAAAATGAATTTTCGTGAAATATGAATGGTATTTTTATGATTAACATCAAACAATTTACATATGGTTTATAATTTACTCAAATGCTAAATAAATTTAATTTATAACCATAAATAAAAGTTTAGTACTTAAACCTTTGACTTTTATTTTAAAGTACCTCACTTAGTTTTTTAAACCATATTATATTTATTAACTCCCGTACTGATTGTGCCGCACAATACTTGAAAATTTTATTAAATGGAATCTTACATCATTTATTAAAATTCAATTCAACATGATAAAAGGTTAAAATTTCAAGTATTGTGCGGCACAATCAGTACGGGAGTTAATAAATATAATCAGAATTTTTATTAGAAAACAAACTTAAAAAGACCACAGAAAGGTAAATTATTATCAGACAACTAAGGAATAACCTAAAAATGATTAGTTCTAATTAAGATGTATAAGAACAAATCTGTTACAGTTTTTACTTATTTTCTTCTGGGTACATTTTTCCTACTTCTTAAGTCACTTCTGAACAATAACAGTAAAGTCCATTCTATTGTTACGAAAGACAAGTCCGCAGTCTTGCCCTGATGTAGAAGAACATGGAATGTGGGATTGTAAAACAAACTGTATGAAGACATTTTACTCGTGGGTATGAAGATATTTTTATGGAAATTATATTTACAAGAAAAACTAATAATTCAATAACTACCATTTACACCTCCACTATGGAGCATGCAGATGCCATAAATTCTCTTCACCCGATTTTGATAGGTCATTTTCCATGTCTATTATGTTGGGGGGGAACCGGGGATGGCGACTATCTGAGGCATTTTAGTTGCATGATCGGAGTAGAAGTGGTAGAAGAGCATTTTTTATATATATATATGTATAATATACAGAAAAAATCAATTAAATGTGAAGAAATTTCTTTTCTGTGAAAATTAAAAATTAACTTGTTCTGCTACTGAGAATTTTTTAAGCTTCAATACTTACATTTTTTGTCACGTGTTACTTGGATTATTTTTTGTAAATATGTTTAAATAAAGGATTTACGATTTAAATTAAACACATTGTTATTTTAATAAAATCCTTTTTTAATTCAAAGAATTTTGTTTTTTTTACACATTTTTATAACACAATTTTACAAATTTTTATAACACTTTGTCTAATGATATTTACGAGTTATACTAAAATATGTGATAATGTTAAACTTAATATCAATGAATTGTGTTCATTAGAAAGAGTTGATAAGACAATATTAAATTTAATTAACAAATAAACTATATTTATAATTGTATTTCATTACACTTTTACTGTGTATTGAACACTCTGACTTGCTTATTGCTATATGACAATTTCTTTCAACCAAACAGAAACACCTTACATGAAAATCCGAACTGGGAATCTTTTTTTGATTTTGTAAGGAATTGAGTCCAAAATCATCAAGTTTTTCATCTATTCCACGGAGGCTGTCTTATTGGTCCCCTTATATGATTAAAATGAATTTTTGATTTTTCATCCGTAGGTTGGGAGTAAAAAAAAGATTTAAAAGAAAAAATATTTTTATTGAGATTTTCTTTCAGTTTCGGGACGTAGGACGTTACGAAGCCGTGTTTCTGTGTACACATCCGAAAGGACCGAAAATTTCGTATGGAGCCGTTGTTCCGTTTACATGAAAAAGTCAAAGAAAAGTGGGTGAAATGCTATTCCGACGTAAAAAACGTCGATGACCTACCAGATCGTGGCACTCCACAGAAAACGACAAAAAAGGAGGAAAAAGTGATTTTACGGGTGTACATATATTTTTTTAGGTTTGGGTTTTTTTTCCTTTGCGGTAGTAAATAAGCATCAAGCACCATATAACTTATTTTGTTACATTTTTTAAATGATCCAAAAAAAAAACACTAGCAATTTAGGTAAACAACGGCTGAAAAAATACGTTAAACTATTACATTTCATAATAATATACATTCAGCATGTTTCAAACAATTTTAGCAATGAACAGTTTGTCCTAACAATATCTATCCGAGAAATACGAAACTACTTTACGGACAACCCAATAGATAACAAGAACTAGCATAATCTTAATTTTTTAAATTTATTTATTTGATTTTTTCATTTTTCCAGTGACATACACCACTTCTCGAAAAAGAACAATGATGGTTGAGTTAAATGGTTATAAATACAAGATACACAGTTATTATAAAAACAGAGACTATAAAAGGTGGATCTGTACATTGATAACAAAGGGGTGCCCAGCTTACATATATACGGTGGATAATGTTGTGGTTAGATCAATGGATATTCACAATCACAGGGTTTCAGATTATATTTCGTGATTAAAATATATTCCATATAACAATAAACCATTAAATAAATGATAATACAACAAAAACCTTGCATTGTGCCCTAGTACGATGCATGCTCCAGATTCCATTACAGAATTATATTCGATATTGTAAATATGTAACACATCGATCAATAAGTCCCGGGACTAACTAACAGATGACGCCTCTAATAACAAATCCATACCATTCTCAGTTAGTACCAACCTTTAGAAGTTACGTGTCTAACTTTCATGACATTCCGACATTGTGTCATTGAGTTACAGTGGTTTTAGTGACCCTACTTTTGCTATTTTCAAAACAATGGAAAAAACCGAATTTCGTGTGTTGATAAAACATTGCTTTTGAATGGGAAAAAATACCGTTTCAACTCAGCAATGGCTTGAAAAGTGCTATCCGGGCTTTGCTCTGTCGAAAACAACCATTGATCGGTGGTATGCTGATTTCAAACGCGGTCGTACAGACACAAATGATGCTGAACGCTCTGGTCGTCCAAATGAGGCTGTTACACCAGAGAATATTAAAAAAAAACTCAAAATCGTGATGAAAAATCACAAAGTAAAGTTGCGTGAGATAGCTGACATCCTGAAGATATCATTTGGTAGTGTTTACACTATTTTGCATGAACATTTGGTCATGAAAAAGCTTTTTTCGAAATGGGTGCCACGCTTGCTCACAATAGAACAGAAACAACAACGCATCGATGATTCAGATCGCTGTTTGGCACTGGTTACGCGAAATAAACAGGAGTTTTTGCGTCGGTATGTGACAATGGATGAAACTTGGGTCCACCACTATACTCCGGAATCAAATCGGCAGTCATCTAAGTGGAGAGCAGCCGGTGAAAGTCGTCCGAAGCAACCAAAAACTCAACAGTCGGTTGGGTAGGTTGTGTGGCCTCCGTATTTTGGGATGCGCATGGTATAATATTCATCGATCACCTTGAAAAGGTAAAAACCATCAATAGCGAATATTACATAGTATTATTGGAGCGTTTGAAGGCAGAAATTGCAAAAAAACGGCCCCATATGAAGAAGAAAAAAGTTCTCTTTCATCAGGACAATGCACCGTGTCACAAGTCGATGGTAACGATGGCCAAATTGTATGAGTGGAATTTCGAATTGCTTCCGCACCCACTGTATTCTCCAGATTTGGCCCCCAGCAACTATTGGCTGTTCGCAGACCTCAAAAAGATGCTCCAGGGAAAGAGATTTGGCTCCAATGAAGAAGTGATTGCTGAAACTAACGCCTATTTTGAAATCAAAGATAAATCGTTCTACACGGATGGCATAGAAAAGTTAGGAAAGCGTTGGAATGCATGTATCACTCTCGAAGGAGACTATGTTGATGAATAAAGAAGAATTTTGGCAAACAAATGTTGTTTTAGTAGTTAGTCCCGGGACTTATTGATCGATGTGTTATAGTAAGAATAAGAAAACAATACTTCCAAACTACACTGTAAAAATATTTTATGAAATAAATTTATTTTTTGACATTTTTCTTTTCTATGGACATTGTTTATTTACCAATATAAATCTTTAACCCTTTTAATCCCACGGGGCCGATTATCGGCCCCAACTGGTGTATGCGAAAAATCCCACGGGGCCGATCGTCGGCCTCAAAGTTTTCATACAAGTTTTTATGTTGAATAAAAAAAAAATTTTTTTTTATGAAAAATGAAAATTACTTATTATTTTCAACTCTACAGGGAGGTCTCCACAAAAAAATAGGTTTTGAAACTAAATATTAACTGAGATAAAAAATAAAATATAAACTACTGTATTTTTGTCAAAATTAGCTTGGGATTTTTCGCACATTTTATGCAAAATATGCTGCGATTAAAAGAGTTAATGTTGCTTATTTTTAGTTCATCTTTTTTTTTTTTTTGTGCGCAAGTGTGTACAAGAGTTCTATGTACATTAATTTGAATAAGCAAATAGCTCAATATTTTTGCGAACCAACACACATATACATATATGTTATATACATACATACTATCATGCCTTTTCCCTACTGGGGTAGTACTGAGTAGGCAGAAAGAACAGAGCACCAGATTTCCCTATCTCGACATATTTTGGCTCTTCCATATCCATACACTTTCTCATAAATCTCCCACAATTTCTCTTACTCTTCCGACACATAATAAGTATAAATATAAACATCATATTAATACATACATACATATCATCACGTAGTGCCCTTTACAGGTTAGGCAGAGGGAACAGATCTCCAAACTTTCTATTCATGCACACAACTTTCCCATCCTCCACATTCATACATCTCATTATGCACAATCATCTATTATTCTTACTTCTCACTTTACCTTCTTTCAAAATCTGATCCATTTGGTACAGCCACATTTCCTCTCGGTTTACTTCATCCACGCACACTTTTTACTTCTGATTTGTATATTCACTAAGTCATTCTTTTTACATGTCTAAATTGGCTTCAAGCTTCTTTCTTCATCACATTATTTAAATACCAAGCTTTATAAATGCGGTTTTGTAGAGTATGGTATTTCTTCGACATGCATTAACCATGCTATGTAAGATATTACTGTTATTTATTACTTACACTACACTACTTCTACGTAAATAGCCTGCATGGAGAATGCTGATGCCACTAATTTCCTTCATCCAGCAGTCAGCAGCAAGTTGATCTCTCCCAATGAATGCTGACCTCTAAGAGCTATGCCGAATACTGTATATAGTCACAGCGGTCCATCAAGATGAAGGTAACCAACAGGTTTGAAAAATTGGTACAGACTGTATTAGTAGAAAGTCAGCTGAGGTGGCTGTACTTCATAACCTGTATGATGAGAAGCTATTGAATTATATCTCGCCTTTTATCATCTAATTTTTCACAAAGTCATTTGAGAGTACACACCAAGTTTGGTGCAAAACATCTATTTTCGAAACTCAGTCTGAATCTTCCACAGATGCCAATATTAGCATTCATAGATTACTGTTGGGATGATGTATGCATTAAATAAACATGTAGTCCTGAGAGATTAAATCCGTGACTTCCAGATAGTTTTAATGCTGCTGAATGTGGCAATATTTTAAATACCCCATAAATGGCATAAGGTATATGAAGAGCTGAGCTGTATTGCACTTTATAAAAGTATAACTTGGCGCCACTTATTACCATGAGAAAATTTCTTCCGATTAGCTAGATAGATGTTAAAAAAAGTGGAAAAAAATCAGATCAGAACCGTTTTTTTTAGTATCTTTGGGAATCGAACTCAAAATCTCTGAGTGGAACACAAGCTTCTTATCAACTATATTATGAAGCTTGTCAAGAAAAAAGAAAAAAAATTATCCTATTTAAAAAAAAATCCAGTCTTGTTTTCACTTAAAACTTCTTCAACATATTTCTGGTTAATTGGAAAAGATTCCCACATGATTAATGCTTTAATTTGTTTTTTCCTCCTTGTTGTGGTTCTTATGGCTGAGGGTCGTGACCTTTGTATTATCCTTCCTTATAATATCCACCTTGCTGCCCATCTCTGCCTGCAGCACTTTATCTTGTAGGGGATTTCCCTCTCCACATTTCCTGTAATAACCAACTACTCCAATCTGTCCTAGTCTCTCCTTGCAATGTGCACTCAATGAAAAATATCAAGAAGACCATCGCCTATACAAGGCAAACTTTCGTAGATATAGTGTAGTTCCATATTTTTGTCATAGCATTTTAGCCATGCTATTGCACTTTAAAATTTCAAAATCACATCATCTGACACAGTCCATGTATTTCTAAAAATGTGGCACATTAATTACTTTGTAGCAATTTATTCCAATGGCCCAGCAATTGTTTCATAATTAATGATTATGTATATAGTTAATTGAATAAAAATCATAAAAAGTGGAATCAAATATAATAAATATATATAAATTAATACAAAAATGAGGTTAAGGGATGGAAATTGTGTATGAGTTACCATACATAAACAATGCTTTTTTATTTCTTTCTTAAATAAATACATATGAGAACAGAACACATATTACTGATTGCATTTGGAATGTAGTTCCAGTCATAACAAATAACATATATCAAGAATTAATAATGAATTTTATATTATGCAATTTTGTAATTTTAATACTAATTTGCAAGACCAACTATGTATCTTGCACAATGATGACAGTTGGTAATAGGTTTAGAAATTCTTTGTATTTGTTCATTCCAATTAGGAAATTATCCGGAACTATCACAATGTATAAGGATAATTGGGTAGGTTTTGTTTCAAGATATCAAAATCACAAATAGTGTTTGTATTCTACACCTGTTTTAAACCCATAGAAACAGTCAGCGTCAGCACCAGCGTCAGCACCAGCGTCAGCACCAGCGCCAGCGCGGTAACTAACTTTTTACATGACTCGTGCAAGGTTTTATTTTTGGGTCCCTTAATTTTTTGTTTTGGGAAAAATAATAATAAAACAAATACAATATAAAAATTGTTTATATATTTTTTTTCATATACACAAGAAATATATAATACAAGATTATTCACATGTGTTTATAAAGTAAAATAATTATTTTAATTGCATTTTTGTAGCTTTCATTTCAGCAAATTAATTGATTGTTATTATCATAATTAATATCTTGAACAATATTATATTCAATTGAAATTATGGAAATAGGCGTTTCATCTCTATTCAATTAGTAAATTCTGCCATTTCATTTTTGTTATTGGTGACTTAGGTTGTCATCCGCAAATCTAACATTTGATAGTTTACGGTATTCTATCATTGCTCCACTTTGCCTTCCATCTAGTATTTTCCTTATGATATTCTCCACATATATTTAACAGTTTGTAGACTTGAAAGAATATAGAAAAAAGATCATCCATGTTTTACGCATTGGATTTACTTAAATACAGTTTTTCAATTAAGGCCTCTTTAACATCCTGTTGGTTGGTTTGGAAAAGACTGTCATGTGGCAATAAATTCACCAAATTGTACTGTATACCAGGGATGACCAACAGGTCGATCGCGAAGCAATTTTTGGTATGCGATGTTGCCAAAACTCATTACACACTGCTTGTACTTGTCAATTAGTTATTTTTTTAAATATGTAGATATGTCTACTCCAAATAAATGTATGTATGTTATTTCACATTTTTGTATAACTTTTCTTTTCCTTAGTATTTTTTTTAGCGAAATAAATTCCGCTCATACTTATTAATAAACTTTTAGTTATTAGTTATCCTTTTTTTTACATATGTGTTATGTGTAAATTTGTTAAATCTCACAAATTTAATATGTAGATCACAACTATTTTTTTATGTAAAAAGTCGATCACAACAACAAACAAGTTAGCCACCCCCCCCCCCCTGCTGTATACAATAAAAGTATAATAATACAATACAATGTACATAACAGATATGATGGTGGATTCATTGTAAATGGGGATAGGAGTGATAGGTGACCGGTATTCTCTATTTACTCGGGGAGGACTAGATATGTCCACCAGGCAACGTCAGAAGTCCAGCAGTGAGGAACCTTCCAGTGCAGATATGAAATAAAGAGTCCCAAAAATAATCTTATTAACTCTTCGTATGCATATTACTTTTAGTTTATTTGTTAGCGAAAACAGAAAAGCAATTGTTAAATCTAATAAGAAAGTAATAAAAATGACACAAAACACATTTTAAAATAAACTTCTTTGAAGAATGTAAAAATTAAGATTTATTTGAATAAAATAAAATAAACACATTTACATTGAGTAAAATTTCAAACTAACTTTTCAGCTGAAATCTGCCCTGAAAAAATATATATGCACATATAATTAACATGTATTTAAATTACAATGTATTAATTTAAAATGTCATTATGTACCTGCAAAAATAAGAGGGCACAGCTTTAAAATGCAATAAGAAATCCAACGGAATCGCAGGCAGTATAAGACAGCCTTCAGAAAAAGTACTTCTGCGGTACTTTCGAGGTATCACTTTGTACCTTTCTAATTTCGAAAGGGATGGTGGCCAAATTTAAATAAGGTAAGCTTGTACTTTATTTTAGACCTAATTTAAAAACTTTCGGATACCACTTCACACTTTCGTACAAGTACAATCTGGTGGGTTTATTTTTATGTGGCAATCTCTTCCAACCAACTGAGATTAAGTTAAAATCAGACTGGGACCATTGTTAAAAAAATGGTTATTAACGGGAATCAAACCCACAAACTTCGGATTGCAAGACGGCTTTATCTATTTAATGCATTATTATTTTTAACTTGAATAGATAACTCCAATGGGTCCCCGATGATCTTGGCTTGATACAAGTAATTTAAAAAAATTTAAATGGCTAGTATATCATTTATTTATTTCACAAGGAAAATAAATAAATTATCAATACCATCAATAGAAAATAAAGATATCTTCACTAGAAAATAAATAAATTATCAATAGCCTCAAAAAAAAAATGAATTGCCAATAGCATCAATAGAAAATGAATTAATTATCAATGAATATCAATAGCCATCAACATGTATGTCTCTTTCTCAATCTTCTAAATATCACTTTTTAAATCTTATGTAATTTTTTTTGGAATCTTCTCATTTTTATAAAAAAAGATTTAATGATTGTGAACATTTGACGATGAAATTAAAGTTGAGTCGACTGTATATAGAAATGCTTTACATCCAAGTCTCTTGAATTCACACGTCCATCTAACTTTTCCAAAGTTGGATGATCGAAACTTGTGAAAGTTATATTTTCCTCGCCTTATCATAAGTGCTCCTCTGCGAGATGTCACATATTCAACTAAAAGAATAAATAATTGAATGCTCATTTAATATACTTAATTTAATAAGATGCCAATGAAATAAAACATTTATCAAGTTATGTAAAGCAGCACCGTTTTCATATACAGGCCTTTAAGAATGCAGAGATCCAACACAGATTCCAACAAATGTCCAGGACTTGCGGCATTAGTTCCACAATTTCCATTTACAGAGGTGTAAGAGAGATCTTTGAGCCCTACTTCATGCTGTACATACATACTATTTGATTAACATTGTTCTGGAGGATTGAAGAAATTTGTATTATGTTATGTATATGGTAGATCCGCCAAAAGAACCTCAATACGCTTCCAGACTATCTTGCGCTTTTTTGGTCACATTTCCAAATGTGACCCAGATGGACAAATGATGATCATAGAAAGAGGCAGAGTGCAAGCAAGATAGAGGGATTAGATTAAGAAATTGACTTGGGGATAGTCCGTACACTGCCACGCAAACAGCAAGTGAACGAAAGGATGGGAGACATATCGTCCCAACCTGCATCTCTAACATTCCATTGATCACAACCCTTAGTAATGAGGAACATCAAAGATTATGCATAGATCTAAGATAGGAAGGTGCAGAGTACCCACCTATCCCAAAAGGAACTTGACATGATAATCCGTATGTGTAGTATACCCTAACAAAATAAAACTTACAGTTTTATCTTACCCCATTTCCAAACAACACAAACATTTCATTTACATATGTAATAACTACTGTATATGTATAAGGATGTATAAGGAATGCTGGCCTTGTAAGTGAAAAAGTAGAGATTACATAAAAAAATCAAATGTGAGATTTATATTTAATTTGGTTCAATTTCAATCCCTCTAAATTATTTTAAGCAAATAAAGCCATAATCATAGAGACTTGATATATTATATTACGAGTATAAGATCTTGAACAGATTATGATTGCTCAGAACTCCATTAACATTTTTTTAACCAAAACATTTTGAGAGGACATTAGTTGAAACTCCAAAACTAAATTCCACAGTAGTCCAAGGAAACATTATTTTGCTAACCGAGTTGTAAAATCTATGAACACTGTCGTATAATATATAATAGAGTAAGAGTTGTAACATTGAACTGGTTTAAAAACCGCCTGGACAATTTCCTACACACAAACCCAGAAGTGGTGTTTTGTTAATTTGCTTATCCTTTTATTTATTATTTTTTTGCATTCCGTAGCTTTTTCTTCATGAACATATTACAGTTAAACTTGATACACCCATACCTTGCTTTGCTGACCCTCTTTCAACAGAATTTTGTTATAGCGGAAATGAGATCATATCAACAAATTCACTTTATGGAAAATAATTGATACACGGATTTCAGCAAAATGGATCAAGAGCCACTATTAAGCTATACGAAAGACAAAATAAAGGTTTCTCGAGAATTAACACTGATGAATTAAACCATCCTGATGAAAATGAAATATCAAAAGTTTCTCAAAAAATTAATAAGATTATGTATTATTATAGTATAAGAAGATCTTGAAGAGGAAATATATAAAGCAGGACACATTGGATGGATATGCAATTGGAAATTCTAATATGAAATCTTTATGCTTCATTATAAATGTAATGATTTATATATGAGCATGTATTTTATATACTCGTGTATATACATTTTCTCTGTTCTACATATTTCGGAATATACTCAAAATAAACTTTTCTCAAATATTTATTGATTATTTCTTCACACAATACACCATGCACATTTAATATAAATATACGAGTATATGGAAAAAATTTATTTCATATATGGAATTTTGAATCATGGACAACTTTTCAGTAACGTATATCATCCATAAAACGAGGTAAAGGTGTATAGACATTAAAAACATTAAATTATGTTATAGTGCTTTTATTTTTATGGTATTTCATTTGTCAGTTCAAAAATAATTTTACTTGACATTTTAACAAATGCAGTTTTTACTTTTATGATCCAGAAATATTTCAAATCATTCATTGGGATAAGCATAAGGTGAAAATAAAATAAAAAACATTACATTTAAATAGCAAAATTTTGTATTCTATTTATACTTAAATTCCATAGAGAATGTTTTTTTTTTCTCTCTCTCTCTTTGAATAATGGTCGTGAACTCCTATATATGAAAGAGTATACGCCAGTGTCAAGTGATGGAAGACAATGTCTTGATCGAAAGAAGAAAAATGTTTTGATTTCAAACATGACATTTACTTTAACTAACAGAACTTGGCAAAAACTACAATATATATTTTTTTATTGGAACTCTTATAAAAATGATTTATTATCACCAAATTTGTTTAGAATAAAGTACATTATTTTATTTTTTTATCATCCAGTAGTTCTAGATTCAAAATTGTATTTTTACATTTCTATATAGTACTACAATGTTTAGAAATGTTCAAACATAATTAAGTTTTCAACTCATCATCAATTTATTTTATTTTGCCTATACTTATATAAAATAACTCTGGGATCATATTAATTTGGGCATTAATTAATTAGATGGATAAGACAAAAAACCCAATAGATGGTTAAGGATTGGTCGAATATATAAATAAAACAACCAGAGATCTGTTTAGAAAGCTTAGATAAAAGATATACCTAGAAATAATGGGCATACGGACAAAGTAATGTGTAACATAGATTAGAATCAAGTAAAAACATGACTAAATAAATATGTTTAACCCAAAAAGAAAGAACTGAATGGCAAGAGGCAACTGGAGAAGAATACTACATGTTGATGGAATAACCCAAATTGACTCACTTTAGGAAAAAATAAGACTCAACATACATATAAAATAAGACATGCCAATAATACATATGTAACGATGGTCGCTATCAGTGTAGCACGTGTCCTATTAGGACGTGCTGATGATCTTGATATCGACATCGTTATCTTCGTTTTCGCTGATTCTGCGTTACTTCTCGTACAGAATCATCAATATAGCGAATTGCTTATTTCTATAAGTCATGATGATCTTGATTTGTTGTCAATAAATATGGACTCAGGAATGCGGATATAAATCGATAAGTGGACAGCAGGTAAATAAATAACAAAGTCTTGACAGTTGACTGAATGACAATACGAATATATGTTTATTTATCGGAGCGCCGGTCTTTTATACAAATGGGTGAACCAGTTCGCGTTACATGTTCCGTCTCGCTCTGGCACGTAAATTGGCGGTAGGTTAATTATTTATATTTGGAGATGACTGGACAAATCGCGGGTACTATAAAAATAGTAAACATTGTCGCCGTTCTTGACGTGTAGCTATCTATGAATACTTGATCGGTCAATGACCCTGTATGTTTATGATCAACAATAATTAATTTAATTTATTTGTGTTTTAACAATTCACTCGTTATTTTGACAATTCATTTAGGTAGGTATACAGGCAGGTACACATACATACCATCACCCCATTTCCTTATCGAAGAGGCAAAGAGGACAGAGTAACAGACTTTCCTATCTCGACACACATCCTTAATCCTCATGCATATCCATACACCTCCTCATACACAACAATTTCTCTGACTTTCCAATAGTGTAGGTAAAATGATTTTTAAAGACAAGAGAGATAAATTACATAAAGTCAAAGTACGAGTCATATCCACAAAGTAAGTGTACTGAATTTTTGTAGGTTACAATTTTTTTTATTTAAACAAAAAAATTACGTGGTTACCGTAGTACATATGTAAGCTATTTTTCGACATAGTCGCCATTCCTCTCAATGCAGGTGGTGAAGCGGGGTATCAACTTTTTGATGCCTTCCTCGAAGTAGTTTCCCGCCAACCCCTCCATCCACTTCTCCACCTCCTCCTTTAGCTCCTCGTCGGTTGAAAATCTTTTTCCACCCATGTACAGCTTCAGGGAGGTAAAGAGATGGTAATCTGAAGGTGCTAGGTCAGGGGAATGGGCGGGATGGTTCAGGACATCCCATTTAAACGAGGCGAGCAGTTCCTTCGTGGCGTTGGCCGTGTGTGGTCTGGCATTGTCATGCAGCAGGCAGACTCCCTTTGTCAGCATGCCTCTCCTCTTGTTCTGAATCACCCTCCGCAATTTTTTTAGGGTCTCGCAGTATCTTGCAGAGTTGATGGTCTCCCCTTGAGGCATATATTCAATTCAAATTATGCCTTGACAGTCCCAAAACACGGATGCCATGATTTTCTTGGCTGAAATTGTGGTTTTGAACTTTTTGGCGGAGGATGAAGAGATGTGACGCCACTGTTGAGACTGCCTTTTGGTTTCAGATGTGTAGTGTGCAACCCAAGTTTCATCTCCAGTAACGATGGAGCGGAGAAATTCATCTCCATGGAGTTTGCAGCGCCTCAAAAACTCTTGCCTTTTTACAAAATTTCGCACTTGGCGGGAGATTGGGTTGACATTTTTCACAAAAAGTGTTGTCGCGTCGACATTTCTCAACGTACTGACCTTGAACCGGTCTCGTTGCGGAGGGGAAGGGTCAGGCTACACGGAAGTGTAGCCAACATGTCGAAAATAAAATCCATCCGGTCGTGAGAGCTCCAGTACACTTACTTTTTGGATACGCCTCGTATATTAAATATAATATAATATGCTTGTGAAAGTACATATATTGGAATGATATAGAAACATAGCTACTACAATATAAGAACATAACAATTTTTCAGAGTTTGCAAACTATTATATATTATTTTAACAGCCTCCGTGGCCTAGTTGGTAAGACGCCGACCCTGAGATTGGGGGTTCGATTGCGGCTGGAACCCAAATTTAAAAAAAAAAGTTTTATTACCATCTCTTTACCTCCCTGAAGCTGTACATGGGTGGAAAAAGGTTTTCAACCGACGAGGAGCTAAAGGAGGAGGTGGAGAAGTGGACGGAGGGGTTGGCGGGAAACTACTTCGAGGAAGGCATCAAAAAGTTGATACCCCGCTTCACCACCTGCATTGAGAGAAATGGCGACTATGTCGAAAAATAGCTTACATATGTACTACGGTATACAAAAGGAAGTGTTATATATGATTTGTTCGGGTGCTGCTGTAACTGCCAGAGTGATTTATTTAATATTAATGGGTTGACTCCCGAGTTAGAGCATCCTTGAGAAGAGTTTGCTCTCTAAACGGTGCTTAATAAAGTTGTCCTTTGAATTGAAAAAAGAAGAGTAAAATTATAACTCCTCCAAAGAAAATAAAGTTAAAATTTTACATATATCACAAAAGTTATATAAAATGATGAAACACAAGATCATAAACAAAAATAAAAAAGTAATAAATAACTACAAAATGCAAAAGGTTTTTACATTCGCACACATCTAACGCATATAAGTATTGTTACCAGAGGACTTTTATTTTCATTTTATCTTTGGATATCATCAGGAATCGAACCTGACATCCCCAGGTGGAAGACCAGCACCTTATCAACTAGACTACAAAGGAAAAAAAATGATAATCTTCATAAATTGAATTCTGTACCTGAGAAATATAACGTTGGTAATCCATTGTCACCATGAGAAGAACACATTCATGAGAAAAGAAAAACTTTGCAATGGTTTAGTTTAATAAAAATTAAAGGTGAATAATTAGTTTACATACTAAACATAATCAAGTTCTAGATAAAACTCACTTTCGTGAAAAAAACAATGCTGATATACAGAATAAGTTGTAAAAAATTTATGTTTTGGTTGTTTTGGTAGTCAATACCAATCTACTTAACAAGTCCAAGTTTTGCTTGCATATTTTAATTACGAGACCGAAATTCGATTATGGGCAGCCAGCTTTGTTTCTCTTGAAATTACCAGTCCCATACTCTAGCATCTTTTAAATATCGCTGTCTCACTATTTCTTTTCATATTTGCATGATATTTTTTTCCAGACAAGCAAATCGAGTACCTCTTGTTGAGAGACTTCCAGCAGTCTTTCTTTGAGTTTGGAAAGCAACTGGCTTTAATCTGCAATTATTCGGAGAAGTCCTACCAAGTCCTGATTCAAGTAAGGTTTTTTATAAAGTTTTTTTTTATATCAACTTAAAACGTTGGATCCGTGACCTAATGATAAACCTGTCATGAAACTACTTACCATCGGGGAGTTAGGATTTAATTTGGAAATCACAATGGTCTATTTGGTAAAGTGCTTGACTTTGGGTTCGATTGTCGACGGAATCTGAAAAATTTATCCAGTCATGTCGGAATTTGTCTGAAAACAATACGCACAAGTGCTTGATATATGTTGATGTTGTTCTTGCTTAGCATGCAAAGTAGTGTTGCCAACATGTTCGATGACAAACCGTGAGATACGTGGCTATTGAAGTATTTCTAAGCTCGAATGCTCGATAAATGGGATTGAAGACAATGTTATCTCCCAGCTATGTTCTTTGATACATCCAAATCGCCAATTTGAATGAATATAAATTTGATTCGATAATGGTTGTTGAATTGTAATATTTTACATGCAATAAATTTTAGTTGATAATCATCCTTGATTGCGAGAAACAGCCTATTATCATAATCAAGAAGTTAAACCTGTCATTCGAATATCCTGGCTAATTTAGAGCGATAGTCTAGTTGATAGACACTTGTCTTCCACTACGTGGCTTAATTGATAAGTCAGTGACCTAACTGGCAAGTCAGGCATCTTGCCAGTTAGGTCACTGAGATCGTTAGTCGTATTGTTCCATTATTTAATTTTATTTATTTAATTTACGACACAACAGAATCTTTTATACACGAACGCACATACACAAGTGCTTATAATTATTGACAACACTTTATCTTAACCTTTCCTTCCCGGTGTTGGGTATCTTCTACACGTTGCTTCAAATAACCATCAATATCTCTATAAATATTATAAATACAAGGTTAAGATTTTAGGTATTCCTCCATAATATATTTACGCATTGATTTAAAAAATAATATTAATAATAATCAGAATTTATCGACTACATCGTAAGTATTTTCTGAATATCGGAAACAAATTCGCATTTAAACGCTGTGAGTGCCTCGATCTTGGGTCTTGACGATAGGTGAAAAGTATGCGGGAAACGCGACACTATATTCGCATCTCACTTTTGCACACGTCACTGAATAACAAGGAGCGCAATTGTCTCAACCTCGCAAGTGTAAGCCACGCCCGAGTTAGCCACCAACCCTGCCGCGCCGCAGTAGCTGTTGAGCTGGCAACGAGACTAGATCTACGCCCATTCCGTGAGCGTTTCCAGATGGTTTTTTAATGTTTTCAGCAAATAAATCTCAATTATTATAATTTTTAACTTCAATTATAATTAATTAAGGGGATTATCTATGAATGTTTTTATTTTTCCGATTTAAAATCGCTAATTTTTGATCTCGTACTCACTACCCAACACCGGAACACGCGTTTCATTTTTATCACCGTAAGGGAAGGGTTAAACTAACATGTAGATACAAATAAGCTGTAGTAATAACAACAAAGTAATTACAAAGTCATTGTTTAAAATTATTTAATATTAATATGTATACATAGGTCTGTAAGAACAACTTTTGATCTGGCAACCTTCTACATCAAATTATATATTTTAAAAATTTATAACAAAAGAATTATCTCACTACATCATGATTATGTTTGTTATCCATAAAAACAATATCATGATTTAAAGTTATGAGATAAGCTCTGCATCCTAAATAATTGTTTGTGGAACATCTCCAGCGAGTTTGTCCACTGGCGCCTTGGTGTTTGATACCGAACCTGAATCCATTCACTTGTATGAGCGGTCTGCCTCTTTGTGACTTGAGAAATTCAACTGCAAAATAAACATCTTGTATTAAATTTTATACGATATAAATATGACAATTTTATAATCAATTTTGAAGTTAAACAATAATCATGAGCCCGATACCTTTTTTCTTGGACTTGTTTGAAGATAAGGGAATAAAATATTTTTATACATAGGCATAAAACATATGTTATGGCCCAGACCAGTGTCATAATAATAATAAGAAACAATTTATATAGCAACACTAAATCAGCCAATTCAAATTGATTAATGGTGCTATAGCACCATTAATCAGTTTGAATTTCTTACTCTATTATATATAATAGAGTAAGAAATTATATAAGGATAACTGTTTGTCAGAGATGGATGTTATACGTAGAATCAAGAAAGGAAGCTTGAGATAGTTTGGCCACGTTGAGTTAATGAGTAGTGAAAGAGCTACAATAATGTATCATATATGGCTTGATAAAAAAACGACAATTTAAATTTTTATCAAAAAGTATTTATTTAATCATTAATATTAATATTGTTCCCTTCAAAGTACTCCTCGTACTTTTGCCAGCGTTTTTTCCAGTCCACAAAATGCACGTTTTGGGAAAGCCTTATACTTACCCAGCGATTTTGGGATTTGTGGGTATATAGCCATATACCCACATTTCATCACCTGTTATGATGCGTTGGAGTAATTATGGGTCATCAGCCGCCACTTCAGCCACAACATTTGCTCAGCTATGTTTTTGTGATGCTGCTTTTGTTGAAAATTCAACGATTTTGGAACAAATTTGGCTGCCACTCCTTTCATGCCCAAAGCGTTGGTAAAAATTGCTTCTCATGAACTGTATGAACTAACGAACTAACTAACTTCCTCAGCAGTCTTTCTTATAGCGATTACAAAGCACAATATTCTTAATTTTTTCCACATTTTCATCAGTGGTTGATGTGCTAACATAGGATGCCCATCCCTCTTGTCATCTTCAACATATTCATGACCCTCTTAAAAACGTTTGTACCATTCATAAACCCTTGGTTTCGAGATAGCATCCTCGCCAAAATCCTGCTTCAACATTTGCGCCACTTCACTGCACTTTATTCCATTTTAAACTCAAAATTTAATGCAAATTCTTTGTCCAGTCAATTTAAAAATAATAAAATCGCAAACATGCCAAAATGCGTTGTAAATACTTGCCTGTCAAATACAAACTGCCCATTCAATATGGTTGAAAATTTAAACGTACATCATCGACAGTGTCATCAATGAGGAAAAAAGATGGACTCAATAAAAAACAGACTGCGAAATTAAATAATTCTCATTATTATTTTATCAAGCCATGTATACTGTAAAAAGATGCCATGTACTCGTACACATATGTCTGAAATTAATAGAGAATGTAGAAAAATGAAAGGAGATGGAGGAATTTTTACTGAAAGAAAAGTAAGAAATATGAAAAACAACAGAGCATGTATGATGAGATATAACATATGGCTGTAGACGAGGCAAGAGCCGTGTACATGGATAGAAAGGCATGGAGATCTGTCCTTTGATTCATTGTCAAAACATTTTATTTGTAAGCTCTATCAACCCATGGGCATGGTATGGTCAACTTACACTCAACTTATATATACTCGTATATTTATTTAGTAACATTTTTTAATCTGTCAATAATAGTGG
Source organism: Odontocerum albicorne (assembly GCA_949825065.1). Lineage (NCBI taxonomy): Eukaryota > Metazoa > Arthropoda > Insecta > Trichoptera > Odontoceridae > Odontocerum > Odontocerum albicorne. Next base: position 25,795,036 of record OX463850.1, read on the forward strand.
GTTTGAATCCCGAATTTGAGCACCCTTGAGGAGAGTCTATCTCTAAATAGCACTATGTAAATTGTCCTTTAATTATTATTATTAAAGAGTAAAAAAATTTTGCAGTACCCTCACAACACAATAAGGAAAAGAGTTGAAAATAGGTATGGTACGAAAAAAAGTTTCCAAAAAAATCTATTTATTAGTGATTATGGAAGTTGTTTATTTTGATAATAGTATTCTCAACAGTATAAATATTAGCTCTGCAACCTCTGTGATTGTGCGTTGAACAACTCCATCTCACTTTCCCATTTTTCTCCCGATGTTGTCCAAAAGTGAACTTTCCAATATGAATTATCGTCTTTCCCCGGCGTGATATGCCGAAGTAAACTGAAATTTGTTTGAAAATAAAATAATAATTAAAATGTGCACTTTTTAGATACTTATTTTTTCTTCATTATTGAAGTAAGAGCAAATTTTAATTCCCTCACAATATTACATCTCAGAAATTAAGACATAGAAAATCAATATTTGGAGAACTCTTCAACTTCAGGTTAGTTGATAGTAAGACTATCAATAAATCTTACTTGAGATCAAGTTGAGAAAAATATCAAGGGAGCAAATTCAGGTGTTTGATTTATATGGTCATTAACCTCCAAGGCTTGTCCACTAGTCAAACGACTGGTAAACAGCAAAAGTGTGTGGTTGTCACTTTTTAGGTTTATTTACTTATGGTCCGTATTAGACTCGGAAGCATACTGAGCTCTTCTAGCCATATAATTGTAACCAACATTCGTACAATTTTACAGTATTAAAAAAATTACTGCACAAAAAAAAAGTGAAGAATAATATTATGTTCAACATAGAAAAGACAAGCATTAAATAAAAATTCTTTCCTTTAAAATATTTTTTTATTAAATTTTCTAAATGTAAGTTGTTATAACCATTTTAAATGACTTGAAAGTGGACAAGATTTTTTTCTCACATGTACTACAGCAAGATGAATGCCGCCTAAAAAATTCATTAGCATTTATAGTTTTACGGCTACCCTTTCTATATTATTTATCAGGGTGTATGCTGAACCAGTTCCTCAGAGTTTGATAAATGAGGAACCAGTGTCTGATCTCAATCCTCGGCGAAGTCCACATAAATATCATAAAAACGCAATGAGATGATGACTGTTGGGTTCATTGGAAAGCGCACATCGTTAAAGAATGCAATGTTGTTGATCAAACATCCCCCACTATCTATTAGTCTATCAATATATTATATTTGAATAAGTTGAGAATAAAAGTGTGAACCTACTACTGTATGTACTATGAATGGATTACGATTTACTAATAGTTCGCTGTGTTCTCTTTTGGAATAGGCAATGAAGACTATATCCACATTTTTTGTTCCTTGTACGTCACTTTAATCCATTCATACATCTTGTTGTGCATGCTTTCGCATTATGATTGCAAAAAAAAATCTAATGGACAAAGGGTGGAAGGCAATAGGGGGTACCTTTGAGAGGGATGTTTTATTGCATTGGGATAGACCAAAGTAAAACCGATTGGTCAAATAGTGAGGAGGTGTAATCGAACCGTAATTGCTATTGTGAGACATTGACCGTACCCCCTGATTAGAGAAGATAATCTATCACCCAATTTAACGGGAGATCTCAAAGTTCTTCCACATAAATATCGAGAAAACAGAAGTGACAATGTCTTCCAACCACGAGTAGTTCCAAAAGTCTAAATTAGTGTAGTCTTTTAATCTTGAATGGTATAGTTGATGTGTAGTCACCTCACCCTCTGTATCAGTCAAGACGTGAACCCGTGATTCGCCTTCCTCATATACTAGCATCGAGCCAGTATATGAGGAAGGTGAATCGACAGTCGCCATGAACAAGAGTGACACCATCGGAAGAACACACACACAGGAGACTACTAGAAGATCCCATACACCCCTCTGTCCAAGACTCATCTTTAAGAACGAGCGTCAAGAACCGATCACAGATATTATAGGTAGAGAATTTCCTTAGTTACGAGTATAACATTTTTCGATTTTATAAATAGTGCATTCTCCATATGATATATTCATTTTAACTACATTAAAATTGTATAACTTGCACCTCTCTTTTATTAGCATCTCCTCTATTTCTGAGTATTGGTCTATTCAACGGGTAGTCTGTCACGAGGAAAATAAAACCTCTCCTCCCCAGGTAATGGAGAAGTTATAATTAAAAACAGATTCTTTTGGCATATCTGAAAGGATGGCCTAGACTTTGTGAGGAGTATATTTTATAATTAAATTAAATTCAAAATGGCTATAGCATTTCAAAGAATAATTTCTCGGGGGCCATGTCGAAACAACTGGTCGGCCTAATAAATTGAAGAGTCATAAGATTACCATTAAAGTAACCTTCCCTGAACACGTGCTAATACGTATATGAATCACGAGGTTCCTTGTTTTTCTAGAACAATGTCTTGCGATCTAATTCAAGGTCTGTTTCTGTTGTCAACAGACAGACCGTGTCAGGGCGCGACATCTCTGCGGATGTCGTTTCGGGTCGCAGTGAGGGGCGAAGAGAAAGCCCCCTCCAGAATTAATAATATAAAAAGGGGAGCGGGGATAGGTGAAGCTCATTCCGCCCCGAGTCGCTACAGTTGTCACTTGGTTCACGCCTGTTGGTGTCATATTGTAATTCGTTTAATTAATAATTACTCTCGAGTTTAATTTAGTAACTTTAAATTCAGTTATGGTGAAATTCCCTATCAGGAATTCTCCCCTATCCAGAAGCCGCTTCCGTTCCGTCACGATCTATTGGACCCAATTACGCAGTTGTTTCTTGGGTCATAATTACGCCACAACACGTGTTGCTCCATGACCATATTCTCTGCCAGACCATCCGAGGAAGTCCTCAGCTGGTTGCATGCACTCTCGGATTAGCATCTACCATCATCTGATTCAAAAGAATTTGCCACGACAATCGACATGCCTCAAGCCGTCTGTGCTGCCCTGGACATCGTGAATTGGTGAAAAATGGACATGTCAGCCGTTATTACGTCATAATCTTCTCAAAGGTATTGTGAATCTATTTATTGTAATCTTTTGTTGATTTCACTTTCCATCTAATAGTGTTGGCTCGGCCATTCGTCTTATAGAATCTGGTCTGAATTTGATTTAAACTTAACCTCAAATTTAGAGAGTTACATTGAGCAATTTTGCTTATTCGAGATACCTTCCTTTTTTTTTTTGATGAAGATTTTAATAATAAATAATAATTTTGAATATATATTGTGTTTCAATTCTGTCTTCCCCTTCCTGGTGCCAGCATCGAGAGAGTTTCAAAAAGTTATCCATCAAACCTTGAGTTGTAAAAAGTCCTAGCTCATTTTCATATACCGCTGAGCTAACCTCGAGTCAGGACTATTAAAGATTTAATGTGTGGTATTTCGAATTACGTAAATTAATTTAAATAATTTACAAAATAACAAAACATCTGACAACTTACTTGGGGAAAGCGAATGAAGGGGGAGAACATCCCGGGCATTACAGAAAAATTTGACTCTGTAAACAAGATTGTATAAACAAATTAATTTATTTCTTATTTCTCTCAATACCTGTGTTTTCCTATAAGGTGGACTTGAATTTTGGAAAAATGAAAACAATGCATCAATGATTATGAACGTTTTTTATTTTGATAATAGTGTCATCAATTGTGTAAATACTGGCATTGCAACCTTTGCAATTGTGTGTTGAACAATTCCATCTCACTTTTCCATTTTTTTCTCGATGCCGTCCAAAAGTAAACTCTCCTATACGAATTACTGTCTTTCCTTGCTGTGACACTCCAAAATAAACTGAAATATATGAAATTATGAGTTTTTTTTAAACTAACATTTTTCTATTCAGTTGAACAGTATGTTAACCTCACAAAGAAGAGAGTTATTCCGAATTGTAATTATTTTCTCAAAGATTGTCATTCTTATTTTTCACCAAGAATTAATGATGCTTTATAAAATAAAACACCACGTAAGTAAGGTGGATTTTAAGTTTATTTTACATATGGAGCTTAGAATATTATTTCTAGGATAATAATGAATTCCACAGCGTAAATCTAAAAAAATTGTAAAGAAAGAAATCTGATGAAGAAAAAAGATTGACAAGCTAAAAAGGTTGATTATTTTGAAACTAAACCTTTTTAAGCAGTTTTTTGATAAATTAGCTTTTTTCTGACTATCTCCTTTTTCCATGTCTGCATATGTAATTGGAATAAAGGGAAAAATCTAATAAAAATAGTTATTAGTGATTGTGAATGTTATTTATTCTGACAATGGTGTTATCGATGGTATAAATAGTGGCATTGCATCCCTTGTAACCGTGTGTCGAGCAATTCCATCGCACTTTTCCATTCTTTTCTCTGTGCCGTCCAAATGTAAAGCCATCTATACGAATTATTGCATTCCCTCGACGTGATAATGCAAAACAGGCTGAAATAAATGAAAAAAATTAATTCAGTCACGTAACAGATTTGGAAAAGAGTTATTTCAAAATAATAATTCAAAGCAAAATAATACATTTTGATGGAAAAGATATGAGGTATCTATCATATCGGGCTCTTGGATAATTTTGGTAAACGAAAAAAAAAATATTCAGGTTGAATAATTATCTCTTTTTAACTCGATACACTTAAAGCTCAAGTCAATGCCTTGAGGATCATTACACCATTTTTATAGATCAATTTATTCAATCTTCAAAATAGGCCATTCACAGTATATATCACAAGAAAATTTCTCTACTCAAAACTATTTTTTTATTATAGAAATGTTGTTGGCAATAGGAGTCATAGAGGCCAAATCTAGTGAGTAGTGGAGATACGCTAGCAATTTGAATCTCAATTCTTATATTTTGGTTATTGCAACTGCATTGTCACGATGTAACAGCAGTTTTCCTCGATCAAATGCGATTTGTTTCTTGATTTCATCACTTAGACAGTGTAAATCCTCATTGAAATTATTTTTTTTTTCAAGATAATTGATGAAAATTGTGATCACATCCTTTCCTGCTTATGGTGCCGACTTTGTCTTCTTCTATGTCAGTTTGTCTTCTTGTGAAAATTGACTGTTTCTTTTTCGCAGATATTTGATAGTAGATGCAAATTTCCTCAATAGTTATAAATTATCGCAAAAAGTTGTTTGTATTTCACTTGAAATGCTCAAAACTCTCGCATGAAACGTTCATTAAACATGTTTTTGTTCCAATGTGAGAAAATGTGGTAGCATGCAAAGCTTCTTCACACCCAGTTGTCTATACGTTCAATAGAAATTGATTTACTCTTCCTTCCCCAATATAATCCAACTTAACACGTTCACTGCGTATAAAATACTTAATGTCATACAGAGATGCTGAAAATTCGCAAATTTTTGAAAACCCATAACTTTGTTAAAAATCAAATTCTACTTTCTATTGAAACATCATATACAAGTGTATTCCTTCGTGTCTTCAAAACACATGAAACCGGCGACGAATCCTTATCGGGAGACGTTTATGAGTGCACTAAACATTCAAGGATTCCCGTGTCCATACAAAATATTTGTATGGACACGGGAGCCGTGTTCGACGCAGTGAACGTGTTAAAGAAAAAATATTTTTATGAGGAAAAATATTATATCAGAGGAAGATAAACTTGGGAAACCAAGCATGGTTGAAGCAATTTACACATTGCTTAATATTTTTTTATATTATAGATTTCTTATGTAATAACCATGCTTATTTGGACCATCTTAGTACTTGACCAAAGTAAGTGATTAGTGATGTACGAGTAGATGGTTGTTGTTGTTGCTTGATTGTTTCCCAAATGTTGTACATGAAAATAATTAGCATTAATTGATTTGAAGAAGCATAGCTGTTTCATTTGTAATTCTATTTTTTATTTATTTGAAAAATGATACAACTTTTTTTATTTCGACAAGATACAAGAAATCAAATTACATTATTTCATTACAATAGTTTCAACAAAAAAAATGTTTTTATTTTCTTAGGAAAGCAAAGAGAACTGTTCAAAGTAAAGGGTAAGTAACAGGTATGTCTAGATATTTTTATTTTCTTAAATTTATAAATATATATGTGTGATACATGGATTTCAGTTCATATTATACTGAGGTCAAACCTGTTGCAAACAGGTCCAGCTTGACAATTAACCTATTATACATAATGCAGGCCCGATTTATGAAACCGTATTATATGTAGTTAATTGTGGAATACTTGGAATGATCTTTCCTAGAAGAATCTTACACTTCTACTATTGAGCGTACGGAACCTAAAAAGTCTCTATCTGACTCAGATATTTATGTGGAAATTCAATACACTCGAGAGAAATATTATTTCATGCACATCAAAAGTACAATAACACTTATTTATTCATTGTTTTTTTTTACATTACAAGGAAATACATCAAAACAATAAAAGTAACATTTTAAAGAGTTACACTTTAATTACATAAAAATATATTCCCCTTTTCCCATCATGTTTAATTTTTATGCTTAGATACTAGTAGACTTGCTGACTGACTAACAAGGAATTCCTGTTTTAAGTCAACCAGCTAATCACATGTGTCAATTATTTATAATATAATATATTACTCTCATCACTGAAAAAAAACATCAATAAGAACCACCAGAAACAGCTGAGATTTACACTTTTTTAGTTTAAGGAACAAAAGTTAAAACAAACTCTTAAAAAACAATAATAACGTCATAAAAAACAACCATACTCAAAATAAGTATATGATGCTTAACTCCATATGACTAATCCAGCTAACCTGAATTATTTATCAATTTATTTTGCACTCATCAAGGTTATTAAAACTCGCTTGTTAAAAAATATAATTTATTTAAGTATTAATTTATAAAAAAATAATTAATGTTTTATTTTAATTACAAAAATGAGATTCGAATTAAGGATCCAGATAAATTTTCACAGTACACTTTTTTATCTTTCATAAAACTTAAATAAACTGTGGATTCTACTGTATTTGTATCACAATTCAAGATGTTGATGGTCATTTTCTATTTTTGTAAAAACGTTGTTTTCATTTTACATTTCACTTTTCTCAAAGATTAACAAAAAATAATACTTCACCACAAATTTCTTTCCAAACTGATACGAGTCATACATTTGCAAATGAAACGATTTTGATATGTAAAAGAACATTAGTTTTATTGAATTGAATGCATTGTAATTTTAAGTCATATGTTAATTTTTGTTTTACAGCCAAATTTGCTTAGTTTTTAACAATGCCATTATAAAGTTGATTCATTGTGTTCACTGTGATTGATTGATTCATTCAAATAAAATTTATAACTAACCTAACAAATAATTGTAACAATGTTATATGTATGTTACAATCATACTTGGCTAAAAACCGTCCCAAATCCTAGTTTTCATAAATCAAAAATTCGTTTTGAAACACATTTAACAGTAATGAGCATCAAAATTAACACAAACTGAAATTATTTTTTTTTGCACTTTTTTATTCTATAAAAAATAAAAATTCCTTGTGGAAGACTTGTGTAAAGACAAAATAATTAAATAATCATTTTTAGAGGTTTGGTTAATAAACAACTCATATTTCAGTAAGTATACATTAAAATATAAGATTCCATAAAGCGAATTAATTAGTGTGGTAACTCTTTAACAGATTCGATTTGGTGATTTGGACGTATTGAGGATCGTGGTCGGGAGACAACATTGATCGAGCCTTAAAGTTTAAAACCATGGGAAAAAGCATATAACTTGGGGTTCATCATTGCACGTATTAACAATACTATTTTGCATATGAAGAGGCAACAGCACTCGTAGACGAACTATTCTACTAGACTGTTATTCTTTTTTTTTCGAGTACTTTTGGAAATTGAACCTGAAATCTCCTGGGTGGAATTCAAGTGACTTACCAATTAGGTCATAAAGATCATCATTCCAGAAAATGAATACGCTGGATGGATATTTTTTAAGTGCTCTTTGTATCAACTTTAAAAACCTCTGGAATACATTTATATTCAACCCGAAATCTGTCAACAATAGAGCCAACCAGATACAGGTTGAGATAATATTTGCTTGATACATCTATAACACACTTCAACCCCTGCAAATTTCAAAATACCATATCCCCCATAAAAGACTAGTGTCTAAAAATATCTTTTTAAAATTTTAAGATTCAAACTCTATTTTTTAACAAACAACAATAAGTCCATTCTCAAAATATCACCATTGATTTTATTTTTTATATACGAGGTGTATCCAGAAAGTAAGTGTACTGAGGCTCTCACGACCAGATGGATTTTATTTTCGACACGTTGGCTACACTTCCGTGTAGCCTGACCCTTCCCCTCCGCAACGAGACCGGTTCGAGGTCAGTACGTTGAGAAGTGTCGACGCGACAACACGTTTCGTGAAAAATGTCAACCCAATCTCCCGCCAAGTGCGAAATACGCGGCGTCATCCGTTATCTCGTTTGGAAGGGAAAACCTCCGGTTGAGGTTTATAATGAGGTGAAAACTGCATATGGTGATAAAGCTATGAATCGTACAAGTGTGTACAAGTGGTGTCGCGAGTTTAAAAACGGTCGTACGTCTGTGCATGATGATCAGAAGAGCGGAAGACCTTCAATTGTGACTGACGAAATTGTGGAAAAAATCGAAAATGCGCTCCGTGACGATCGCAGATTGACTGTGGATGAACTTTCTGCGATGTTTCCGCAAATCTCCAGATCTCTACTACACGAAACCATCACAGAAACCCTCGGATATCGGAAACTGTCTGCGAGGTGGGTCCCAAAACAGCTGACAGACCAACACAAGTTGAATCGAGTGGAGGCCGGGCAAGAGTTTTTGAGGCGCTCCATCGTTACTGGATATGAAACATGGGTTGCACACTACACGCCTGAAACCAAAAGGCAGTCTCAACAGTGGCGTCACACCTCTTCACCCTCCGCCAAAAAGTTCAAAACCACAATTTCAGCCAAGAAAATCATGGCATCCGTGTTTTGGGACTGTCAAGGCATAATTTTAATTGAATATATGACTCAAGGGGAGACCATCAACTCTGCAAGATACTGTGAGACCCTAAAAAAATTGCGGAGGGCGATTCAGAACAAGAGGAGAGGCATGCTGACAAAGGGAGTCTGCCTGCTGCACGACAATGCCAGACCACACACGGCCAACGCCATGAAGGAACTGCTCGCCTCGTTTGAATAGGATGTCCTGAACCATCCCGCGCATTCCCCTGACCTAGCACCTTCAGATTACTATCTCTTTACCTCCCTGAAGCTGCACATGGGTGGAAAAAGGTTTTCAACCGACGAAGAGGTAAAGGAGAAGGTGGAGAAGTGGACGGAGGGGTTGGCGGGAAACTACTTCGAGGAAGGCATCAAAAAGTTGATACCCCTCTTCACCACCTGCATTGAGAGGAATGGCGACTATGTCGAAAAATAGCTTACATATGTACTACGGTAACCACATAATTTTTTTATTTAAATAAAAAAAATTGTAACCTACAAAAATTCAGTACACTTACTTTCTGGATATGCCTCGTATCTATGATAGTGGGCATTATTGACAAAATATTCTTTTCTCATCTTCTTTCTAGCTTTTATGTTGATTTTTTGAATCCTCACTTTTCAAGTTTTCTGTTGATTACTAGAGATCTAGACTGATTCCCAACACTCCAAGATCTTCTTCCTGTCCATCAATCCATCTTTTCTTTGGCAATCTCTAAGAATTCTCTTCGGGTCTTCTTTAAATGGATCCGAACAAGCGCATTTTGCTCTCCCTCAACTTGTCATTGACAAGTTTCACTTTTAGTCTCCTTCATATAAATTAATTTTTCAATCTGTTTGTTATTGTCACCTACCATCAATCGCAACATTCTCATTTCTAACATGTGATACTTATAGTACTGAATATTCAATATGCTTGCAATGATCTTTCTCTCTCCTTATTACATACTTGATCTTTCACTGTCCTTATTGCAAGCCACATCAATACTCATCTCAATTTTTGCCAGGCATTTCTTATTACAATATATTTAACACAGTAGTGTTATTTCTTCCCCTATTTTCAATGTATGAGCCAAGGTATTTGATAGCTTTGGCACATATGAGAGCTTGTTGATCTCGTCAAATGACTCTGTTTCTAAGGAGTCTTTCCTTCCTTTCCAAGGAATCTTTCTCTTTTCAAGGTTTCTCCCAAAAGATCACTGAATGTCTTTTATTTACTAATTCTTGATCTATGCTGTTTCAACATATGCGACCATGTTTCCAGGATTTGTAAATTTTCATGGATAAGCACTGTCAACAGCAAAAAGAAAACACCATGGAAGCTCCATTTCCTTATGAAGATCTTGCTTGAGGATACCCATGATCAGATGACATCCATGAAATATTGTATTGTTTGTATGTCAATGATTGTGAACATTATTGACATTGACAAGATTCCCCTCTATAGTATGTAAATATGCTCGACATGCCCTGTGAGTGGAACAGATCCAACGTGTCTTGCTATTTCTGATTGACTGCATACCAAATGTAAAACCGTTCAGGCAAATTAGGGTTTTCCCTTTTCTTGATAATAAGTATTTAACTGAAAAATCATAGTCATTAAAAAGTTAGTTTACTAAGCAAAAATTACATGTTTTAGAATTTTAACCCTTTCCGGTCCACAAAAAAAAATTAAAATGTTCCACCAGGTCCACAATAGATTTACAGAATTACAGGGTAAAACAATACATCCAGGTTGTTTTTAATAAAACTATATTTATGTTCACAATTTTTTTTTATTTTTTTTTTTATTTTGAAGGTATAGAATAATGCTCTAATTATTACATTACTACATTAATTATTACATTTTATACACATCTAAAGTATGATATCGGTGAAAACATTCACCGATGCAAAGGCCGGGCTTTCTCTCACAAGTTACACAAATGTATCGCGTTTCTTTCCTACCTCCAGGAATGTATTCTAATTATTAGAACAATAGTAAGTATCGGTAATAATAATTATCAAGTTGTTTCCACGTGCACGGGTCGAGCGTAACTGATCCCAGCGCCGGCGGCCGGGTATCCGAGAGACGCGTACCGAGCCAGCCAGCAAACCTTTTGTATCCTTCTCAGGTAGAAAGTTACACATTCCAATGCTCATAAAAACCATTGAATCCTCATCCCAGTATACCGCTACACTAAATACAAGTGAGAAAAAAATATGTTTGCTTGTATTTTTACAATAAACTGATGAAGAAAAAAATGTCGAATGACATTCGACATAGGACTCACTGGAATAAAGTCGATGTCGAATGACATTCGACATAGGACCGGAAAGGGTTAATGATTTAATTAACAACAATGGGCGATTTAGCATAACTCATACTAAAAGTAGTCTAAAATACATATTTCATTGTTTTCTTTTTCTTGTCTTATACCAATCAAAAGTTTTCATGCATATACAGGGTGTCCCAAAGGGCAACGTCAAGCCGGAATTGAAGAAGAGGCCAGCTTATGACGGTTCAGAATTAAAAAAAATTCTTGAAAAAGCCTTATACTTTTCGAGTTATAGGCATTTCTTAGAAAATTGTGAAAGTAGCTACCCTGAGCCGAATGTTTGTATATTGTGACTACAAATTGGTATATTTTATGATTTTAATGGTTGTATCGCAATCCTCGATAGCTCTGCTATTAGTCGAAGTCAGATATAAAACCAAAAAAATATGCAAGTTTGGAAAAAAATTGTTTTTGTCCGATCATAAAAAATAATATTTTTTATCAGCCAACTTTAACTCATCATACTGTAAAAATAATGTACTACGCTAACCTGGCAAGTTACATCAAAAGTTCTTAAATAACAGAAATTAATGTTTTAAAATTATTTTTAAAGAAGTAGTAGATATGTATTGTACCATTTTGAAATCCTGACTAAACAGGCCAACTTTTGATGTAACTTGCCAGGTTAGCATAGTACATTATTTTTACAGTATGATGAGTTAAAGTTGGCTGATAAAAAATATTATTTTTTATGATCGGACAAAAACAATTTTTTTTTCAAACTTGCATATTTTTTTTGGTTTTATATCTGATTTCGACTAATAGCAGGGCTATCTAGGATTGCGATACAACCATTAAAATCATAAAATATACCAATTTATAGTCACAATATACAAACATTCGGCTCAGGGTAGCTACTTTCACAATTTTCTAAGAAATGCCTATAACTCGAAAAGTATAAGGCTTTTTCAATATTTTTTTTAAAATTCTGAACCGTCATAAGCTGGCCTCTTCCTCGATACCGGCTTGACGTTGCCCTTTGGGACACCCTGTATATACATATATATATAATGTTTCTTCATAATATCCAAATCAAATTGTTCTTTGAATATTTTAGTGATTAGTCTTTGCTCTATATTTAGATGGTCTATACATCATATCAGGTCTGTAAATAGGAAACCGGATTTTTTTTATAGAAAATACACATTTATTGTATGAAAATGGTAAAAAATATTTTATTCAAAGTATTGTCCATCGCTAGCTACACATTTTTCCCATCTCTGGCAATTTGTGGATGCCACGCCAAAAAACCTCTTGCTCTTTTGAGGCAAACCAATCAGCGAGCCATTTTCGTAATCAGTGAAGTGCTGCTCAGCAAGTGCGTGTCCCATCAATGTAAATAAGTAGGAATCAGATGGAACCAAGTCTGGTGAGTAAGCGGCATGCAAAAGTATTTGCCAACTAAATGCCTCAATCGTTTCCTTGACCGGTTTTACTGTGTGCGATGGTGCATTATCATAAAGCAAAATCATTTTGTGTTGCCTCTTTTGATATTCTGGTAGTTTTTCACGCAATGCTTGGTTCAAATCCATCATTTGTTGTCGGTAGCGTTCAGTATTAACGGTTTCGCCAGGTTTTAGCAGCTCATAATAGATAACACCCTTCTGATCCCACCAAACACAGAGCATTATTTTCCGTCCAAAGCGATTTGGCCTTGCTGTCGATGTCGCTGGTTTGCTTGGAGTTACCCATGATCTTTTATGCTTATGATTCTCTAAATATATCCATTTTTCATCGCCAGTCACAGTTCGATGGAGAAATGATTTTCTTTTGTACCTGGCAAGCAGCATTTCGCAAGTGGTTTTTCGGTTTTCCTGCTGTCTTTCGGTTTTCATTCAGTTCATGTGGAACCCATTTTCTCACCTTCTGGATCTTTCCCATGGCTTTCAAACATATTGAGATGGCTTCTCGTGTCACATTTAATTATCTGCGAGTTGTTGTTGCGTTTGAGCGTCATCCTCATCCAACAATGCTTGCAATTCGGCATCTTCAAACTTTCTTGGTGGTCTTCCACATTTTTCGTTTCTCACATCAAAGTCGCCAATTTTGAATTTTTTGAACCACTCAAAGCATTGTGATTTACCAAGGCCATGCTCACAGTAAACTTCGACAAGCATTCGATGCGATTCTGCAGCAGTTTTCTTCAAATGGTAACAGAAAATAAATGCTGTCGGCGAATCATAGTTTTCAACCACAAAAACAGACATGTTCAACCCTATGAAAACATATGTAGTTGTATTAAACTTGGATTGTTGTGAGTTAAAAATCTTGGACCTGTAAACACAAGAAAACGGCGCCAATGACGCGGCTTGACAGTCACTACATTGACAACTAGAGCCATGAGCAAATTCCGGTTTCATATTTACAGACCTGGTATAAGACATTGACTTAAGATAGTGGCTCTTAAAAATTGCATTGAGGTTTTCTAAACTTACCATTCTGCGCCATTACATCTTAAAAACCTTGATATCCCTCTAATACAAATGGTCTGGTGGACAGACATTTTATTCATTATTGACATTCTTATTTAACGTAAATCGTAATTCAGATCGAGAAATACAAAACTACTTTCCGGTCAACTTATTATACATTATTAGAATGATGTTTCACAAATTTAAAGTTGAAAATTTCTTCAAAAATTTTTATACACGACACCTTTCAATTAATTATATTTCATTTTACTATGAGTTTTTAATGTATAATATATTTAAAAAGAATCTAATAATGGATTTAGTTTATTGGTGAAATCAATGTGTTATATGTAAAAAGTACGGTGAATCTTGACTAAGACACAAATGCTATAAATACTTAGACTATTTTCTATTCTGAATGTATTTAGTGGTGCTTATGAGCTACTTTTTATATATTTATTAAAAAAATACTATTGAGGTGATAATTAAATCTAACATCTACGAGTATTTATTGTAATTAGAAAAAAAGAGGATTTATGTAGTGCTATTTCTAATACTAATCACCCCATAAACTCTAAGAATATATTTTAGGTAGGTTCTAAATGCCAGAACAATAAATTTAGATGAAAAAATGCCTGGCAGTAATCTGTCAAAAGTTGAATTCGGAATGTCTGGACACTAAGCAATTGTTCAATAATCCCTCGTCAACCGCAGTCTTGTCAACCATGGTTTTAAGGTAACGCAGTTTTGTTGATTTTTCAAATAACGGATGGATGGAACTATTGCATAAAATGCACACCCTGCCCTAGTGTTGGTCACTCTATCGGAACACATCCCAATAAAAGTACTATTCTACAAATTTGAAGAACTTGATATTCGTAAGATATTTCTTAAATAACAAATAATACTCATCTTCCCGAAAAAAGGTTAGAGAGCAGTCATTGAAATGAAATGAAATACTTAATCTTACTCCGATCCTACATTTTCATACACAGTTTAGGAAAAGGAACGTGCATTTTCTGAGTGGCGATTTTTGTTAGTCCGCAACTTCAAGATTAAAAAAATATGTAACAAAATGGCTGGCTCTCCAAGATGGAGTACAAAGAGTGAAGAGCTTTTGGAGGTCTCTACATGACCATATTAGTGAGCTGGTGCAGATTTCGAATATGAAATGAGAAATTCTTTGCCGAGTGATTAGTATTTAGGAGAGAGAAATGGATTTTTTTATTGAACAAGTGAAATGATTTAATTAAAGGGCTTGCCTAGTGATGTGGTTCTTTCTTTCCATAAAAGTGTGTGTGTGTGTGTGTGTGTTGAATAACATAGCTACGCACTTGTACTGTACTTATATTTTTATACCTATTTGTACTCTTTAACTAGTTCTTCTAATCAAATGGTACTCTGCTCTGTATTGTAAATAGTAAAAATTGAATTAAAAATGTACTTATAAGTAAGCAGTCGGATAAAGGTAGATATGATCTAATACAAATAAGATTAGTTTGAATGAATTTTCTTGAGGTCTTCCATCGTACCCCAGCTATTGGTCATCAGTTTACCTAAAGTAATCACGATTAATGAAGATGATATATTTGTCAATTCAGCTTTATAGATTTTTCACATAACGTATAAATAAACCGTTGATCACGTACAAACATGAACTTTGAATTTTGTCTATGATAGTTCCACCTAATGTGACTATGCCCCTTTAGAGTAGACCTGGGCATATACTTCGGCTGAAGGGTTGCATTGAGAATTTAAATATAATCACAGGCCAATAAATAAAATAGTTTTTTTTGTATTGGCAATTTATTATCATAAAAATGAAAATTATACAGCCAAAATAAAATAAAAAACACGGAGATTAGTCATAGTGTATTGGTGAGTACGGATTATCAACAAACAAATTTGTGAGAATTTAAACTACCATGTATCACACAAACCGTACTCACACATCTATAGCCCCTGAGCCTTAATTTGCTCAGAACTGGTTAAGAGGTTCCAAGAAATATTTACAAAGAAAGGTCAGATGACTGGTCTGGACATCCAGTAAATAAGAGGCACGTTTGCATATTGTTAGTGTTGTTATTGCTATTTTTCTTCAGTCCAATGAATGTCAACACAAATCTGCACTGAGATGTGTAAGTATGTATTTCTTGAATCAATCACATTTACTAACATTCCACTAGGTCCTTGAATGGAATCAATGGTTATGAATATTTTTACTGGTGAGAATATTTCCCTCGCAAGTGACTAGAAATGCCTTACAACCTCTGCTATTGTGTGAAGAACACGACCATCTGATCTTCCCATGGCGATTAAACTGTTGGCCAAATGTGAATCCGTCCATTCGGATTAGAGTTTTGCCTCTCTTTGATACTACATACTCCACTGAAAGAAAAAAGGAAAAAATAAATTAAAACACATAATAAATTAATGTTCTAAAATGAAAAAAATATATTTATATCAATTATCTTTAAAATACTCTTCGCTAAAGTCATGTAAATTGAGATAAGTTTGAATTTTTTTTAGTGTTGAATTGGCTTAAAAGATGACTGATGTTTCGAAGGCGTTGCAGTTTTGTCGGTCACGAAAGCAGGTGGTTAGGTGAATGCTTCTTGTTGACTTACCATATTCAGTAATGTTAAACTTCACCCTGAGGATGACAACAGCAACGCCTTTGAAACATCAGCCATAATTTAAGAAACTCAACACAGCAACAACTCCAAAAAGCATTTTTATTAGATTGACTATTGTAGTTTGAGGTTTGCTCAGCGATGCAACTGCAGTTTGCTATTCAGGCTAAAAATACTTCTATCCAGTTTTAACACTTCTTCCTGGATTTCTCTCTTACGGAATTTAATAAGTACTATTGCAATAACGTCTGCATCAGGTGATTCATGATTCTTTTTAACTGTCTATTATATTTACACAGGTAACTTATTCTATAGCACACACTAGGGAAGTTTCTGTGATATTTGGTGGATATGGTTCTAAAGTGTTTTGAATTAATCTCGCCATATATCCATAACTTCATATTTATTCATGATAAGCTCACCTTCATTAGACTTTATTGCTAAAGATCTAGCTCTGCAGTAACAAAACCTACTGCTTAGAATTATTATTTTAGTTTACTGTGTAGCTATATTTAGGATGTTGTGACTTAACAGTCTTTCAATTTTACACTACAGCTGTATGCAGCCTCCTACTATTTATTATAGCCCACTATAGCAGTATAGAAACTCTGCCTAGGATTTGATTGTACGCTGTATATTGAAGTCTCCATCTTAGAAGTTATTATTGTATCATAATTTAAAACATGGTTGTAACATATATACGCAAAAATAACTCTTTTTTTTTTAAATTTCGAATGAGTGCAACTAAATTCTTTATATACACCAGTAAAATATGTATTTCATAGTTCAATTCCATTTTAAAAGTTAATTATTTCCATGAAGCCCATAAAATACTTTCATTACATTTTCACAATTATAATAAACCATAAGACAAGACCATTTAGGTAGTCAACTGTCTTTCGGTAATGAAATTAAAATTCAACATATCTTTTAGGGCTTAATTCAGATTTTTTGCAAAGAAAAAATATCTTCACAAAATATCTTCAAGCATCATCTATCTGTGTATACAAGGAAGTCTCAATATATAGAAATTCCAAATCATCAAACATAGAAGATAAAAAGAAACTTTTAAAACAATTTTATAAGAGTTTATTAAATATTAGTTACAGCCCATGCGATGGAATTATCAAAATATGTACAAGTAGTTTTAATATTATGCTTTTTACTTGTTAACATTGACAACAGAGTTCTACAAAATAAATATCAGTGGGATAAATAAAATAAAACTATTTAAATTCATAATTTTATATTTGACAAAAGTGAAAAAAAACACTTTCTAAATTACTCCATGTTTTAAAATTATTTTCCTTAACTCTGTGAGTATTCATTCTTTGGACCTAGGATCTACTTTACACTACTTTTTGAAAGGTTCATTAGTAGTTGTTTTTTTTATTTTTGGTCAGTTTGATTGGCGTGGCTCAGTTAGATTGACAAAACAATCTTCAAGGCTAGGCCGACAGAAAGTAGACTCGTCGGTGCACCAAATTCTTGGATAATGTGTTAGATAAGAAAAGAGTTGGGATTGTTATAGAGAAAAGGTAATGGGTCATCAGAAGTGCTGACACATCATTGAGAAGTTTAAATGTCTCAGAGTTGTTATCCTATGAGGTACATATGGTAAGGTTAGTCTGCTGGTGATTGGATGCAAACCGGTAACCTCGAAATACATTTTATAAAACTATATTTTTTAATTTTAACAATGAAATATACAAAGCACTCCCTTGCCTAACTAGGCGTATGCCTGTCCTGAGATTCTTGTTTCATTTGTTCTGTAGACATAATCATATCATTGACATCTTCTTTCTTCACTCTTACATCTTTGGCATTATTTTTATAATAGTGTTTTAAAATCTCAAAAAGATTTTCATCTTAGCACTTCAAAGAAAGCCATTGTATCAATTCATGATTTGATTCAGTGCGCTATTATAATGATATTCACATTTATAGCAATCTTCTGTACAAACATGTGATATCGTGATTGTGAGAAAGCCATTGTATCAATTCATGACTTGATTCAATGCGCTATATTCAAATAATGATATTCACATTTATAGCAATCTTCTGTACAAACATGTGATATCATGATTGTGTTCATTCTTCATATAGACAATGTGATCTTGTATAGTGAACAGATATGCCTTGCATCCTCTGTTGTGTTTTGAGCAACTCCAGCGAATTTTCCCATTACGAATCCTTTGTTCACCAAATGTGTATCCATCGACCATTATTAATTTTTTTCCTCTTTGAGATAGGACAAATTCCACTGCAATAAAAGAAAAGTAGATTTATTTAACGTTTTACTAATTTACGTGAGCTCTAAAGGCATACCATGATAAATTTCTTGATAAGAAACTATAAAGTTTAATTTAAAATACATACACTGGTGAACTTAATTCTTGACACTTTTCGAATTATGTTGATATTTTAAATTTCCTTCTCATTAATAGTTTTATTGATAAATATTGTTTTTTTCTACTTTAAAATGTTTCTATTGGTGCGTAATATATATAAATATAATTAAATTAGTCATAAGACAATATCTCTTTCATTCAAGAATTAACAATACCAAAAGACTTTTAACAGTATGAAGGAAAAGGATCCTAACATACTTTGGGAATATATTGTCAGAAAAAACAACGAAAATTTCGAGAAGCTGATATACATCTCAGCATTAACATGACAAAGAACGTGATAAGATAAGATATTTGTATTTTGCATCAAATATGTGTTATCCATAAACTAAAGATCAAAGAATTCACATTTTTGAGTAATGAAATTTCTTTACGTCACATATTTGAACCAATCAGGTGGCAGCTGGTATTTATGTTTATCCATTAAAAGATTTTTGGCGACCATTTGAATTAAAATTTGATATTCCTGAAATTCCTGAAATGCTATCAAATATGTGATATTCCTGAAATGCTATCAAAGTTGTGACCAGAGGTTTATTTGAAACTTCTTCTATGATGAATAAGCATGATGATTGGTGAATGGGTAAAAAAACAAGTAAAACTTTTACCCTTTGTAAAAAAGGTTTTGTTTTTGAAGACAATGCGAAAATGTTAGGCGATAAGTTACCAAGTCACAGTTTAGGAAAATATGTTGACATTACGACGATAATAAACCTGTTGGAAAATAATTGTGTAACAATGGCTATGTGTAACAACACCATAAAAGAAGCCATATCTCATATTTATATAGATTTCATCCATCCAGCGTACCTTCGGTATCGTAAAATACCGATGGTACGCTGGATGGATGAAATCAGGAAGCATGGCAGCATTACATGGCACCAATGAGCACAAAACCGAATTATTTGGAGTCAACTTGGGGAGACCTTCATCCAGCACTGGATCGACCTAGGTTGACAATGATGATGATGATGAATAATTATGCAATATGAATGTGTGTGAAGTGTACTGCATTTGACGCTATGCAAAAATCTGCAAAATTTTGAAAACATACCCGGTCTACAAAAAGTATTGGTCATTAAATGGCGTAAGAGATTAGTAATAATGATTTACACCTTTTTTCATGTGGTAGTTTCATAATGATCCGGTCACGGATTTAAATCTCAATATGCATAAAATGTGCAAAAATATGCATAAAATGTGCAAATTATTTTTAACTCATGTTGTAAATTACGAGAAAATGTTATTCCGGAATGTATGATATTGATTAAACGGGACTGACAAAAAAAAACGTGAATTATGGGAAAACGTAAAATCTGGGTTTTACTGAATTTACATATATGTAACTTTATTCTGTAAATCTATTTACAGTATCTCAGTAATCGATCATATCGTAGAATGCTGGTTATTCTTGATTAAAGTCTTGACTTAGTCATCATCATTGGTAATAGCTTCAGCTTCTAGAGTGGACACCATCTTCGAGCATCATATTACGATAACAGAATTTTTCAAACCATATTTTACACACGATCGCTTACTGCATTGTTGTTATATATTTTTAATGGTTTGTGTCACATTTTTCCTGTGTGGAATAAAAACAAGTTTATTTAAATTTTTTTGGAATAATTTCTATTAAAAAAAAAGCACTTTGTATTCCCAACAGCTTTAACTGACTTAACAACCGATCAATAAGAACTCTGTCTTCTTTATCAGGATAAGGACATCTCGATATATCCTTTTAGCGTTTATTTTCACATTAGGAGAGGTCAGTGGCTAGTTGAAGGTGGAGATATGGATAAAGTGAAAAATGGTGTTTTCACGGGAAACATATTTACCGGAGAACTGTTAGGAAAGCTTGTTTGATTGTTCAGAATAAATTTAATACTTTTTCCACTCTCAAGAATTTCTTTTTTTTTTTTTTTTTATTAAACAAAGTAAAATATTGTACAAACATTTGTCAAGGCTATACCTATATACAAATTTATTACTTAACTAATCTTAATTATATGTTATAATTTATGAACTTACTTAATCTTATTTTCCTACATGTCATTTTATTTTATTTTTTACAATCTTAATATATGATTTCTTAGAAATAATTAACACCTACATACTACTTATAACTAGATAACAATTCTTATACTAATTATTTTGCAAAAACAAGTCCACTCGTTCAGGTTACTTGTATTCCATCACATTCACTCAGACCTTGGTCGTTCCAGCTAATACTGTAAGTGGACTAGTCAGGCAACAGATAATGCTTCAGGAGCTTGTGCTTATAACGGAAGGGTAGGTCGGATTTACTCTCGTAAGCCCCCAGGGCAGCGACTAAGGGATTGCTGTGATTTTGTTGACTTTTATAGAACTTCACGATCCGAGCGAGGATGTGGTGTTGTAGGGTTTCTTCTCGCTGTTCGGCGTGAAGTCGGGTAAGGTTTGTTCTGGGATGGGTGTTAAAAGATATCTTGAATGCCTTGTTCTGCACTCTCTGGAATTTCAGGTGATCCGTGCTGCTCACACTACCCCAAACGGGTGCAGCATAGGTCAAGATAGGACGAATAAGGGTTTTATAGAGGAGGAGCTTATTTTTGGATGAAAGGAAGCTGCATCGATGAAATATCGAACTGATAGCCCCTATGCCCTTGTGACCCTTCTGTCTGATGGTATTCAGATGGGTTTTCCACGTCAGTCGCCGGTCGAGGTACAGGCCGAGGTATTTAACAACGTCCTGCCACTCAACCAGGCAACCACCGATGAACAAGGGCATCGACGGCACTCTTTCCTTGATTTTGCGGGAGAACATGATGGCCTCAGTTTTAGCGTCATTGATTTTGAGCCTCCAGTCCTGGTAGTATTTCTCAAGGATCTCAAGAGCAATCTGAAGACGGCGACCAGCTCGATCCACCTTGAGTGACGATGCGTAGCATGCCGCATCATCAGCAAAGAGTGCGAGCTTACAGTTTGGGGGAGTAGGTATGTCGTGTGTGTAGATGTTAAATAGACATGGTCCAAGTATACTGCCTTGGGGGACACCCATAGGGATGGGCCTGGCGGATGACGTAGAATGATGAGTGGTCTCAAGAATTTCTAAGTTGTCCAGCTATAATCACCCTTGTCTTTTGTATAAAATCCGCAAACTGTAATCAATATCAAACTAATTGGTTTGCTTGATACTTTGATCTTCTTTAATTTGTGGCTTGATGATTGTGATGATTATTCACAGAAACTATTCCATTTCCATATGTGTAGAGAGAAGCTTTGCACCCCTTCCCATTGTGTGTGGAACAATTCCAACGTGTTTTTTCATTATACTTGTACTGCTTAGAAAATTTGAAATTGTCTATAATAATCAATTTTTTCCCTTTCCGAGATAATATAAATTGAGCTAAAAATAAAACATATGATATAATATGATATAATAATACAAAAAAACATATGATATAATAATACAAACAAAAACAAAGTGAAAAACACAACTTACTCAAAACTATCACTTGATCGAGTAACTTATATTTTATATTTTAGCGCTGAGTTTGCCAGTTTCAATGTCGAGTGGTTTCTTCTTCAGAGCTTACTGATTATAAATCTACCTCTTAAGCACAGGAAAAAACTGATTTCATAATGTAAAAGAAAAAATATATATTTACGAGGGTGGACCTTTGTTTTAGAGCATAAACAAGACTTTTGTTTTAGAGCATATAATTTTAAATGGAGCGTGCGGCCGCCTCGAGGAGTGTTGGGTGGGGATATCAGAAGTGGGGAGAGCGGTCAGCTGGACTCGGCAGATTCCGTCATTAGTATGGCACACAATGTCTGAGAGAGGTGCACCCGTCGATTGCGCAATGCATAATTATCAAGTTTCTCACTCGTGAGGATGTAAAACCGGCCGAAATTCTGCGGAGACTGATGGCACAGTTCGTGGATCAAACACTGTCAAAGACCCGTGTGTTTCTCTGGCATAAGGAGTTCATGAAAAACTGTGAAGGGGTCGAAAACGTGAGCTTGCTTATCGATGCAAAAGACGTGACCAACTGATATGAGAAGTGATTCTTATCCATTACAACACGGGCCCCATACTGCAGCTGTAACATGCGAACAATTGGAGGAAATGAGTTGGACATGACTGGAACACCCTCCCTATAGCCCTGATTTACCGCCCTGCGACTTTCATCTTTTTTGGCCACTGAAAGAAGCTCTGGGAGGCCAACGATTCAATGACGACGATGGAGTCAAGGGGTTTGTGCGCAATTGTCTGCTGACACAACCCACTTCTTTTTACGATGACGTGATATAAAAACTACCGATCCACTGGGAAAAATGCATTTCTAAAACAGGAGATTATGTAGAAAAATGGTGTGTACTTGGTCTTTTTCTTTCTGCAAATAAGAAAATTAAAACAAAAAAGTCTCATTTACGAATATATTTAATCCATCCTCGTATATTGGTATTTTCATATAAACTATTTATCATATGGTATATGTTATGGCATATTTGAATCTGAACCTTTTGCTACACAATTAGGTGTTCTGCAAGGTTCAAATCTCAGTCTGAAATTGTTTTTGATCTTTATCAATGATATTGGTGGGGTCATAAGGTAATATTTGATTTCAAACTGTAAACATTTTTTTCCCAGACTGTATGGAGCTCTAGATCAATTTGAATGGTATCTGGAAGTGGAGTTAGACCAATAAGCTGGCCTTCAACATCTCTAAATGTAAGCTTATGACTTTTTCGAGAGCTGTCACCCCGCTGTATTTAAGGCACTTAATCGATGATCAGCCCATTGCGAGTGTCGACACTATCAAAGACCTTGGCATCCTATTCAATAGTAAATTTACATTAAGTTTTCATATATCTGAAAACTAAATTTTGGGATTTTGAATAAGATTTCCTAGAAAATTTGGTGGTTACGCTGTTACGAGGTCTCTCTGCAGTAGACTAAAATTTGGCTCAATCATACGATTATGGAACCCAAAAGGAATCCTGAACATCTTGATAGTTGAGCCAATCCAAAAGATCATTCTGTGACACCTTCACTGCAAAGAGTATGTATTTTACCCATAGCTCTATCCCAATTCCTTTAATGTGTATCTTGGATATTACTCTTTAAACTTTTAACCGGTTAACTGCCAAAAGCGTCTTAAGACGCATAATTTTCTGTGAACGGAGCGCCGCTCATACACAAATTACGTCTTAAGACGCGCCGTTTTAAATGGGCTTTTACTAAAGAAAATCAATTATTTAAAATGTACAAATATATTGAACACATAGTGACATCTATTGAGAATATCTTTGCATACTTAGAATTGAAACAGAATTTGTTTTTACCACTTTAAACGGAAATTAAAGAGAGCTGTGTCGTCGGAACAACTGATGGCGCTCAGGGTTGTGTAATATATTTTATTAGCCGGGATTTTTAGGAATCCCCGAATTTCTATCGATGTTTTGCGTATATAATTTTTCATCTACAGAGTACAGTTTTATTTCGTGTTCCATGTATAGCGGTTCATATTATATTTGAAACTTATTTCGCGGTAGAATTTTCTGATTTTTATTTCTGTTGAATAAGTTTTATCATAATTACTTTATGAGAGAAAAAAAAGTGTTTTGACATAGTTATTTCGCATTTTGTCAGTGTATTTTCGTGCTAAATTTTACTATTGTGCCTGTTGTGTTGTGAATCTGTTAGTTTATTTTATAAGCTTACGAGTGTCGGAACCTAATCGCACGTTGTCAAATTTTTATGTACATTTTTTTTATACGTTATAAAGTGTAAAGGGGAAATTTTTATACGTTATAAAGTGTATACTTTTAATATTAAACTAACATAAACAATTACTTTTGACATATAATTTAGTTTTCATATTTTCTATGACAAATTTTGTGACAACCCTGCACCATGAACAATTAATTTAATGATTATGGATAAATGACTGCATGACTGGCGCGCTCTTCATTTATTTGGTAAGTTTTATAAATAAACTTTATTACACTTTCAATAACGATATGTTTAGAAGGTTTTATTTTTGTCGTAAAATTCGCGGCGTGCTGGGTACCGCCATACATGTACCTGCCGGCAGTCAAAGGGTTAAAGAGATCACCTGTTTACACATATAAACACACCTGTTTACACGTATAAAAATTGCTAACAGGTAAATTAGCAAACTTTAAAGGCATAAGATATTTCAATTTTTTCCAATCAAAAATGTACTTTCAAAACTGTCAATACCTACATCCTTTTCTTAAAAATTCATATTTTGACCCCACAGACGATCCAATGGGGTTGGTCAACAAACACATAATGGTATATAATCTGGACACAGGTTTTGTCACAAATCATATTGTGAGGAATTGGACTATTGAGTGCCAAACGACTCTCACAATAAGCTATTTTTATGATTAGTCATTATTTAGTTACTAGATTAGTTGGTTTGTTTATGAATATCAACCCATTCAGAACTATAATTTAAATCACTAAATTATCTTTCACAATTGATAACTTCTTATCTCCTGAAGAACAAATATCATTAGATTAAGGATATGTGTACATGTATGGAATAAAATCAAACTGAATGTCAAAATCATTTATTTTTTCATAAATTTCAATAATGAAAATCGTAAGTTTTATTTTAAAAAAATATAACACATTCATTATTTTTTAATAAAACATACATAATCACTTTCTTTTTATTATTTCCCCCTGTTCATCATTCATGTATGGAATGAAATCAAACCAAATAAATGTCAAAACAATTGGTTTATTTTATAAATATTTTTTTTTACATAAACACTTTTATTTCAAAAACTTATTGTAGCTTAAATGTTATACAAGTATGATAACACAATAAAAAAATTAATACAATATATTTAATCATTTTCTTCTTTCCCTGTTTTGATAAACATATATAATTTTGATAAAATATATAGCATATTTTTTTCTTCATTTGTCGATATGACGAGATAGTCACCTTTCAATAACAGCTGGTGTTAACCCCTACTGAAAGCTTAATGAACACTCATTGACAATATGTGATTAACCACAATTATAATAGAGTTCTTTAGCATGAATGCACATATTTCATGTCCTGTCCATACACAGTTCAATCTCACCCACTGCACTTGCTTTGTTAGGTTGTCAATGAATTCAACTCCATATGGTGAATTATGGGTTCATGCTTGGTTTGTATTTCATATTGGGATATTTCTATATAGGTAGTTTTCCAGGGAAGTTTTCTGAGAATGTATTAGTGGAATATCATTAAGGAATTTGGCTTGAAACTCTTGAATGATTGCCACTTGATGTTCAATCTTAAAGAAAGTTATGTTACAAGGTGCCTTATTCTGTTTTATCACCTAGCAAAAGATTATAAATTTAAATGAGTTAGATTTAGCTATAAAGAACTAATTGATATTTTAAAAATATCTTTATGGTTAAAAGTTAAAAAGGTTTTTCTAAAATGTTTTAATTTAAATGCCTTTAAATCGAATAGGTGTTCTTGAATGCTGTGTATTTGGAATCTAGTAATAGCATCTTGTCTCATTTGAATTCATAAAGTTTTCAAAAACAATTTCTTTATTATCCATGATTCTTTCTGTTTCTCTCTCTCTTGAAAGGTTGCCATAAACTGTTTTTGGTTCAGTGTTAAATTGTGTCCACTTCTTCTTCTTCTTGAATAATGGCCGTAAACTCCTATGTATGAAGGAGTTTACGCCAGCGTCAAGTGATGAAGTTATGTCCACTCTATGGAGTTCTCATTAATGCAGATTCACTAAGATCCATGATCATGATTATGTAGATTATTTATAGACAAAATTTGATCTTCATATGTGTATAACACAGCTTTGCAACCTTTTTTATGGTGAGTTGAGCAGATCCATCTTGTTTTAAAATTGTATTTGTAATGTTTACAAAATGTTGAACCGTTTACAATTATAATCTTGTTTCCTCTCCGAGATAATGAATATTTAACTGTAAAAGAAGATAAAAATCAAATTAAAACCTAATGAAAATGCTGCGAAAACATATTATATATTCTTTAAAATATTTTTACTCAACTCTAACCTATTGCCATTCAAATTGATGGAATACCATGGATGATGACTTCCACGGTATGTTTGGTGAAAAGCCTGTCTTCAAACATGGGGATTATGGGTTTATGGCAAACGAGGTAGAGGACGTGGCAGCTTCTTCATTTAAGAACATGTGCTTTGGGTGCAGTTCTACTGAGTCCCATGCTGCAGTAAACAGTTATAATCAATTTCAATAAGTTAAAATTTCACAATTTTTTTGCTTAAGAACCAATATTCAACATATGTCATAAGATTAAGGATATACATGTATATAATAAAATGAAGTAAAATTTCAAAATCATTTATTTTCAGAATATAAATTTTTCATGAATTTCAACAATAATTATTATTTAAATATTGATAATTTTAGTTACAATGTTGAATTATCACATATCCATTTTTTTAATAAAACGGAATTAATCATTCTAATTTTATATTTTTTTCCTTGTATATTATATAATATACTTTTAACCTTTGTTTTATCTATGTGACAAAATAGTCATTATCCAAAAGCAGCTGAGTTCTGCAGAGCTCCTACTAAAAGACCTTAATTAACACTCACTGACAATAAATTGCAGTCTAATACGGTTCACAACAAATACAAATGGGCTTTACTCTCAACAAGTTATTCAGCATGTATGCACATCTGTTATGTCCAGTCCATACACAGTTCAACCTCACCCACTGCACTTGCTTTGTTCAATTGTCAATGAATTCAACTCCATATAGGCGATTTTGAGTCCATGCTTGGTGCCATTTCATATTTATATCATATTAAGATATTTCTATCTGATTTCCTGATCTCGTTAATGCAGGTTCTAAGATTCATGATCAAATACTTCATGATTATGTTGACTATTTATAGACAAAATGTGATCTTGATATGTGTACAATGAAGCTTTGCAACCTTTTTTGTGATGAGTCGAGCAGTTCCATCTTGTTTTTAAATTGTATTCATATTGTTTGCAAAATGTTAAACCGTTTACAATTATAATCTTATTTCCTCTCCGAGATAATGAATATTTCACTGTAAAGATAGATAAAAAGAAAATTAAAAGCTGTGAAAACAAATATTGTAATTTTTTTTCTATAATATCACTTGAATAAATAATTTAGAAAATTGACGAGTTTTTAATTTATACTTTTATCAAAACCTATTGAAAAAAATGCTTCCTCTTAGATTAACTCAAATATTACTTCGAGCCAACTAGTTTCAATGAGTCAGTCTGCATACATAAAATTTTTACTTCAATGTCTTCCAATAAAAAAATAAAAATTCTTATAAATCCATTTGTCGTGTCGCATCTGCATTAATGTAATTTTATTTATTCTAGTCTATCTGATTCGCAAATTTATAGACGCCTGATATTACAGTTATATATTATGTTTTTGAATAAGACAAAGGAAGTATGTCATGATAGGAAAGCTTGACGCTTTGTCTTCTCTGACTACTGAAATGGCGTGATAGTATGTATGTTATGTTTTTCACTCATAATAACTTTGAATTCTTACATTCTTGCTTCCCGTTCTTACAAACCTATTTCCTCCTAATCTACAATGCAAAGACACTTTAATGAAGTAGTATCAGGTCTGTATAAATGGTATTTTCAGTCCTCCACCAGCTTGCCTCTGATGAACTCCCAATGAACTTTCTGGATCAAAGGGCAATGATTCGCTCAGAGGAATGTAATCTCACCAGATATTTGGCAAAAGCAATGGAAATGGTCCTCGGTCAGAAATCTCCACCTTGTGAATTATACTAACGTGCTTCCCCAATGACCTGCAATGATTATTGTAGTGTAACTTGAATAATTTTAGTTGTGATCAAGGTTGCTGTGTGCACACCTTGCAAAGGTGGGGTTTCATTGGGTCCCCGTTGTGGAATGGGTTAGACTGCCTGTCACATCATGGAGGAGTGTCCAATATATTCATTCACAGGATGATTAGAGGAGTTTCATCGTGCTACTCTTGAGGCTGTATCATAGATGAGAAAACGGAACATCTAGATGTGAGAGAGAAACCATACAAGAGAAGAAGTATGTTAGAACCATATAAACCATACAGTTAAGAGCATGAATGTGATTCATTAAAAAATATATATTATACCTTCATCACATATCGCTGTTGAGCATCGTAGTCATCCGGAACTTGGTGCACCATCTGTCTCCATCCCTCCTGGTCCTGGACCTTATTAAATGCAGCATTTAAAGAGGATCCTGTAAACTCTTTTATTTGGTTCGAGCATCGTATAGGACATCTCCTTTTTGCTAGTTTTTCTTAATTTTCTCCATGATCACCAGATTCTCGAGACCTTCATTACTTCTACTTCTTAGTAATGAAGGTCTTGCCTTATAGTTAGCTTAATAATATTTAAAAATAAAACACTTTAATTAAAAAAACAATATGTATTTCTTTACTTCGTCTAACAATGATTGTTTATAGATAATAAAACATAAATAAAATGCAGTTAAACTAAAATAAAATCATTTCTATAATATACTTTTATAAAGTTAGTATTTATATCATTGGTAGAAGCTTTTCTTTCTTAATATATTATCAAATAAATTATGATTAGTCGAATACCATTGTTACGAGTAAATTTATACAGTCAATAAAAAATACTATGTAACATACCTATAAAACTTGTTGAACAAGAAATACTATAAAATAATACATGTTGACTTCTAGTACAGTAATCCCCCCATTTAAGCAAATATTAACTTCTAGGAAAACAGCACGTAAATGGAGTCATTCAATGCTATGTAAAAAGGGGGGTCCTTTAGATATTTCTTAATAAAAAAAAGCTTAAGTTATTTTTTTAACAAATCTATGTAAGTGGTTAATTATAACTAATAAAACATATATTTTTAAGAGAGCTATCCGATTTATATATACCAAAAAAAAATTATATACATACCATACGGCGTTTCCCTGTCGACATAGGCAGAAAGAAGAGATTGCCAGCCTTTCCTATTGTGTCGCAAATCTTTCACCTATTCTGCATCCATGGACACATTCTCATATAACTTCTACGATTTCTCAAAAAAATAACAAAACTCAAATTTGTTGTACTCATTCAAAATAACTCTCACTTGATATGAATCTTCCATTGTTACTGCTTTCGCTCTTACAGTTGTAGCAAAACAAGATACATATTTTTTTAATAACAATTTATGGCATGGAAATATAATCCTCATTGCCAGGATCATACGTTTCTACCATTGCGGAGAGTTTATTTCTTTGTGTGGAATGGAGGTAAGCCATAATAATACGATGTTGCCAGTAGTAAAAATTAAAATATCTATTTTGAAGCTAAATTATTACTTATATATGCCACTTTTATACACTTAAAATTTCAAAGAGTATAAACCGCGTAAATGGAGGGATTAGAGTTTATTGAAAAATATGTGTCTAGGACTTGATAATAGTAGCGTTCTTTTGTACCATGATATATATTTGATTTCTTAGTGATTATGAATATTTTTGAGAAAAATTATCTTATCTGTGGAGGTGTAAAGAGTGGCATTACAACCTTTTTTATTGTGCGTTGAACATTTCCATCTAATCCTTTTATTCGAAGCCACTCTGTGTTGGCAATATTTATATTTTCCTAACCAAATTAATGGATTCCCTCTTTGAGATACACCATATCGGGCTGAAAATAAATAAAATGTAAAAAATGACAGAAAAAAATTACTCTAATATATGTTATATAAATTTTATAAACATTTTAAATTATCAACATGAATCTTTGGTTTTGGATCCCTTAGACTGCTTGTAATAAGTGACCCGACTGCAATCTTAATCAACCTCCGTGGCCTAATTGCTAAGACGCTTGACATCCATCTGGAGTATTCGGGTTTCATTTCCAATAGTATCCAAACAAATATTTAAAACAGTCATTATTTGGTAAAAGCATTCACCTGAAAGCAATACTAGCACGTGCTAGACTTGTTGATCATACGCTAGACTTGACACTTGCGCAAGTGTTATTACATCTTCATGTGCAGGGGAAGTATTGCCAACATGTGTGATGATGAACCACAAGTTCGATCAATTGGGTGGAAGACAGTGTTGTCTCCTGCCCATATTTTTCAATGTTTTCAAATCATACAGAAGGTACCATACAGATGACAAAAAAAACTAGATTGGAGAATTTATAGTCAAAATATTATATGATTCATATGAATAATGGATAACTATAAAAAAATCCATGTACCTTAAAGTTGAAAGATCACAGGTTCAGTTGGATTTCTAGATAAAAAAAATCAATTTGAAATGATGTAATACACAAATCAAAAAACAAAGGTTAGTTTATACTTACTAGTTTCATCTTAACCACTATATTATCATCATAACACTCGCCTTAACTTTTCAGTATATGTCAATTGTGAACTTATACATCATAGCACTCTCCTTAACTTTTCGGTATATGTCAATTGTGAACTTATACATCATAGCACTCTCCTTAACTTTTCGGTATATGTCAATTGTGAACTTATACATCATAGCACTCTCCTTAACTTTTCGGTATATGTCAATTGTGAACTTATACATCATAGCACTCTCCTTAACTTTTCGGTATATGTCAATTCTGAACATTCAGCTTTAATCCTTTATAGATCATATACTAATATAAAAAAACGATAGTTATAGTAAATTCTTTTAATGTCAAATATAGGGACACTCACTCTTGGTTATATTTAAAAAAATATATTTTTTCATAATTTCGTAACCATCATTATACTAGGCGCGTCCAGAAAGTAAAGA
Source organism: Odontocerum albicorne (assembly GCA_949825065.1). Lineage (NCBI taxonomy): Eukaryota > Metazoa > Arthropoda > Insecta > Trichoptera > Odontoceridae > Odontocerum > Odontocerum albicorne. Next base: position 25,826,671 of record OX463850.1, read on the forward strand.
ACGATTGCGCACCACGCCCTGCGCCGATCCTCCACCACCGCGATCGTATGCGCGCCAGTTGGCTCCTTCCCTCGCTTCAGTGCGAGGCGAATTTTGTTGCTGAACGGTCGTGCGTCTTTGTTCTGTAACCTTTCAATATGGCTGCGCCCATCGGAAATCCCGCCAAATGTGAAGTGCATAGTGTCATTTGTTTTCTGAATGCACAAAATGTTCGGCCTATCGAAATATATAGGCAACTTTAAGCACAGTTCATGAATCTTTCCCACAAATTTTACGATCGCTCCTACATGAAATAATGACAGAGCACCTTGGCTACAAAAAAATGTTTGCTCGGAAAAGAAAAACCGAATCTCAACACCAGAAAAGTGATGGCAACAGTTTTTTGGGACCAAAAGGGTTTGATCCACATGGAATTTATGCCAAGAGGACACACAATAAACTCTGAAACTCTTCAACGACTTAGACGCGCCATCCAAAACAAGAGACGTGGAATGTTGTCGGGAAGGTGGTTTTGATTCATGACAATGCGCGGCCTCATGCATCAGCACGCATACAGCGAGAACTTCAACGTCTTGAGTGGGAACTTTTTGGACATCCTCCTTACAGCCCTGACTTGGCACCAAGTGATTTTTACTTATTCCCGAAACTGAAGGAGTTTTTGGGTGGAAAACAGTTCGCAAATGATGAAAATCTCAAACAAGAAGTGACATCCTGGCTCAAATCTTTGGCGGTAGAAGAGTATAACATCGGAATTGAAAAATTGGTTCCACGTTACAATAAGTGCCTTGACAGCTATGGCGACTACATTGAAAAATAGAGTAAGGTACTGTGACTGTAAATAATGTTTTGTGTTGAAATCTTTAGTTTTTATTTAGTTATGCCAAAACGTTCTATACTTTCTGGACGACCCACGTATTATTAAATATAACCATCATCATTAAACCAGCAGTCGAGAAACGTTTTTTGTAAAGGGCCAAATAGTAAGTATTTTAGGCTCTGTGAGCCAAGATACAAACTCGAGGATATTTATGTAGGTTAAATAACAAGAACACTGGTACCAACATGTACAGAGAATGAATTCCACAAGAATTCCATACACAGCTCAGCATGGGGTGCCGGATGGACGGCGTCCGCCAGGGAGACCCCCGAAACGATGGAGAGATAGCTGGAGCTCAGCAATCACAGGACAATCCTGCAGTAACAGACTCTTGAGAGTCTACAGAAAGTTTAAGAAGAAGAAGAAATAACAAGAAAAAAAATCACAAATTTACTGAATAAAATGTAACGCAATAATAAGTAGACTAAAAAAATACTACAATTGTTTGAAATTGTAAAATCCATTCTTAATTCGCGGGCCGTACAAAAAGAGGCGGCGGGTCTGATTTGGCCCGCGGGCCGTAATTTGCGAACTTTAATGTAAATTACTCGACATGGTTTGTGTCATAATATTTAACACGTCACATTTGAGCACTGGCAATCATGACTGGTGGACAAATATTTAGCCACCAGCCTATAAAGGGTTAAAGTAAGTACAGAAAATAATAAAAATTTAAAAAATTCCAGAATTTAATTAAAGGAAAAAATTATTGAATTACATTTTATTTATAAAAATATTTTTAAAAAATTTAAAAATAACTCAACATTTTTTAGTTATCTTTGAAATAAAAAAAATGATATGAAGCAAAACAGAAAAAAAAAAATAATAATATGCTGCAGTAACAAGGCACAAGTTGTTTTCCTGAATTAAATAAAGATAATCTATCAAATTATTAACCCTTTTAGGCCCAATATGTATACCATATATTATATAAGCATATATACTACATATTTTTTTCATGAAATAATATTAAGTTTATTAATTTACACTAAAGAAAAAATCCCAAATGACAAATAAATAGTAATGGTCTTTTTCCACATTACACTCTTTATATTAACCTAAATATAAAAAGTAACATTAAAACTGAATTCAAAGTAGAATTGAAATTGTTAAAAAAATAGTAAACAACGAGAAAAGTACTCCTACTTTTACTAGTAAGTAAAAGTATTCAAAAGTGCATAGTTTACCAACAAAAGGATTTGTTTTTGATAATTAAATATAAAATTAGGTTAGCATTTAAACACACTACCGACTGCCTCCAATATTTTAATGTAGTAAGGGCACGCCAACAGATTAACACATTGGGCCTATAAGGGTTAAAATTTTCAGATTTCCAGTATTTCCCTTTGAGAAGTTGATTCATTACATCAATTTATGGCATTAAACATCTTTGTAGAATAAAATGTGAGAACAAACCTAACAGCTTTCTTTAAATATTAGAACAAATCTATATATATATATATATATATATATATATATATATATATATATATATATATATATATATATATATATATATATATATATATATATATATATATATATATATATATAT
>OX463850.1:25829302-26154494 GCA_949825065.1 Odontocerum albicorne
ATATATATATATATATATATATATATATATATATATATATATATATATATATATATATATATATATATATATATATATATATATATATATATATATATATATATATATATATATATATATATATATATATATATATATATATATATATATATATATATATATATATATATATATATATATATATATATATATATATATATATATATATATATATATATATATATATATATATATATATATATATATATATATATATATATATATATATATATATATATATATATATCGGTGTATATAAAAAAAATTAGAAATCAGAAACAAATACTTAGGCGAACCTGTTGGGGACAGGGACGAACTAGATTTCTGACAGATGTCAAATTTCATTTTCGACGTTTCGGAGTTTATATCAAATATTTAATTATTAAGTCTATATAAATAAAATATTTAATAATTTAATGTTTTATAATAAATAATAAATTTTATAAATAATACATGTTTTATTTTTGAGTCGAGACACGAACCGATAATTCTACGATACATTTATTACAGACGAAAAATAGGTTAGAATCCAAGATACGTCAAACTAACATTTGTGTTAATAAGGATAAGTTCCATTGTGTCATAGCAGCTTGAAAAAATCTTAATATGGCTGAATCAGGACTTTATAGCGCAAGCGCAGGAAATATATTTGACAGAACTAATACTAAATTTGTAAAAAATATCCAACTAACATTTTATCTGTTTTCAAATATTTCGAGTATCGTTAAAATAAATATAATCGCTAAAACAAATATAGCTTATATGTATAAAAATATCTATAATAAAGATAACTTATATGTATAAAAAGATCGAGGATCGCTAAAATAAATATAACTTATATAGTATGTATAAAAAAACAGATGCGTGATACTCTCACGTGGTAGAAGTGAAACTTCTTAGCTCTTAGGAAAAGTTGATTTTATGCATTGCTTTTTTTCCATTTGTTAACGATTTTTTTTAGGATTAGGAAATGGTTCTGTGGAATTTAATTCAAGAAAGTCTCTTTTAATTTAATAAAAAAATATATATTTTTTTATTTTTAATAATAAACAATAATAAATAATAATATAATACACTTAATAAAATAAAATTTATAATTTTTAATATTAAATATATTAATATTTTTATATTATTATTAATTATTAAATTTATTATTTTTAAATAATTATTTAATTATTTATAGCTTTACTATTTTAATTATATTATTAATAATATATTATTAAAAATGTTATTTTATTATATAATTTTTTTTGTATAGCGCCATCTGCGTTAATTTATCCGCCATTTTCATTTCGTAATGTGCGTTGTTGACATATCTACCTCTAAGAATATCTTTTTCACTTAGTATTTTTAACTTATTTTTTTTATTTTTCTGTTCAATTAGTGGTAAAATTTAATTGTATTGATTGATTTTCGTTTGAATTCAAATCATATCGTGAATTGATCTCTTGGAGTGACGCGATCATTTGCTTCACAGAGACAACGTGATGCTGGTATGTACATTTTTGACAAACGTCATATTTATTTTAAACGAACTGACAATTTTTTGCTAATTTGTAACAAGATGTATTAATGTGTCATTATTGTTTGTTTTTTGTAATGTATTTACCTAAATAACTTGCTATTTATTAGAATCGATATTTATTGTTCATTAATGACGCGATCAAACATGTCACATCCAAATTAAATTCGTGCGTAGTTTGCAATGTCTTTCCTTAACATTTAATTAATTCCAATAACCTCTCTCTTTGCTTAACATTTAATTCGTTCCAATTATCTCCGGATTTCCTTAACAATACTCCTATTGGACAAATATTTGACAAATGCGTGTCCAGCTGCAAAACGATTGATCAGCTGAGATATTCTCACATCAATTGCTGGAAATTGGGAACGGAAATTTCATTGTCTCATAACTTAACGTTTCACTCATATTTTTAAAGGTTTACAATTTTATATGTTTTTGCTATAACTTTCTTTCTTCTTTTTCAGTGCAATCTATCTGCTTTAGTTCATCAAAATGTCGAGGAAGCAGCAGAACAACGTGTAGCCAGACTTGAGGATGCACGGTTGCGAGCACGGCGATCGCCTTCTGCAGTTTCAGAACTGATTCGTTCTCAACAGAATGTACGCGACAGGCTGATAGTGACTGAAATAGGTCATTAGGAATATCAAATGTATCTTTTTTATATATAATTTAATTTTATCTCTATGTTTATATTTCAAAATCTATCAAATCGTATGTAGAAATGGAGATTTTTTAAATTAGTTTGATATTCATCCGTTTTAATCAAACCAAGCTTCGCTCTGAAGAATACGTTCATTTGCGAGATGCAGTTGTAAATGACGGTAATACAACTAACGTTGGAAGACTAACGATTTGGCCATCTTCATATACAGGCAGTCTACGTCATATGCATGAGTACGCTCAATATGCAATTGCGTATGTTCATTACTACGGGTGTCCAGACCTATTCACTACATTCACATACAATCCAGCTTGGGACGATATACAACAGCTCATGGTAAAACATGAAGTGTTTGGGTCTGTGCGCTGCTGGATATACTCAGTGGAATGGCAAAAGAGAGGATGGCCTCATGCAAATATATAGTACTAATCTGGATCTATAACAAAATCACTTCAAACGAAATCGACAATGTAATGTGCGCTGAAATACCCGATACCGACGTCGATAAGGATTTGCATGAAGTTGTGACGAAAAATATGATACATGGACCTTGTGGTACACTGAATCCAAATTCACCATGCATGATAGACGGAAAATGATCTAAACGATATCCTCGAGCATTAGTATCCAACACAGTTACAGGAAACGATGGATATCCTTTATACAGAAGAAGATCAACAGAAGATGGCGGGAAATTAGCAACCATACAAATGTGAAACGGTGACATCGAAGTAGACAACCATTGGGTTGTTCCATATTCGCCTTTGCTATTCAAAAACATACAAAGCGCACATAAACGTGGAATACTGTAACCCCGTTGAATCGATCAAATACATTTGTAAGTACGTGAATAAAGGCAGCTACATGGTAGTTTTTGGCGTGCAACCAGAATGCGGGATGGGAATGCGGTTATACATATCGATGAAATCGCACAGTATCAGGCTGGAAGATACATAAGCAGCAATGAAGCTGTATAGCGAATTCTTTTATTTCCCATACATGAACGAAGTCCAGCTGTTGTTCACTTAGCAGTACATCTAGAAAATGGACAACGCGTTTATTTCACAGCTGCAAATGTGCAACAAATAGCCCTGAATCCACCGGCTACAACGTTAACTGCTTTCTTCACGTTATGTAAAAATGACGCGTTGGCGAAAACACTACTGTATCACTGATTGTGACGTCAAAAGAAGAATTGGTGAAAAAGTATTTCCCTACATTTAAATCAATTATAAGAATCACGATTGGCATAGTGAACGAGCTATTGCTGCCGCCAAGAACAAAGACGTCTACGAACTTAACAATATTATTCAGTTCATTTTTTAATGTTTCTCAATTTTATATTTTTTTGTTATAACTTTCTTTCTTCTTTTTCAGTGCAATCGATCTTTCATTTGAATTCAAATCATATCGTGAATTGACCTCTTGGAGTGATACGATCATTTGCGAGCACGGCGATAAACGCGACAAACTAAGAGTGGCTGAAAGACATAAAAAATATTGTATACCCACAAGCATTATGAAATTAAACATATTAAAAACGTATGCTTTTTCTTTTCTTTCTTTTCCATTTAACCAGACTGAGCCACAGCAACGCGTGGCCGGGGTACAGCTAGTAAACAATAAAAACAGCGGATGCATCTTTCATTTTTGGTCCCTTTTGACAGTTCTTGATAGGAAACAAGGCTCAATTCAAGCTGCTCAATAAAAATACAGCCTATATTTGAAAAAAATACAGATTCAATATGACATTAATAGTATTTAAAATTACAGTGTTCCTTCCATGTACATGCATTCACTTCAATGAGGGTTATTGTGTTTGAAATTATAAATGTAAAATAGTTATTCTAGGGGAACGGAAAAGAACAGCCAAGCAGCAGATTCTAGACAGATATTTATGGCATCAATATCGAAACATTAAACAGCTACAACTAGGTATAAGATTGATTTTGAATAGGCACAGCAAATAATAAGTTCTGTAATGTTTTTTCTTCATATTAATTAATCACATAGCTCTCATAAGAATGTGTGTTTTATTAGTTATCAGTAACCACTTATATACTTATTAAAAAAATTATTAAAACTCTTTAACTAAGAATATAATAATAAAATATAATAATATATTAATAAGAATAGAATATCTTGAATCTTAGAATATAATAAAATATAGTAATATAATATCTTGAAATATGTCCACCTATTTTCATTTACGTGATGTTTACCTGGAACTAATTACCCACGTACACATAAATGGTGGGATTATAGGATTAATTTATAAAAATAACCAAAAACCTACGAAAGGGGCCCAAAAGAAATGACTTACCAAACTTTATTTTACATATTAATATCACAACTAATAGTCAAGTCTTACTTTCATACATATAATACAAATCAATGAGAATGGTTGTTTTTTATACAAATGATATGATTATCTATGGTGATTAGGGTTGCTCTACATCCTCGGTTAGAATGGGTGGAACATACCCACCGAGTCTTCAGTTTGCTCCTGGAGTGAACACAGAAAGTGTTGTCTTGTAGTTTTATTAAAGGTTTCCCCATCTTTGATTTTATAAACTCAGCTGAAAATATGATAAATAAAAATAAGTATTGTTTATAGAAAAGTAATCAGTGACAGCCTCTGTGGTCTAGTTGGTATAATGGAATTTTCTAAAGGTACACAAATAAGGGGTTCCAATTTGGTGTTTTTACACCAAGTTTCTGAGAAATTGCTACATGGCAATTAGCCCATCCTAAGTGTATGTAATACAATACAATTATTTCAATGAGAATGATATTTAAATTCATTTCTATTATTTTTCCAAATCAATTATTGTTCATCTTTAATAACATAATAGGCTTAATTCATGTCATACCTTTAAAAATTCCATTTCAAAAACAGAATTTTCACAATTTGGGAGACGAATACAGGGAACCTTGTTTTTTTAGAACATATGCAAATATTTATATTCACCGTTGATGCTGTCTTCAAAATAAGCTCAAAAATATAAATTATATTGAATGATGTTATCATAATGACCACGATTCGAAAATATGATCTGAATGTGAAGGAAAACAGACTGGTTTCTTGAAAGATAGTTGCATAGTGTTTTGAAGGATCGGTGTGATTTCTGATCCAGTGACAATAATGTATGTGAAAATGGATCGGTATGATTTCTATATGTAAATGGATTGATATTGTTATTTATACTTTTAATAAAAAAAATGTAACAAAATTATAAGATATTCATCTTGCATACTAAAGTATAAATCTGGACCTATATAACATACTTGTACATTTCCACCATATTGGAAATGGGTTACTTATGGTCAATTCACTCACATTTTACTTTATAATTATCTATGGAAACTTAAGATGCCTTTATATTTTCTTGTATGGAATAAAAATTATTTAGGTTTTATTATTTTGATATTTTTGCACAAACAATTTGTACATACACATACGTGTATATCCTGCTATGTATGTATATATATATTAATTTATCTTATGTAACTGTACCTTAGAAGCATAATACACTACGTGGCATTGATATTTTTATAGTAGTTCAGAGAAAAAGATAAAAATTAACCTTTTAACTTATCAATGTATGTCACGAGATAAAAAAGTGCAATTGATTAGGTTACTTCAACCTAGATCAATTATCTATTAAAGTACTCCTGTTACATAGACACAGGATGGCCGACTTCAGATGTACACTAGTTATAAAACAAAATCTCCGAGAATTACCATTCCGAGAATGAGCAGCACATTTAGACAGAAAAATTAATGTTTATTTGGTCCAAAAATATTTAGTATGCAACCAAAGATGAGAGTAATAAAGAATTTATTTTAATTTCAAAAGAAAATGGAAGATCAACAGAACAAACTTCAGCTAATGCAAAAATGTTTGTTTACGATACATTTTCAGCTTATGTAAAATAATACGACCATATCATACCTTTCTAGAAGAAATTGTATTGTATTGCACTTTAGTTGTAAACCGTACAATCTGGCGGGTTTACAGCCATGTGGCGATCTCTTTCAACTAACCAGAAAAGTGTTAAACAAGCCTAAAGTGAAAATCAGAAAGTAACCTTTTTTAAAAAGTATGGTCACCAACATGAACTGAACCTATAACCGAGAAGACAAATCACAGAGGTACAAGAAACTTACTTGTTTAAATATAAGAAATTTGTGTGAAATGCCAATATTTTCACTTCTGTATAACATGTTTAACTGTCCCACCCACCATTATATCTCGTTGAAAATGTTCAGAACATGTCTGCCAATGGACTCACACTCCGCTCCGAGGGGAACTCCACTGCCTATTAGCTTTTCCAATTCACCTCACTTCATTTTTCATGTTGTCTCTTACTGTCCATGTCCATTTATGTTCTGGAACCAGCTGCCAACTAACATAACTCATTCGGTCGTTGTGCTTCAAACAGCGACTTATAAAGCATTATATTTCCCTTCAGTGATGTAGCATCTTTCCTGGTTCCCCGATTATCCTTCTTTCCAATATTCATTCCTATCACATTTCTAACTTTCAAAGTTTCAATAATCACTCTTTTAATCAGTCTCTTTCGTTCAATATGCCTAATCCAACAAAGCAAACTTATATGTAATAGCAGAATTACTTCAGGGATGTACAAGTATATTAGACCTTTAATTTTTCATTTTATTTAATCTACAAAAAAATATTTCTTCTATTTTTTTTCCTAAATTAATTTTGTTTGACCCATAAGTAATAAGTAAACAAAGTTATTTGCTTGTAACTAATTTATTTTTTTTTTATTTAAAAAAATACATAAAGATCGCTGGCTAATAAGAGTATATGCCAATTAACTGATAAATCCATATAACCTTAATTTATATTTTCTGTATTCATTAATTCGTCAGTTTTCTTTTGTGTACGAACCATAACTGAGCAAACTTCATTGTTTTTTTGCGGTTTCATTAACATTGAAGTGAGCAGCTTATATTGTGATTAAGAGTGACTCACGTGCAACATAATGGGCAGCTCTGATGTAGACATTATAAAATATCATTATTGTACGCTTATCATTAATATAATTACCATCACAGAGTAACCAGAGATTGAATCTCACTTTAAACTTAATCACGGAGCGGTATACCACTTGAAGAAGAGAGCTGAACTATAATTTAAAAACAAATACACAGCGTAATCCTGTATATTTTGTTATAATTACAATTAAATTTTGTTGTGGATTAATATTCTCTCTTGTTGATGGTTTTTCATCAAAAAGCTTGTGATGTATTAAAATTGAAATCATTTATCAATTAAGGAAAATCAGGTATCATTATATGAGTTAGTTAAAAATTTAACATTATTCATTGAATTTGTACTGTCTAATTATATTTTATAAAATGTAACTTATTCTAAGAAAAACTATTAAATTATATGCATTACATATACATAATACAGTGGATGGTCAGTGAATGTTAACTATTATTAATGAATGTACACCTTAATTAATGAATGTGTACCACAGTGTTAATGAATGTGTATTAATGAATGTGTACCACAGTGTTAACTGTTCACATTCCCAAGTGAAAGTGTTCTTCCATAACTTGTCATGAGTGAATGTTCTAAAATATGAACATCCATGTGCAGTTACGGTTCTTGCATATTGAAATGGGAGATTCTGAAGTTTAAATAAATGCAAGAAAAATGGCATTTTATGCACGTTGAAATTTCATAACTTTGACTTACTGCAATAAATAAAAATGTTAATTAAAAAAGTTTGTCGTTTTATTTTAATTTACTCTCCCCCACTTCAGAGAGTAAAAGTTAACAAACACTAGAGAGGGTATACAATAACAAATTATAAATATGGTACAATTATTTTCAAACAAACAATTTTTCCCAAATTCACTAATTACTTTAGTAAAAGTGTACATTTACCCTAGAATTCACTTCCACTGTGACATATGTTATATAAAAAAATAATTATTTAGTATCTATGTAATTTCCCACAAATGACAAGACCCTTCTTATTAAGTGAATGATTGTATCTATAAAATTGTCAGTAATAATTTTAGCAATTATTAAGAGTAACTTATGTATCCTACATAATATTTTTTTGTAATATTTAACCATTATTTTTTTACTTGCACAATTTTAACAAGTAAAAAACATAATCATGCTATTCCCACCGCGGTAGACAGAATAAAAAGAACCCCAGAATTTGATGGTATTATATGTATGTGTAATTTACTTTTTGAATACATTTTAATTAAATTATTTTTTCTAATATACTAAGTCAATAAAAGTAAAAGTTAAGTTTTTTAAATATTTAAGATAGCTAAAAAGTATAAAAACATATAATTTAAAACACTTATTTAACAATCCTGATTCCTTAAGTTTGAGAAGACTCATCAGGCTTCATGCCCTGAAGGCACCAAAATGCAGATTAAATTGTAAAAGATTCATGTAATTTGGGAAATAATTAAGTCATCAATTTCTTTTTTTTTTAATCCTTAAGGATTGACTAAATTTCTTTATATTGTAGAAAGACTTTATTTTACTCTCTGTTTGAAAGCAACTGTTATGATATAAAAATATTTATTCAATTTGCAGACTTTTAAAAATAACATTGCTATTTGTGTTTCATTTTTATTATTAGAGATATTATTTGCACTACACACTGTCACAAAGTTTAATACAATGTGTATGATAAAAATATAGTGAAAAAGATAAAATGCATATCCTTTTGATACAAAGTATTATAAATGTGTGAAAGAAAGGGTGTGGTCTACATGTAGTACTAATATTTTTTTATTGCTTTTCCAATATAACTCTATACTCTTCCTCTCCAATCCAAACTTATTTTCAGATATCTTTCCGCTGATGTCAGAGGGTGAGTAAACCCTGCACAATTATTGCCCGGCAGGCTGTATACCAGTCCTCAGGTAAAAAATCAATCACACAATAATATTCTTAAGTGACATTATTGTGATTGAGCTTTTACCCGAGGACTGGAATACTGTCTGCCAGGCTATAATTGTGCAGCATCTTCTCACCTTCTGACACTCGCAAAAATAAATCTGAAAATGAGCATAAAATGGAACTGCAGTCTGAGAGATGAAACTAACAGCACATTACTGCGATAGTGATAGGCAACTGATTGATGTGCATCATCAGTATCGCTTAGCTAACAATCCTTAGTCCGGGACAAGTTCAAAGCGAGATAATATGTCTGGGAACTCTATGATTGCTATACATATATGATAAATGTATATAATATCATCACTTTATACATTTGGTACATAAATGTAATATCATTAATATACACATATGTAATATCATTATTGTTAAGGCATACTTTTTAAATTCAATTATTCAAAAGTAGCACTGTTTCACACTCTTATGTACTGACCACATTTAGACTTGTAGTATGTCGGAGGATCATGGTTGTGAAGCGTATGACGCTCTATAATCATATCATCTTTAATAACAGCAAAAGCCTCACATCGTTTAGCTTGGTACGATGAGCATTTCCATTTTGATTTTCCATCCAATTTGGAGCTGGCCCGACAAAATGTATAATTTTCCATCATTAAAAGTTTCCTGCCATTTTTCACCAAGATATACAGAGCTAAAAATATAGCAAATACTATATTAATATATTGAAATACTATGTATATAGCCCAACAAACAAATACATTAATTATAAAATATAACTTTGTATTTCTTTAAGTAATTTAAAATCAATTTTCTATAAATATTTATTTGCTATTCAAAACAAAACAAAAAGCTTAAAATCGATTAAGAATTTATATATCTTTATATATTTTATATTGAAATCAGAGAGTTAGATCATCAAAAAAAACTTTATATTAAAAAAATCAAAATAGGCCTGTCAAATAAATATTTCTTAGAATTATTGAATTTTGTTAAACCAATTAGAACTAAATTGAATTCTAAAATTTCAATAAAACACTTTTGGAATCAGCATGTATCATTTTGCAATGTTTGGTAAAAGGTAATATTTGGTAAAAGATGATTGAATGTATTGAAATCCAATAAAAAAAATTAACATACCATTCATTTATTCCTGAAATGCTGACGAGTCAATCCAATGAAATTGAAACTAAAAGCAGAAGTCAGAGTCATTGGCAACTTCACTTTGTTAACTGCAACTCATAACTGCACTCAAACCAAGCCAAATGATATGTATTTTTCTACCTTGGTTGTCATTTATTTTTCTTAGATAATCAGTGTTATATTGTGTTTTGTGCCTCTCATTATGTGACCGAAATATTGTATAGAAAACTTTCAGTTTAAAGTGATTCTCTGAATTTTCTCAGAAAGGTGCAAGCATTTCAACATTTGTCACTGGATATGTTCCAAGGAACATTGAGAATTCTCCTATATATTCACAACTGAAAAATCTTTGACCCTACTAAATACTTCTTGGCTTCTCAGTGCCCACACTTCTATTCCATATAGAGTTGATTAAATGTAGTAACAAACAATACCCAATATCAATTGCAAAATGAGATCTTGGTTTATAAAAATAAATTTCATCTTAATGAATGGTAGTAACAATGAAAAAAATATACATTTAAACAAAATTATTGAATAAAAAATAATGGATATCAAAATTACACACATTTCAATTTTTTTATTGTGTATTTAATATAAATTTAAAAGAAAATATGGAATCACTAACTAAATAAAAAACAAATAAATTGAAAAAAACACTATAGATCAAGGTTCATAAATCATACAAAATAAAAATCATGAAAAAGTATAAAAACTACAAAAAAAATTACTCAACATTTTTTTTCCTTAAGACATTAATCAAACTTAGATAAAAAAAGATAATTTTTCATATTCTTATAAAAGAACCATCTTGGGTACGGTGATACTTTGGTGGGTTGTGATTGTGAGCACCTTTCATGCTGATTATCATATCATCCAAAGTGATTGCGGAAGAAGAACATTTGCAGGCTTTACCTGATGAACATGTCCACCACGATTTATTTTCTGAACCATTCGTGGAAGACGACCTTTGAGAGTAGGTGTAGCCATTTATCATCAATAGTCTGCCTTTTCTTGTTGGTAGAAACATAGCTATAATTTAAAAAAATAATGAATTTTATCAATAAAAAACCACCATTTGGTACAAAATAATTGAATAGATTCCGTTACAAATTGATGATGCTGACATGTTGAAGAGTGTGACTGGGAGACAATATTGTCATTGTCCCCAGTAGATCCATCAGGTTAAGATCATCTACAATAGACAAGTAACTTAAGAAACTTCGCCATCACAGGTGTTGGAAAATTACCACATGTGAACTTATATAGATAATGATAGATCATAAATTAACCGATATTTGAAGCAAAATATTCACAAAAATTGACATGGTAAATAATGTTAAATGAGGTGTTTGATTGTGGGATGAACTCGTAGAACTTCTGTGAATCCACACTCAAATAAGAAAAACCATAAATCCAATGGTTTCCGGGGTTTAAGGATATCTGTGTTAGAGTTTAGAAATGCAATTTTCTTTCAAACTTTGCACACAAGAAATAGTCAGAGATTTGTGCTAAATTATAATGTACTGCATAACCAATCAACTACAGTATAAAATTATTGTTCTTAAATCACTACGAAAATATGAATTCACAACAAAATTTGTTGTGGGACTGTCCATACCTCGAACTGACACAACAGAACAACTGATATACTCGTAGATGTCGAGACAGAGGGAAATCAAAGATCATTCATGGCAGCTCTCAGTCTACAAGAGACGATGAAGACACAGTATTCCCTGTAAATCTTAGGCAATTGTGTGGAGTTTCATTTCTTCCTCTGACTATAAAGACAAATTTTTAACCTGTATATGGAAGGTATCACGTTCCAAGATGATTCACGGGCCTCATCTGAGACTATCTACTCATACTGTCTCCTCTCCAATTCCCATTTATTCTTCCTAGATAATCAATTGTGTTATAGTGTATCTTGTGCCTCTCATAATGTTATATATTATATATAATTATATATAATTATATATAATTATATATAATATATTATATATAATCATACCTCCTCAATTTTAAGCAGTTCTCGGTCCTTATTCATACGCGCAAACATTTCCACATTTATAACATAATTTCTCCTGGGTATCTTGAGAATACGTTTACATCCACACCATGTTTTTTCATAAAAAGTGTAAATTTCAATTATGCTTTAAGTTGGTCAAAATTGAACTCCACACATAATTGTGTACTGAAACTAATACATTTTTAAACCCATTTTGATTTACACTTGAAAACCCATTCTGACTTACATTTTTACCTAAATAAACCTGTGTTTACCTAAGTCAATTTGTAAATTTCATAACATAAAACTGTTTTTATGTTATTAAATTTGGGTTGTTTTAAATAAAACACCTTAAACTTACTCAATAATCGTTTATTGGTAATGTACCGATCTTTTTTTTATTTTTACAATTTTATTCTTTCTAATAACACTGTATTTATCTGTTTTTTTTTTTAATCTTTATAAAGAAAAAAAAATGTTCTTGTTACTTATTTGAGGTTTAATTTAAAATGTGTTTTTATCATTTTTTGTTTATATATAAAAGTTCTAATATTTACAAATACATTTTATCAGCGGTTCTCAACTTTGTCACGAATACATACCATCAAAACCAACATTTGAAATTTTTAGTATAATATTTCTTGTATACAAATAAGAAGTCAAGACTATATACTTAAATTAAGATATTGTCACATATTTTTATTGAATTTTTAATAAAAAAAAATATTAGCAAATACAATTAACAATATGACTAACAAAATTATTTCTCACTCCACAATAGTAACTGAGTTGAGGTGCATGCTAACATTGAAAATAAGCATTACTTTTGGATAGTTGACCATTTAAAATAAGCATAAGTTTTTATATTGCACAAAGTATCCACGTACCACCAATCATGTCTCACGTACTACCAGTAGTATGCGTACCACTGGTTGAGAACCGTCGCATTATACGAGGGGGGGTCAATAAATTCACGGAGTGAAGGGGTTAAGGGAGGGGGCGGTAGTGTGCATGCACGTGTTCTGATAATACGATTCATTATTAGTATATTCACCAAGTTTTAATCTAATTTTGACAGTGTTGTTTAAGGTATCGTTGGGAGAGTATGTCAAACGTTCATAACATCCCAAGTATGGAAAAAAAGAGTATCGCGCCGTCATTCAGTTTCTCACAAAACAAGGGAAAACACCTCAAATCATTTTGGAAGAGATGTTAGCGGAAATGGCGTGATGGTATGTATGTTTATACTTGTAGTGTGTTTCTTAACAACACTGAAAATTGAGATAGCCTTTCCAATATTGCATGACTATTAAAATTTCCTCCTAAAAGTGCCATCACTAGCCTGTAAATAATTAGGTTTGATGTGATTGTGTTCCCCCGTACACTTGATGATGACATCTTCTAAAGTCACCGCAGAAGCATAACACCTAGTACTTTGGTATGAAGAACACTTCCACCACCCCTTTCCATTAACCGATTTGGTCCAACGGGAGAAAGTGAAACCATTTATCATCAAAAGTTTTTTACCTCTGTTTGTTTGAATAAATTGTCCTAAAAAATTAAATAATAAGAATTAAAATCCAAGAAATGATTATACTTCCAATTGTGATGCATTATACTTCCGCTGTATAAAGTCGAACCTGAAGGGCTTAATTGCCATGTGACAATATCTTCCAATCCAATCAGAAGGATGTTTAAGGCAAAAAGTGAAAAATTAGTTATTCTTAACCTTAGCCTTTCAAACATCTTTAAAGTTTTCTTTGAATAATTTCTTGTGTGAATAATAATAATCATCTGTGTGAATTATCCTAACTATATTGGAGGAATCCTTCGTGGAAATATCACACATGGCACATGACACCAAAAAACAAAAAAAAACTGTTTATTTAATAATACATAATGTAAATTTTATGTTCAAAAAACATTTTTAATTGTAAGTGAAATAATTTACAAACATGAAAGCTAGGAAATCACTAAAAAGTTTGCTCATTTCTAAAATAATGATTGCTACCGAGACATATTTTGCTTTTAAAATATTAGAGTTATTTTAAAAGCAAAATATAATTAACAAATTTCTAATTTTTTTCAAAGGAAAATCAAAATACATATATTTGATAGTTCTATATCCTTTTATGTTATATTTAAACACTGACACTGTTTCGCCATACAATGGCCTTGTCGAAGCACCATTATATAGTGAAACAGCTGTCACTGAGTAAACAGCTGTCACTGAAAAAGGATATAGAACTATTTAAGCACTAAATCTTTATAGAAAAATGGAGTTCTATAAGTTGAAAATCGACAGCATTAATAAATTTGTAATTACTTAAAAAAATTAATTCGTATAACACTGTTTTATTCCATTCCGAGAATTGATGTAAGCAGATAATACTAGAAAAATATTTATACTTATTGCCCTCAATATATTAAAAAATGCACATAAAAAGACATAAAATTAAATCCAGTTCTCAACTCTTAGGGTATCAAATCTGGGACTAGGGTGATAAACACATCATTTATCGAATAGTCACGGATTCAACAAAATTTATCTTTTTAAACTATAGTAACCACAAGGGTTTTTTAATATCATTATTTATTTTTTTATGTTTCTAAATGCATTACAAAAAATAAAAGATAAGTCACATGTCATTAATTTATTAAAGAAATAACATGTTCATCCTCAAACTTAACATCTAACACTCATGTTCCATTATTTCTATTCAAGATTCTGTCAATTGTGATTTGAATAAAAATATATTTAGTAGTGACTTAAAAAATATTCAATCAAGTTTAGCTCAAATAAACTTTAAAACTTATTTGTAAAAAATATATATATGTAATCAGAATAGTCTAGTGCAGCGGCTCTCAACTTGGTACTATAATATTTGCGCGCATCTCCTGCACATTATTAAATAATGAAACAAATAAATATAAAAATACTTAGTAATACGATAGATATTATTATTATTATATTATAAATATTATTATTATTTTAAGAGAAAAGAAGAAAAAGCAATATTGAACTGTACAAATGCCCCACTAGTGACTAACAGAAGCTGTGTACCAAATTTTAGCAGCGCTTCGACAAATGCTACTTTCGTGTGATTCGGCATTTGCTCAATAACTCTTAATGTAATAAAATATTTGAAATGTCAATTTGACTGAAATCGTAAATAGCTTTAATAATTATATGGTCTAAGCAAACAAGATATTGAGTTTAGTAAAGGCTATGAATAATAGAAAATATAAGTCTTGTCATAATAATTATATTTATATGTTATCATTTGATATAACAAGGAAGCATAAATTTCCATTGAAAAATATATACATGCCTGTCACTCTCTTCCCAATCTCGAATGTGCCCTAGACCACGACCTAGTTGAGAACCCTTGGTTTAGTACTACAGTCATATTAATTAAAATTTACTGTACACATTCTACAAGATATAATATTAATGTACATAAAAAAATAAAAACCAAATATATCAATGAAACATTTGAGATACAGAATATTAAAAAAAAATTATATTATAAATATTTTACTCAGAGATAATTTTTTTATATTCTTTGGTTATATACCTTTTTATTTTTTTCAATATCATTATTTATTTTTTATGTTTCTAAATACATAATTTTATATCATTTTTGTCGCATATGTAAATTTTTTATTTGTTTTGCGAATTTCAGCTTATGGTTTACAAATTCTGAAAATTGATATTGGATAGACAAGCTTATGTTTTTGAGCCTAGGAATAGAAAGTATAAATGAATGTTGCAGTGATAAATGTAATTAATGGAATAACAAAATAATATCTCGTTAAATAGTCTAAGAAACTAAATTTGAAGGGTATGTGATATCCCATGGCACTAATATCAAGTTGAATATGTTGTTATTTGCGTATATATGTGCCATCAGCTGTTTGAAAAAAGACAGGCTTTTTATGATTGTGTCCACCTGTAGCTTTGATAATTGCACTTTCTAGAGTGACAACTGAAAAATTACAACGAGTAGTTTGGTACGATGAACATTTCCACCACAATTTTCCATCTTGAGAGTTCGACCTTTTTGAAAATGTGTAGCCATCAATCATGAGTAAGGCTTTACAATTTTCTGTTCGTATGAATTGCACTGAAAAATTATGATCAATAAGTTAATAAAATCGTTAAATAAGACATATTCATTACTTGTATTTATGGTTGGTTGTCTGGAAAGAAATTGAGTATTTTTAGGTCAAATATAAAATGCAAAATTGCTCTTCTTATTTTAGTAATTCAGCAATCTCTTATATTGTAGAACACTGATTATACTCAATCAAAGTTTTATTTTGGTCATCATCAGTGATAATTGGCTTTCCAGAGCAGACATCATCTTCGAGTGTCATATCACCATTATGGAGTTTTTAAACCACATTTGATACACACAAATGCTTACTGCATTATCAACATACACTGTTCATGTATTTTTTTGATTTTGTATTAATTTTTCCTTTGTAAAGTAAAAATGCTTCAGGTACTGAAAAAAATACTTATTTTGCTCCTTCTTCAAAAAAATACTCAAGCAATATTGGTAAGCATTGGCTAAAAGATGTACTAAACTATTACTTTTTGTAATAATATACATTCAGTATTTTTGGTATGATGTTAATAATGAAAATTTTATCCTAGACATCTATCTGAGAAATACTAAACTACTTTTCGGATTACATGTGCCTATCAACAACAACAAGACAGGCATCGTCCATTTACTGTGAAAATGCCCACATGAATACTGAAGTAAAATCACTAAAGAATTGTATTCATTCTCAATAAAAATACCAGGTGGGTGTTCTCTGAAATGAATCTGTGCGGTACTATGAGGATTCTCCCTCCATAAGATAATTCTCAAAACAGATTGGATTAAACATGTGCTATTATTTTTTAATCTGCTTGCTTTATTTTCAGCTGGTACTATTCTGTGATTAAATGTTGCTAGCTTTATTGTTAACATACATATTTATATTTGTTGTTTTACTATGATTGCTATATTTGAGATTTTGTAAGTGTTTACATTTTATTCCTTTATTTCATACAGCTCAATATGGCATTTTCTAATGCCATTTGTAAATACATTGTCACTGATAGTTTATATAGAAGGACAAAATCTGGACTAATGTCCAATGATGATGTTAAACAATAGAGCTATGAACTGGAAATGCCAATAAACAATCTCTACTTGAGATTAGCACAATTCCATATCACATTCAATCAATTATATATGATTATCTTAAAAAATAACATTACAGACAATGTGTTGATACTTTGAAAGGGAAAAGCATTTGTTACATGGTCACATTGGGTCGGCCTATTTCTATACAATTTTTTTTTCATCCGCCCAGCTTAGATATGTTAAGTCGCTGTAATCCATGACAAATTAAAAAAAAGGGCTATTTAAATTAAAGGAAAAAAACTAATATATGACTAATTTATAAACAACCATGGTAGAATTAGAGAGAGAATAAGGAAGGAAAATTAAGAGGAAAGATATTCTGAGTCAAGGTCAGGAATAAAATATTTAAAAATAATAAATAACATGACTGCCATCTTAAGTATCTTATACCCCCAAATATTAAGTGGAAAATGCTTGTTTTTATCAAAGGGTTGACTGTGAGTTTTAACTTGGTGACATTTTACACATAACTGTGGTCTGTACTTAACTATTAGGTGTACAAATAAGTTTCCGCCGTTTTTTATCAAAAATTGGGCATTTATTGTGAAAGAACGGAACCTCATGTTTTATTCGAAGTATTGCCCATCGCTTGCCACTACCTTTTCCCATCTTTCTGGCAGCATACGGATACAGCGTCGGAAGAATGCTTCATCTTTTGAGGCTATCCACGAATCGACCCAATTTTTGGTATCTTCATATGATGTGAAGTGCTGCTCAGACAGGTCATGCGTCATCGATCGAAACAAGTGAAAATCAGAAGGAGCAATGTCTGGTGAATACAGCGGGTGGGGTAAAACTTCCCAATTGATTGTTTCCAAAAAGGTTTTGACCGGCGCCGCAACATGTGGACGAGCATTATCATGCAGGAGAATAATTTTGTCGTGTCTGGAGTAGCAGTGGGCGCGCTTTTCCTCGAGTGCTCGACTCAATCTCATCAATTGTGCTCGGTAGACAGCCCCAGCAATGGTTTCGTTCGGTTTGAGCAACTCATAATACACGACACCAAGCTGATCCCACCAAATACACAACAAGAGTTTTTTTCCATGAATATTTGGCTTAGCTGTAGATGTTGAAGCATGGCCAGGGGTTCCCCATGATTTCTTCCTTTTTGGATTATCATAGTGGATCCATTTTTCATCACCAGTGACTATACGGTGCAGAAAACCCTTTCGTTTATGCCTGGCAAGCAGCATTTCACATGTGGAAAATCGGCGTTCAACATTTCTCGGTGTCAGTTCATATGGAACCCAATTTCCTTGTTTTTGAATCATTCCCAATGATTTCAACCTATGTGAAATTGCTTGTTGAGTCACTCCTAATGTAAGTGCAAGTTCTTCTTGCGTTTGGCACGAATCTTGATCCAATAATACTTCCAATTCCGCGTCTTCGTACACTTTCGGCCTTCCGCTACGTTCTTTGTCTTCGATGTCAAATTCACCGTTCTTAAACTTTTGAAACCACTCACGACAACTTCTCTCACTTAAGGCAGCCTCACCATATGCTTCTACAAGCAATCGATGCGCCTCAGCTGCAGATTTCTTCAAATTGAAGAAGTAAATCAAAAGTTCCCGCAAATGACGCTTATTCGGCTCAAAACTTGACATTTTCGAACACAAAAAAATATGTTATACTGATAAAAATTCACTAATATTTCAAGGTCATGTTGTTGACAGATGTCCAACCTTACGATAATGACATTTTACATCTGACAATTTTAACCATAACTTACTGGTGGCGCCAACTTTTGTCAAACGGCGGTGACTTATTTGTACACCCAATATATTCACATAGTAGCGACTACTTAAGGCTCCATTTGTGTATTAAGTAGGTACAACGGCTGTGACATGTATGAACTCCATGTCAAGCTACCTCCAGTGAGCTTAGCAGTTGAGTTCACCTCCAGATCTTTATTTTTCACCTCACCCTGTTACAACTGTACTTTCCATCTCTCCAGGGATAATAGGGATAATGGAGAAAATTTGCTCCCCTGACTCGGAAAGGTTTTAAGAGGCAAGACGATTAATAAATGCGTATGTGACATATCATTATTTATTAATTCAGATGGCATGATTGTGTTCTCCTATTTGTCTAATCAAGTCTTTATTTAATGTGTACAGTCTCGCATTACAACCAAGTCGCTTTTGCTTGATACATCGCCAAACAACTATGCCGGACAATGCTTGATATGTTCTTGCAAATCTGTAGAATCCAATGCCTAATACTGGATTTCCTTTTTTAGAATAAAAAAATTGTGGACCTAAAATCAAAGAAAAAAATATTTTTTCAATGAATCTCACTTTTTATAGCTGTTTCTTGAATTTATTCATTAAATGTTATTTGTTTTTTTCTTTTTTTTTCGAATTTTTAATAGTGAAAGGTGAAATTTTGCCAAGCTATAAATGCTTCCATTAAGTAAGTAATACGAAGCACTCTAAACAGGAAGAATTGCCTAAACCAAAAAAAGTAAAATAACCTAATTAAAAAAAACAATTTAACACATTTGAAATGTTTTGACAGTCTATATATAATTCTGGAAACTCAATATGTCAAATGTGAAATAAAAATTATTGATTCCTATTCGGATTGCAGTAGAATATTGTTTAAGAAATTGTTTTGTTAATGGTATTAGAATAAACAACTTCAGGTATGCTGATGATACTGACATACTTGCAGACAGTATGAATGATTTTTTAAAAAAACTTATAAAAAAAAACAAAACTGAAGAATGTTTAAGTTTAAACATCAATGTTGCCTAAACAAATTGATGATATTCAGCGGCAATCAATATAATGGAGCATCACTTGTAATCAACGGATAAAATATAAAGAGTAAACCAATTTCAATATCCAGACAGCATAATAACAGAGACTCAATTCAGACATCGAAGTTAAATCCAGAATTGAAAATATTCAAGCATCATTTAACATTTTTAAACTTCGATAAAGAATGATCAAGTGCTATGTATTGGTCTGTACTGTTATATGGTATGGAAACATGGAACCTCAAGGTGAACACCATGAACCAATTGGTAGCGTTTGAAATATAGGTTCATAGGAGAACGCTTCAAATTCATTAGACAGGTATGGTCAGTATCACAATTGTCCTTCAAAGAGCTGCAACAAAAAGAGAGCTGTTGACCAATGTCAAAATTAGGAAGGGCATGTTCTGCATAGTTCCTGCCTGTTCTGCAGTTCATTCTTAAAGAAAAGCTGAAGGTACAGTACTGGAAGAAGGCAATCTCCTGGCTACGCAACATTCGAGAGTGGACCAGAAGTCCAAGAGCTGTTCCATAAGGTGCAGGATAGAGGCCTTTCCCCAAGTGATAATCAACATCAGGGTGACCTGACATGGTACGAGAAGAGGAAAAAAATAATTTAAAGTATTTAGTGCCCTCATAAGCCCAGTAAAATGAAATCTTTATTCAATAATAAGTCAATTTCTGAAAAGTGCCAAATTGGTAAAATTGTTGTCAGTCTCAACATTCGTATAGTTAAAAAAAAAATATTTCAAAACAGTATCTTGCACATAAATGTTCATTTTAAGCTAATCTATATAACTTTGTAATATTTATTTGATATGCAGAGGAATTTTAAGTTTCAAACATCTCAAGTTTTAAAATATCATTTCGACTTATCAACAATTGACCAGAGAGAAAATGTAGAATTTGTATGAGAAGGTGTATAAATGTGGAGGAGGCTAAGGATGTGTGTCGAAATAGGAAAGTCTAGCGCTCAGTTCTCTCTGCATACCTCGGCAGATAAATGATGTAATGGTATATACGCATGTACATAGTAATTGATCAAAGATCTACTTGATACATATAATACTTGAATTTTTTAATTGTATTTATGAATCCACTCTTGTCATGTCAATAGAATAATTTAAGCATTCTTTAATGGACATGTGTCTCAAAAATGCAAACATTTTATGTTTCTTTATGGATATATTTGGATTTAAAAATACAAAATAAAGGAATCATTTAAAAAAGGAACAATTATTTTATTTCTCAACAAGATTATAATAAAAATCATGAGACATCATTTTTTTTTTGTTATTTATGTTGCCTTATTGAAAATAAATTAAGGATGATTGTGGTTTCCACACTGTCTGATGATTTCTTCCCGAAATGTATATGTTTTAGCAGCACAGCCAAAATTCCTCTGTTTGATGCAGCGCCAACATGTGATACCTGATGAAGATAAATGCGATCTTGCAAATCTGAATGATCCAATGCCAAGCACCGGGTTGCCTTTTTTGGAATAATAAATGTTTACATCTGAAAGAGTCATATAAAAAATGTTTTAGATTCCCATACAAACTTTATTTTTTTAAAATAATTAGTGAATTATTGAGCTAATTTGTTTTAAATTACACCAACAAACAAGCAATCCCTCAAATATTAATTAATCAGATTTTACGTCCATTCTTTGAATAGATAACATTTTTGAGTGAATCTGTTAATTATGTGAAAATCACCAATGAAATTTTTTTTTAAATTTACTTATTATTTTGTCAAAATACCATTGATTGAAAAAACATGAAAACAAATGTAAAATGGCAACCAATATGAATTTTAAAAAATATTTTAGTCGAGCTCTCCAGACTGTAAATATTTATTGTGTTACAAATAGACGACTTAGAGAGTAATAAATATCACCTCAAGAGAGAATGGTTTTGAATTTATAGAACTTCTTAGTGACACTAAATGAAAACAAATGGAATGAGTTTTAAGAGTAATAATAAAATCAAGATGCCATTAATCAATATGTCTAATTTCTACCAGAACATTGGCTCAGATGTTCAAGGCGATATCAAGATTATTATGATCAATCAATGATGCAGGATTCCATGGAGAGCAAGATGAACTAACGCCTCCACTCTCGAAAAATTGAGAATCACTGACAGATTGTTGACAATGTGACTTTGACGAGTCCTCCGATTCTTTGGGCACATTGGTCATGACCAAGGAGATAATTTGGAGAGGTTTGTGGTTACTGGAGGCATGAAAGGATGACCCACAAAAGGTATAATCCCAATGCGTTGAACTGATCAAGTGAGAGACATAACTAGACTATACTTAACAACTGCCATTCGAGCCGCGGAGTGCAGAGATGGATGAAGAGGAGTCGTCAGAGGCTATCATGGGAGTTACGATGTTCAGTCATGAGCTACATGACAAGATGGAATGATGCAGGATAATAATTCCAACAGGGAGGAACTATTTTAGAAAAGCA
The DNA here is from genome assembly GCA_949825065.1 of Odontocerum albicorne. Lineage (NCBI taxonomy): Eukaryota > Metazoa > Arthropoda > Insecta > Trichoptera > Odontoceridae > Odontocerum > Odontocerum albicorne. The sequence goes on from OX463850.1 coordinate 25,852,043, forward strand.
AAAAAAAAGATTTGGAAATTAAAGAAAAAGTAACAAATAAGCATAAATAAACAAGTGTAATTTGTCAAATCTATGCGCACGTGAATAAATATTATTATGATGACCCCGCGACAATCGAAATTGTTGCTAACCCTGAACAATATATTTGAAAAATTATAATTCGGTTTTCTACTTCTTATTATCAACTACATTTTGTTTCACAGTGTTCTCGACATGTTTCTACTAGTATTAAATATGTTACAAACGCCTATTATGGTAAAATAACAGCTAAAAAGCGTTGACATATACAGTACATTACAGGCATGTGACATGATTATTTGCATGACGTATAACCATATGCCACAGGCTGTTGAAAAGTTAACAACCGATTTATGAGCTACACTTTATACAAAAAATATATTTTCTTAACTTAGAGACCAATATCTGAATTCAGTGACCAGTTTGCATGACCCAACTGAATGACACCATTAAGTAGAAATTTTACATTTTTTTAATTTTGTATATAATACGAGGGTGGATCAAATATAAACGAGACTTTGTTTTAGAGTGCGTAATTTTAAACAGAGCATGCGGCCGCCTTGAGGAGTGTTGGGTGGGGATATCAGGAGTGGAGAGAGTTGGTCGGCCTCGGCAAATTCCGTCATTAGTATGGCACACGATGTCTGAGAAAGAGATGCACTCATCAATTGCGCAATGCATAATTATCAAGTTTCTCACTTGTGAGGGCGTAAAACCAGCCAAAATTCTGCGGAGACTGACAGCACAGTTTGGAGATCAAACACTGTCAAAGCCCCGTGTGTTTGACTGGCATAACGATTTCATGAAAGGCCGTGAAGGGGTCGAACACGAGAACCATGATCGTCGCCCACGGACGAGCATTACTGAACAGAACATTAACGCCATTCGTGATCTTCTGGAAGGCGACCAATGTTTGACAGTTTCCAAGATTTGTTCTCCGAAAGTTCCGTTTCCGATAGTTATGGGAACACTCAATCCATAGTCACAAAGGACCTAGGATTCTATTGAGTCTGCTCGATGGGTTCCACATATGTTCATTGCAGAACAAAAGTTCGCACGTCGGTGAGCGGCTCTTGGCGCGGTTTGCACAAGAATGGAACGCATTTTTAAGTCGCATCGTTACCTGCGATGAAACTTGGGTACACCTCAACACGCCCGATTCTATACTGTTCAAACTCAGCGATGCCTTGAAAAGTGTTATCCGGGCTCTGCTCAGTCAAAAACAACCATTTGTCGGTGGTATGCTGATTTCAAACGCGGTCGTACAGACACAAATGATGCTGAACGCTCTGGTCGTCCAAATGAGGCTGTTACACCAGAAAACATTAAAAAACCCTCAAAATCGTGATGTAAAATCGCAAAGTAAAGTTGCGTGAGACAGCTGACATCTTGAAGATATCATTTGGTAGTGTTTACACTATTTTGCATGAACATTTGGTCATGAAAAAGCTTTTTTCAAAATGGGTGCCGCGATTGCTCACAATGGAACAGAAACAACAACGCATCGATGATTCAGAGCGCTGTTTGGCACTGACGCAAAATAAACAGGAGTTTTTTGCGTCGGTATGTGACAATGGATGAAACTTGGATCCACCACTACACTCCGAAATCAAATCGGCAGTCAGCTGAGTGGAGAGCAGCCGGTGAAAGTCGTCCGAAGCGACCAAAAACTCAACAGTCGGCCGGGAAGGTTATGTCCTCCGTATTTTGAGATGTGCATGACATAATATTCATTGATCACCTTGAAAAGGGAAAAACCATCAATAGCGAATATTACATAGCGTTATTGGAGCGTTTGAAGGCAGAAATTGCAAAAAAACGGCCACATATGAAGAAGAAAAAAGTTCTCTTTCATCAGGACAATGCACCGTGTCACAAGTCGATGGTAACGATGGCCAAATTGCATGAGTTGAACTTCGAATTGCTTCCGCACCCACCGTATTCTCCAGATTTGGCCCCCAGCGACTATTGGCTGTTCGCAGACCTCAAAAAGATGCTCCAGCGAAAGAGATTTGGCTCCAATGAAGAAGTGATAATATCCTACACGACTGGCATAGAAAAGTTGGGAAATCGTTGGAATGAATGTATCGCTCTTGAAGGAGACTATGTTGATGAATAACGAAGAATTTTGGCAAACAAATGTTGTTTTAGTAGTTAGTCCCGGAACTTATTAATCGATGTGTTATCTATATCAAGTTTTACTGTCATGTGTTCATGATGAAAAAGTAAAAAATTACTAAAAGAATAAGGTAAAAAAATATTACTTAATAAGTTTTTCTACTAGTTCAATATTACAGCAGTTTTTAAATTGGATCGGAGCGTTCAAGATTTGGGTTGAATTTATTAAATTATAAATTGCCTATTGAATTTTGTACTGAGGTTTTTAAATCTCTTTATGTGTCTGTTATAAATAATGAAAAATGTGTTATAGTTCTCTTAAAATTCCGTCAAAATAGAGCAGTTCAAGTTAATGTCTTTATTTTAAATGTCTCACACAGTTTAAGATGATTTAAAAAAATATCTACTGATTCACAAGAGCTTTTTAGGTTGAGTTAGACACCATTCATTTAATTTTACGATTTATAAAAGAATAAATGGATTTTGAGATTATTTGATATATACTGTAATACGTTAAAAACAATCAACGTAAAAAATAACAAAAAAACACAAACAAAGATTTCAATTTGATCTTGTAATTATTTAGGGTCATATATGGGTACGTAAAATGTTCACACTTAATTATGTGCTTAAAAGAGATCCAGCAAAACAATAGTGTTGTTTCTAACGAATTTCTTTATTAAATAAAAATAAATTATATTCACAGTAAAAATTTATCATTGAATTTATACACATATAACTTTAATGAAGTTATTTTGTCACCTACCACCTAACACTACTCCGAGAACTGAAGTTAGGCAGCACCTAATCACAGGTAAAACAATAAATTTATTTGAAACGTCCCATTTCAGAAGTTAATCTGCCGGGAATTAAATCTGAAATACCTGGATGTGACTCAAACATGCTAACAACTAAGCCACAGTGTAGATGTGACAACCAAACAGTAGGCTCATGCTGCTATTTTTTTATAACAGATCTTTATTAATAAAATGTAATATAATGAAAACATTAAAATACACTTTATTTTCTATATAATATTTTTACCATAACAGTATAGAGCCTTATAACCACCGTGTTCAATTTAATTTCTGGCTTCCTTAACAGGAAAATCAAATAAATCAACATAAATTTTGGTCTAGTTTGAAATGATTTTCATGAATTAGTTGCCTACACACATTTTTGTCTTCAGTGAGTATCCTCCAATTTAAGACAATTAGAGTTCTAAGGCATGGCTTGTAGTATTGTACTCACGTCTACCAACCCTGGTCTACCAACCTCCAAGATGTCTCGCAAAGATCCTTTTGGGGCCCAAATTTTTTGAAACATTCGGATATAGCCAGTACGTTTGAGTCTTTGCAGCTTTATATGGATGAAAAGTCTGGAAGCCTAAAGTAGATGTTATAGGGTTCTTCAATGTATCCGATTCTCCAGAGGTCTCCATCCGGAACCAGTCTATACATCAATTTTAAGATGAAATAAATAATTTAAAAATGATTATGATCTCCTAATTGATTAACAAGTATATTATTCTGTGAATACACTTTGGCATTACAGCCCAGAGCCTTTTGTTTTGTACAACGCCAGAATATAAGACCGCATTTAGACTCATATGTCTTGGCAAAAATGAAATTCTCTATTCTAAGTACTAAATTTCCTCGATGATTATAATAGAATCTTGCACCTGAAATTATTTTACACCATTTAGATATTATACTAACAAAATCAAATAAAAATTACTTAAAAATACTTCAAAACTTAAGAAACAACGTATAATTCTATTGTAATTTTGGGATTTCTGAATAAAATAAATAAAGAATTATGTATCACATAGAAAAATATCAATTAACTTGAAATAGTTTTGGATTATGATAACTAAAACAAAACATTATTTTTATTAAATGAAAAAATTGACTTCTGTCACCCTTAGTACATTCACTCAATATAAATATTAATAAAGGAGACTCAGGTTTAAGGAGCATATAAAATAAGCACAGTATCATTTTTAGAAGAAAAAAAATTTAATGATTTGTAGAGAACTTTTTTACATCTTCCCTAAGAACATACTAAAATTCATCAACAAGACAATGAAGACAATAAGCAAATTTAATATTTTGGAAAAAAAATGTTTATCTAAACTTTACTTGCAAAATATATTTTTATATTTTCCCATAAGAAAAAAATTACTGTGAAAGTATAATATACACTTGAAAAGTCTAATACCAATTTGAGGTATATATGGAATAATTATCTGACCCACAAAACACATTGTTTTGGTTCACATAAAATATTTAATGAGCATACCTTAACCCTAAATGTGCAGAAATATCAATATGTGTCATTCATGATTTAATTCTGCTGAAGTGATGTGCTAATCAAATTCAATATAAAGTATGCTATATGATATCACACCAGTTATAAAGGAAGATACAAAAGGCAGATCAAATTTGGGACCTTTTGCAATCACTATATTCAATTCGTTTTTCATTATAAGATTTCTAAATTTAACAAGTTGTTTTTCAACATCAAATGGAACTGAAACATAAAAAAAATGCAAAATAGACAATTTAAAAAACAAATGTAAAAAACATCTTAAAGGAAAGATTTTAAAGAGATAAGTTCCTACTTAACAAACTCTAAATTATATGTCTGGCAGGAAAGTTCCTACGAAGTCCAAAATTTAAATCAATATATTTTTCTACAGATGGATTTCATAATTGATATTTTTTTTAATAAGAAAAATACCAAATAATCAAAAAAATATGCCCTTTGAGAGTTGCAGTAGAATATTACATGGCCAAAAGGATTTAGTATTTAACTGAGTCTTATCGGGCATTGAATTATTTCAATAATTTGGTGTTGGTTTTAAGATTTATTTTCCTTTTTATTTGATAGTTGACAAATACATATGAAAATCAATATTTATAATAAATTAATAATTACATCTACTGAAAAACACAAATAAATTGATTTTTAGCCCTTCTGTTGATTAGTTTTTAATAATGCGATTCATGAAAATTGATGTCAAATAATACATAATATTTCATAGTAGATTTACGTATACTACTTAAGCTTACCTTTTTTATCCGATAAAAGTATTTTTCCAATTATTCTTAATGTTTTATTTGATTCTGCTTTCAAAGCTTCCATGGACATTGGTATGCATAATACATAGAATAAGAAAATCAAGTATCTCAAAACTAGGACACTTCTTGTAAACCAATTCTAAAAGCACAAGCCAAAAAATAAGGAAAAATGTATATATGTTCTACAGACAAAACCTCTCATCATAATCAATGGTACAATAGTGACATAAATAAAACAATTTATTTCAACCTTGTAATTTCACTGGTGTCGACATTTTACATCAAACATTGTGTGAGCAAATTTGAGGGCTTTATATGAGAAAGTGTAAAAAAATACTGTGTTATTCTGAATTTAACTCTTGCCAATTAAAATAGAGGTTTGAATATTATAAAATAATGAAAAGAAACAATAATATCTGGGTCTTAAACAAAACAGAGGCATTCTGTTTTAAAAAACACAAGTATATCTCACCATTATAAATCTTGCTCCCATTTCTCTTGGCCTTATTAAGCTTGTTGTTAGAATGTTACAAATGAACAAAACCAGTAAAAAAGGAAGTAACTGGAAAATGTAAACATGAATTCAGCATATTTTAATTATTAGGTATGCTACATTATATTATGTTCAATAAAGGATTTTCACTCATGTTTAACACGTTCCGCGCCGCGTAGGTCACCGGTGACCTACCATGTTTTTGACCAGGGCGCCACATAGGTCGCTGGTGACCTACGTGTTTTTTTTTATAAACAGTCCCAGTGCGCCAGTGGTCACATTTACTACGAATTTTAACATTGAATGTGACCTATACGGCGCCCCTGAATATAATGCACATAAAAACTTCCAAAATTTTGTTTGAAAATGCAATTATTTTTAATAAACCTCCAGGTGTACATGGGCAAGCTATATAATTAAAAATTAAGTTTAATGAATAAATGATGTAAGGAATATGAATTAAGAGGGTACAATATAATCTTTTCTTTTTGTCATCTTTGCCACCCATTTGTCACACTCTGGAAATTTATGGGGGTGCATTGTCTATGCAACATTGTGACCCTTTTTTTTGGAGCTATTGTCTCAGTAATAATAAGATATTATTGTGTTATGGCATAACACTATAGCATATTACATAAATAAATAAAAAATATAATAAGTAATAAATTAGGCATGCTACAATTTGTTTCGACTACAAAGTTTATGTTGTATATACTTGTATTACCGTACGACGCCGCGTAGGTCACCGGTGACCTACGCTCACAATATCACCTAAAATCAGTTTATTTAAAAAAATAAATAATTATTTATGAAGCCTATATATGTATACATAATATAAACTATAATTTGTTTAGTGGCGCAGGTACTTATTTTCTCAAAATGTACTGCGGCACGGAACCTATTAATACGTGTTGAAATAAAAATCCTATGTAACATATTACTTCCATCAATATTCTATATGACTTTTTAACATTCTTTAGTGATATTCGCGTCATGGAGTCAATTTCCCATCAGTCTGTACTTTCGTATCTATTTTATTCATTTTTATATTTAAAAAATCCTTAACAACCTTTCTAAACAAAAAAGAGTTATTCTTACTTTAGAACAAAAACATGAAATAATTACAAAAAAATCAAAAGCGTTGTCAGTAAAATCTTTGAGGAATGAATTTAATGTTGGGAAAACTGAGAAAACATCAACGTACAATGATTTGGAAAAAGCTATGCTTTTGTGGTTTATCTAGTAGAGAGCTGAGAGAATTACGGTTTCTGGAACTGCATACACTGTAGAAGCAAAGTATTTTGCCAAAAAAAATATTAAGAGACTTCCACACATTAACAAAATTGCAAAGGCATGGGATTAATAAAATTTCTATCAAACTCAACTCGAATGCACTGGCAGCTGAGGAATTTAAATTTCACTTAAAAAATTTTGTCCATAAAGGGAGATTAGCACCAGAACAAATTTATAATGCTGATGAGACAAGTTTGTATAGAAAGTGCTGAAAAAACTAGCTTTTCAAAGTGAAAAAAGTGCAGCGGGGTCTAAAATTAAAAAAACAACATCTTATGCTATAGAAATGCCACCAGTTCTCATTTGTTGAATCGGTATATGGTATTGCGAGAACTGCCAGAAAACCTAGAGCTTTGGCAGAGGTTAAAGAGTTGTCTTATTTACCAGTAGATTACAACAGCAATAGATGGATAGACAAATTTTTTTTAATGGTTTTATGAAAAAAATCTTCTGAAAGTCTGCCATATTTACAATCTGTAGACCATCCAGATGTTGAAAGCATACTCTTACAGATGCTGAAAGTATACTCAATTATTTCGAGCAAGAGGAAGATAGCACCCTTGCAGATAAGTTAATGTTGGGAAATCTGTCTAGCACCATGTGTCAAAAAGTGACCAGAGACAAAAAGCAAAGTAATTTGCCGTCATATTTAAATAAAAGGGTTAGGATGTAGGATAATTTACAGTTTTTGGTATAATGTTTTCTGATGTTTTTTTTTATACAGGTAATTTTTTTTCTACCACCCCGTATAATCGAGAGTCAATTAATCATATTTATTTACACTCCATAGAGGATTTTACTTACCGCATATTCATACAAGTTAGACAATAAATTTATGCACTTAATTATTTTTCCATATGTTACTATATATTGTACAACTTCAGATGATTTCTTTGGTTTAATCTTTATTGGCATTATACCTCTGCAATCAGGTAAATATAGACTGAGGTGAGAGAAGTCGTCAATTTCTTGGATCAATAAATTATTTTCTTGCACAGCATATTTTCCAAATGTTCTTCTTAAACTTTCATTTAGTGCACGCAGGCTCAATATACAAAAATATATTCCACACACAACTTGCAATACGGTCAAATCATAGAGGAAGTATTCAAAAAATATAACAAATCTTTCCATTTCTATTCCCCATGAGAAAAATTCACAAATGTTATAAAAACATGGTATAGATAAACTAGCTACATGCACAATGAAAACTCGCAAAAAAGTTTCTGATATAAGTGAGTTATCATAAAAATAAATATTGTAAACATATAATATGTTGTCATAAAACTTTGGTTTAACATTAGAAGCACAAAATAAATCAGTTAAAATGATTACAGATACCCGCAATTGATTCAGATATTTGTGATGCAATAAAACCTAAATCAGTGTATTTTACTCCTGTTTTATGGTAGTGTATCCACAGTGTGAATATTTCTACTGAACAGCATAGAAAAACAAGGCATACTTGATAAAATGCCCAAGCAAAACTGTTGGCTGGAAAACTTACAAAATGACCATTTTTAAACTGAATTGTTTGAAACCCAAACAAACGGTAAATGAACAAAATCAATTCTATCAATTTTTCTTGTTTCATAATGATTTATATTAATTAACAATTAAACTATAAAATAGGTTATAAAATTAAAAAATCACAACAATGTTGAACTAGATGGTATAAGTAAATGTTAAATTTAACTCTACTTAAAATAAAAACATATTATTCAAATGAAAACATTTTTCATAATGTTCAACCTACTACAAACCAATTAATTCAGAAATACATTTAATATAAGAAATGTGTTTATATATAAACCAATTAAATAATTATTTATTTCTATAAAAAATGCAAGCCTTTATGAATCATTTAAACCAGTGATCAGCAACCTTTCTTTTCATGAGGGCCAAATTAAATACCAAAAACTTTTTGGGGGCTGCATTTATGTACATTATATTTTTTTCGCATAATCATTCAGACCGATTATTTTACAAAACAATAAATCTTATTCATTCTTCAACATATAACTATAAAAAAATCCTCACAAAAATTAAATTTTATTGTTCTCAGTAACTTTTTTTATATAAGTCTTGTAACATTACTATAAAAAAAGTTTAAACACCCTGAATAAGAGATTTGAAAAATTTTCAGGAACAAGTTTTTCAACGTTTGCTGGCACACCAAAAATACCAATTCGCAAACAATTTTCATATCTGGCACCATGTCACACAATATTCATTTTGGAAAAAGATTCTTCTGAAAGGTAAGTGGTCTAATGAACTAGTCTCTGTCAAGTGTGATCCGTAATTATTAGAAATTCATCATATGGCAAATACAATTTGTAAAACTCAAGCGGTGTGCTTCGAGTCTGTTATTTTGCAAGTCAATAATTTCCATTAGAATTATACTGGTGCATTTTCGACATTTATGTCAAATAGCAATAAAAAAAATTCAAAAGCAATTTTGCACTGGCAGAAATCTTGGAATCGATGTCTATATTCATTCAAAAGGCAATGCACTTCATTAGCGTATTTCATTGTGTCGTAAGGGTTTGCTCGTTTTAGTGTTAGAAAATGAGTCGTATTATTCTCCTGTAGCTGCCGATACCACGGTATTAATTTATTTTCGAACGCCTTGTTTTTATTATACATATCGTTAACTTTTTTTGTTTCTTGTACTGAAATTTTGGTTTTGGGAAGTTAAAATACACAAGAGCTTCTTGTGTTGAGGTATCTCTTTTCATTTTACGATTTATAAAGAAACAAATAGAATTTGAAATATTTACTATTCATATATTTATAAAACCCTTTTGATGTCATAAATATTTAAAATAAAATATTTTATAAACAAACATGGTAAATGTATCAACATAAAAAAAAACGCAAATCACCAACGATGATTTTAATTTGTTCTTAAAATTATTTAGGGTCATATAAGGGTAGTTTAAAAAATTTGGTAAAAAAGCTAGTAAAATACATTTCTCACATACATCAACATAAGTCTCCTTTGAGAGCTACACACTTGGTACAGCGATTTTCCAATTTTTCAAACCCGTCTTAAAAAATAGGTTTCTTCAAACTCTACAAATTGGCATTTACTGCGATGATGACATCCTGATTCGACGAAAATATCTTCCCACCGAGTCAATTTTTTTATTTCGGAAAAACCTGGATGTAAATCAAACATGCTAACCACTAAGCCACAGTGCAGATACATATGTCTACCAAACAATGAACTCATGCTGCTAGTGTTTTTTTTATTACAGAATGAAAAAATTTAATTATAGAATCTATAATAAAATATAAATATACATTTTTTCTGTTTATTTTTTATTATTACTTGAACATTATGGGATCTGAAAACTGTAATGTTTAATTTAATTTCTTAAAATACTAAACAGGAAAATTACACATTAGTTTAAGTGGAACTCAGTGCAAATATACTCCATCTACATGTCATACCATTGTTTTCATTCTCAGTCAAGTCCTCCAAAGGATAAAGCGCACATGATGGGCAGCTATCTATAAAAACTGAATAAAAGTGTCAAGAAATACTAGGAATTACTTAAGTTTTCTAAAAAAACTGTAAAAACAAATTATTGTAATAATAAAATTTGGTCTAGTTTGAAATGATCTTATTGAATTTGTCGCCTCCACACATATTTTTCTATAGTGAATGTCCTCTAATTTAAAACAACTAGAGTTCTGAAGCACGTCTTTTAGCATTTTTCTGAAGCATGTATTTTAGTAGGTGTCTAGCAAAGATCCTTTTGGATCTTATTTTTTGCAACCTCTGGATATGACCAGCACACTCGAGTCTTTGCAGATTCATATGGATGGAAATTTGGAAGGCTAAACTAGATGTTATAGGGTTCTTCAATGTATCTGACTCTCCAGAGAAATCCATCTTGAACCAGTCCATATATCCATTTTAGGATGTAAAATAAATAATTTAAAAATTATTATGCTCTCTTAATTAATACATTTACTGCAAATAACTTTTTACGTCCATACATGCCTTGCTGAGAAATTTAGCAAACATATAATCAACAGAACATGTCTGGTGTGTCATACACACTGGGTGTATGTTTGTATGGACACGTGAGGCATGTCCTCAGAACTGAACATGTTAAGAAGTACAATATTCTGTGAATACACTTTGGCATTACAACCCAGAGCTTTTCATTTTGAACAACACCTGAGTACAAAACTGCATTTAGACTCGTATGAATTGGCAAACATGAAAGTCTATTCTAAGCACTTAATTTCCTCAATGATTATAACGTAATAGAATCTTACATTAAAAATTATTTTACACCATTTAGATATTTTACTCACAAAATCAAATAAAAATTACTTAAACAATACTTCAAAACTTAAGAAACAACATATAATTCTAGTATAATTTTTACATTGCTGGATAAAATAAATAAAGAATAATGTATCTATCACAAAGAAATATTTCAATGTTTCTTAAATAGATTTGGATTATTTTGTTTTATAACAATTTAGTATTTTATCGACCATAAAAAAAGGTTACAATCGATGAAATCAGGGTACGGGAGAATTTAAGTAATAGTTAGATCCACAACTCTGGCACAGGAATATATCCTACAGTTTTGTGCTTCTCCAATGAATTCGGAAGTCAATCAATTCCAGTCACTTCGGACAGTCAACTATCTCATTCACTATTTTGAAAAACAGCATCAAATTAAACATCACACATTATGATAAATAAAACAAATCATTATTATTCCCAAATAAAAATATTAACTTCTGTCATTAATTCTAGATAGATATTAGTTAATAAAGGAGGCCCAGGTTGAAGGGTCATATAACATAAGTACAGTATAAATTTTAGAAGAAAAAAAATATTACCTGATTTCTAGAGAACTTTTTGACACCTTCCCCAACAACATACTATAATTTATCAACAATAAGACAAGAGCCAAATTTGGAAAAAAATTATTGAACATCATTCTTTCATATGGTTTTTGAAAACCGATAAATATACAGTTCTGTTCAATCTCACACAACCCATGTTATGGGGGGTGAATAAAATAGTCCTAAACAGTGTAATATCAATCATGTAGTTCCAAAAGAAGAACTGCATTGAAGAGATTCTATTTTCAGCAGTAACACATTGACACGTGAAAAGGATTGCATCATTGATAGTCTAGATGTCTGATATCAAGGGAGAAGGCATAAACTTACATTACAATAAATAAACTAAGAAAGCGGTTTAAGACTTGGAGTTCAATACAGCCCAACAAATGGAGTAAAACTTTCCTTTGACCTATATCGGATGAATTTACCAATGTAAGGATGAATGTAAGGAGATCCTTTAAAAAATTATTGACTCGATTTTTATCACAAAATGTAATCTGTGGATTGATTCAGATGCCCACAGGGTGAAGGGCCAAGATTGATGCTAAAAAGTTTGCCATTAAGGCTCACATTGTCAGAAAGAAATTAGGTAATTCAATATCTTGGGTGCATCCAGAATTGAAATGACTGCCTTCTTACGGGAGAAATGAACACCGCTGTTTCAAGGAAGACATTATTGCTGGACATGCATACTATATACAAGGGAATATTTAAGAATAAAAATGAACGATGGCTTAAAAAGTGTTATCCAGGCTCTGCACCGTCGAAAACAACCATTTGTCGATGGTATGCTAATTTCAAATGCGGTCGTACAGATACAAATGATGCTGAACGCTCTGCTCATCTAAATGATGCTGTTACACCAGAAAACATAAAAAAAACCCTCAAAATCATGATGGAAAATCGCAAAGTAAAATTGCGTGAGATAGCTGACATCCTGAAGATATCATTTGGTAGTGTTTACACAATTTTGCATGAACATTTGGTCATAAAAAAGCTTTTTTCGAAATGGGTGCCGCGTTTGCTCACAATGGAACAGAAACAACAACGCATCAATGATTGAGAACGCTGTTTGGCACTGTTGACACGAAATAAACAGGAGTTTTTGCATCGGTATGTGACAATGGATGAAACTTGGATCCACCACTATACTCCGGAATCAAATCGGCAGTCAGCTGAGTGGAGAGCAGCCGGTGAAAGTCGTCCGAAGCGACCAAAAACTCAACAGTCGGCCGGGAAGGTTATGGCCTCCAAATTTTGGGATGTGCATGGTATAATATTCATTGATCACCTTGAAAAGGGAAAACCCATAGCGTACATAGCGTTATTGGAGCGTTTGAAGGCAGAAATTGCAAAAAAACTACCACATATGAAGAAGAAAAAAGTTCTCTTTCATCAGAACAATGCACCGTGTCACAAGTCGATAGTAACGATGGCCAAATTGCATGATCAAAAAGATGCTCCAGGGAAAGAGATTTGGCTCCAATGAAGAAGTGATTGTCGAAACTAACGCCTATTTTGAAACCAAAGATAAATCGTTCTACACGGCTGGCATAGAAAAGTTAGGAAAGCGTTGGAATTAATGTATCGCTCTTGAAGGAGACTATGTTGATGAATAAAGAAGAATTTTGGCAAACAAATGTTGTTTTAGTAGTTAGTCCCGGGACTTATTGATCAATGTGTAACATGTATATTATGGATTCAAATCATTATTCGAAAATTAGGTAACATATCTTTTGTTACAAGAAATATATTTTAGAACTTAAAATGTTGTAGTTTTTTATACTTCCTGGCAAATTAGCGCATTATATTACACTTTCGTTGTATACAGTACAACCTGGCAGGTTAATTGCTATGTGGCAATCTCTTTCATCCAAACACAAAATTGTTTAAAGAAACCAGACTGGGACTTTGGGTAACTAGGCAATGGAGGAAATTAGAGATGTACCCTTTTGCCGGAAATATATCAATATTCAAACTATGACGAAGATACAATTTGCATTTATGTTATCTTTTACAATCTAATAGGCATTACAGTATGTTTTAATTTTGGTTACATAATTATAAATAGTTATTTTTGGAATTCAATATTTCAATAGCTGATTTATTAAATTTTACAAAAATGCATCAAAAACATTAAATAATTGAAAATTATAATTAAAATTGTCATTTCTATCGAAATACATTAAACTAATAAGGCCTCTTTTCATATTTTATTAAGAAAGAAATCCTGAAACGTTATCAATTTTTTTTTGTATTTTCCACAGTAAAATATTGTGTCCAAACAGTAGCACAGCAATTAGAGGTACAGCAGTACATGCAATAATTGTCTGACCAACAACACATATTTCTGGTTTACATGAAATATCGAAATAGCATACCTCAACCCTAAATGTGCAAAAATATCAAAATGTGTATTTCATGATTCAATTATGGTGAAGTGATGTGTTTACATACCATTTAATAATGACAATTATGGTGAAGTGATGTGTTTATATACCATTGAATAATGTTTTTTTTTTCAACAAGCATGCATTAGTCTATTCCTTCATTTATATTATAATCACTCCCTCTTTTCCTACACTTGTACTATGAAGGTTGGGGTCTCATCCGATGAGGGACCGCCAAATGTTTCTCTCCTGGATGTCTTTTAGTACTTGTGAAGATATTTTAAGAGGTCCTTCACCTTATTCTTCCAGTTTTTCTTCGGCTTCCAAACACATCACTGATAAGAAATTTTTCTATGTAGAGTACTAAAGGATTGATCCTGAGCTCCTCTCTTGTTATGTAGATATTTGCTACAAATTTTATAAAAAAATATTGACCCAAAATCATTGATCCTTAAGTGCAATGTGCCACAACATGTCTATATACATTTTTCTTAATATGCAAATTTTTACTCTTCATATTTTTTTTTTCATTGTAGGGAATAAATTTTAATCGAATCCAATATAAAGTATGGTATATGATATCACACCAGTAATAAAGGAATACACAAAAGGCAGATCAAATTTGGGACCTTTTGCAATCAATATATTCAATTCGTTTTTCATTATTTGATTTCTAAACTTAACAAGTTGCTTTTCAACATCATATGGAACTGAAAAATAAAACAATGCAAAATAGAAAAATTAAAAAACAAGTATATAAAAAACATCTGAGAAAAAATAAACTGATATTTTTGATTACCAAAAAACTTAAAAAAACTGGAGAAATATTTTTAAACTGCTGTGAAATTGAACCAATTTAAAATTCGCTTTCATGTTTCATAAGGCGCAGGATAGAGAGGCCTTTCCCCAAGTCATAGCTGACAGACATCAAGGGAACCTGACATGGTATGAAAAGAAAAATCGCTTCAGTTCTTACATACAAACTCCAAAATTTGAGTAAATATTTGTTGAGTTTATAAATATATATATTTTTTTAAATTAGAAAAACAATTAATTGAAGATTAAAAATATCATGTCCTACAAACGCCTTAGTAGAAAATCTTGAACATTTTACCGAGTTTCTTAATTATTTCAATAATTTGGTGTTTTTCTGCTTTAGCAAATATAATATATGTACATAGGTTAATACCTATAATTATCTAAAATTTGTTCAACGTTTTATTTTCATGGATATTTCACAATTAAACATGATATATACGAGTACTTATCACTATTCATAATAAATTATTTAAAGTGATATACTGGAAAAAAAACAAATAAATTGATATTGAACTCTTCTGTTGATTAATTTTTGTCTCAATGTGTATTCTAAAATGGTCTGTCTGTCAAAGAACATATAATCTTATAAATTTAGTTTTTAGTAATAAATTAATGTATACTTCTTAAGATTACCTTTCTTATCGGATAAAAGTATTTTTACAATTATTCGTAAGGTTTTATTTGATTCTGCTTTCAAAGTTTCCATGGTCATTGGTATACATAATACATAGTATAAGAAAATCAAGTATCTCAAAACTAGGACACTTCTTATAAATGGATTCTAAAAGCACAAGTCAAAATATAAGTGAAGATTTATAGGAGTTACTTAAACACATTCACTGTTAATAATTTGTATATGATCAATGTTGCTTATGTTATATGATCAATGTTGATTAACAGTGCATTTTTTTTATAAATAAAAATTCTCATCATAATCATTGATTCTATATTGACATCAAGAAAACAATTTATTTCCACCCTGTTCCTTTGTTTTCTATATTTTCCTGAAATTTTATTTCAAACATGGTGTGAGTGAATTTGCGAACTTAACAGCGAAATAATGAATAAAATACTGTGCTATTCTGAATTAAAATAGAAATAAGAGGTTTAAATATTTAAAAATAATGAAAAAAGATTATTCATATTCTCAGTCTTAACAAACCAAAAAGAATAATTTTGTAGATAACTTTGAAAATCTCACCATTATATACCTTCCTCCCCTTTCTCTTGGCCTTATTAAACTTGTTAGCATGATGGTAGCAATGAACCAAAGCAGTATTAAAGGAAGTAGCTGGAAAATGGAAATTTATGCTTGAAAGCATATTTTAATTTTAGGTATACTTTTTATGTAAAATAAATAATTTTCACTATTGATAAATATGTAACATAACAAAAATCCTTCATAATATATTACTTTCCTTGATATTCCTCCATCCATTCTTGTAGTATTCCTCAACAAATTCATGTTCAAGAGCATGTCCAGTATACAATATTTAACCAGTGAGAATCGAACCCATAACACCCTGCTACAAGACAAGCATCATACTTAGTCAAGGAGGTAGCTGATAGTCTAAATATATTAAAAACTACCCCGTAAGAATATTTTTTATATAAAAAAAACTTGTGTACATGAATGCAAGCAATATTAAACATATTTATTTTCTTTCTTTGATAGTTCTGTCTTTCTACTACATTGACGATTTCTAACATTGTATTGTGTTACACATTTTTTGTATACAGTATAACCTGATGGATTTATTGCACTGATGTTGAATGAAAACCTATCTTGGTATTTTTTAAAGCTGGGAACCAAACCAGTAACCTCCAGGTAAGATAGATATCTTACCAACTAGGCCACAAAAATAGAAATTAGACAACCTCCGATTAACACCTATGTGGTTCCATTTAGCTACCATGACCTAAAAATTTGAGATAGAATGTTTTGTTTTTTTAATAAGAATATATGTTAAGTAACACTTTTAGAGCATTATTTTTTACTTAAAATTTCTATTTTAGGTGTAAACTACTCCTACGCTATATAATTACGGACTTTATTGCATAGTATGGATTTTACACAAGGCTCTATCCCAATTGTTTTTTAATGGATATTACTCGTTAAGTGGTAGAAGAGATCTACGCACCTGTTTACACATAAACAAATTGCTAACAGGAAAAATAGCAAACCCTTTGTTAGTTGACAAACTTTTATCAAAGTACAAAGTACTAGGCCATCATCATTATGTTATACAGGTGCTCCTCGACTTTCGTACCTAATTGGTTCCTGAAATGTGTACGACAATTTAAATGTACGAAAATAGAGCAATGTAAAAAAAACACCAAAAAGTGTTTTTAAAATAATGTTTTAATGAGGTGAATTAGCATATAAATGAATAACACTTTATTGAGTATCTGGTGTTTTCTTTATAAATTTATCTATAAAAAAAACACATCACCTGTACTCTTCTTTTTCTTTTCTAGATAAAGAGTTCTGTAACACGCTGTGTCTTTTTCTATTGCCCTTCGTCCATGAGATATAAGCTCCCAAAGACTCATAGACTCCGCGTCTTGTACGGGGAAGGGGTGGGCAAGCGAAGAGTTGGTGGGCAGAGGAAGCACTATAAGAACAGTCTGCGAGAGTCGCTTACTTTGTGCGGGGTGCTTGAGGACTGGGAGCGGGTGGCTTAGGACTGTGAGGGGTGGAGAACTATATCGGGATGATGGCGTCTCAGCGGCTAGACGTGTGAGAAACAGTCAGCGCGCTGCGAACATGCGTTAGCAGGGCCAGGTGGCTCAGCAGGGTCCACATGTCTGTGACATTTGCGGGAGGGAGTACGCATCTAGGATCCGGCTGTATTCTCACAGAAGATCACATGATCGACGCGGAAGAACGGTTCAAGATTGACGTTAGAGTGGTAAGGGGATCCTCGACTACGAGGCCCGGCGACGACGACGATACGCTCCCCATTGGGATCACATTCTTCCATGATGGTCAAAAATTTGTGAAGATGCATCAACATGTTCAATGCTAACAATGCGCCTAGTGCGTTCTTCTTCAAAACCGTCAGGTGCTAACAACGCGCCTGACGCGTTTTCATATGCAAACCAAAGTTTCGTTTCAAATGGAGGGGGTACTACTAGACAACACCAAATTAAATCACATGTAATTTTACATCTTTTTTTTTAATTTTTTATTTTAATAATTAGTCAGCCACACGTGATTTACCTTAATAATTTGATCGCATTGAATGTATTAAGGCTTCGTTCATATTCAAAGTCTTAACAATGAGTTCGTTATCAGATTCTTCTCCTTCATTGAATTGAACATATTGTCAATCGGCTTATCATACGAACGACCGATTAACCCATTAACGCCCAAAAGAAAACTACATGTGAAAATTATTTTTTATTGTTATTTATTACAACATTGTGAACACTTAATACTATTAGAAAAGAAAAATTTAAATAAACACTTATATTTTAGAAAATAAAGGGCTGTACACGGCTGTGTACAGTGGGCGGTTTAAGAGTGAAATTGTCCAAAACACGGTCGCTCAACACACAACGTTTTCTTACAGAGTCCGCATCGCCAGCGACCTCGGTTGTGGCAAATAACACAACGCAATGGGTTTTCTATGCGTTCGGGGTTGTGACCATTATTTTTTTGCTCCAATCCAAGTATTTTTGACGATGTCGGATGACTTTTCGTTTTTATGTGTCGTATGTACCCTCGGGCAATCGTCCGTCTGAACAATAATTGGTCCATACATGTCACCTGTCCAGTCTTGCTGAGTAACACATGTAGTCGCCAAGCATTAGAAATAGCCATATCTAGTAAGTAGGTAAAGATTACCCACCACCATTTTTTTCCTCTTATGGACACTCGGTAAAGACTGATGGACTGATCCATTTGGTCGACGCCACCCATTCCTCTGTTGTAATTTATAAACAGTCTTGGGACATTGACTTCCACTTTTTGCTTTTGAACCTTGCACCATCTTCTCACTTTTCCCAGAGGCTCTATACTGTCAAAATTGGATCCCATTGTAACAACATTATTATCTTTCCAGCGTACAATTGTAATTTCATTTTTTGTGTCAAATCGATAGTCATACTCTGCTCTAGGTCGCTTTTTCATTACCTTCACAGTGGTAAGTGGACAATTCTTAGTTCTATTCTCTCGCATTGTGCCTGTGGCCCTGTAGCCTAAGAGTCGCAAATCATGCAACAACTGATAATTTGTAAAAAAGTTATCGAAGTACACAATATGTTCATTTGGTACAATTGGCATCTTTGCCAGCAGAGATTTTACGACTCTCGCGCCGAGAGGATCAGCAGAAACTTCTGTAGATGACTTGCCGCAATAAATGTCAAATGTGTAGCAGTAGCCATCAGAACTTGTTGCTGCCCAATTCCGATAGCCAAACCTCACAGGTTTTCCCATTATGAATTGTTTGGCTGAATGACGGCCAAAATATTTAATCATGGACTCATCTACAGACAAATTTTTATGAAAAACTCCCCACTGGCACGAGTTTCTCTGAATGAGATTACACAATGGTCTCACTTTGAACATTTTATCATTCGAATTTTCAACTAGAGAATTGTCTGCAAAGTGTAGGTTTCTTTTTATTTCCAAAAACCTATTACGTGACATGCAATTTGCAACCAATGGAATGCCAAGATCTTCATCCAAACTCCAATAAGCACGTTCGGTAGGTAATTCGTGATATCCAGTCAATATCAATATGCCCAAAAAAGATTTCAAGTCCTCACAATTAATTTCAAAATTATGTCGATTATTTTGACCAGCGTACAAAACACTATTTTGTGTTATCAAGTTCATAACCTCTTCATCAAAGAATTTTTCAAACAACATTGTAGGGTTGTGGTCTTTTATGGATTCTACAACAGTCTTTTGTCTGCTCTGAATGGCATCGGTAATGTTATGTGTTGTACTATATATAGGTGAAGTTTTTCTCCACTTAGGTGCGTCTTGACTTTTAACTCGTTTTGAAGATCTTATATAATTAGAAAGCGGCTCATCATCACTGTCCGAAATATCATGGCCAGGACGACGTGGAATTACTTGCACTGTACCTGGCACATCTTTTGGAAGATTAGAGGACGTCAAATCATCGTCATTCCCTTCTTCTTCGTCACTCAGGACATCAGGATTTGGTGGAATCAATACTATATCGTATTCGACTTCATCGTTTTCATCGGACATTATTGATTCAAGGGCTTCTTCGAGTCTTGTATAGGTATTATGGCTTGTGAAAACACGACGGGCCGCCATTTTAAAAATTTTAAGGATTTCAGGATTCGACAATTATAGTTATCGGGTTATCAAATATATGTGTTATCGAATTATGCCTTTAGCACACTGCAGGGTATGAACTGAGCAAGAAACAAAAGCGAACTGAATATGATCTGCTTCCACGAGTCATTAACATTTTTACAGTCAGATGCCCATTGTACACGCTTGTGTACAGGGCAATAAAATATAACCCAGCACACCATAAACAATTTTTTTCGTTGCAGTAATAAAATCACGCGTTATAATAGAGTCTAACTATACCTAATAATAAAAAAACAAGAGAAAATATTTTATTATTTATAATAAAAACGTTAAAAACATCTTACGAAAAAAATCTTATTTCATATCCATATTGCGATGATAAACCAATGATATTTATTTACGCATTATTGCCAAATTTTATTTTTTTATAGTTAACTACTATTTTATAGTTTCGAAATAAGTAATTACTTCCATAATGATCATATAAAGAAAACACCAATTCGCGCTTTGAACAGGTGTACACAAGCGTGTACGGCGGGCGTTAATGGGTTAAAGCAAAAGATTTGCCGCTTTCAGAACGTCTAATTATGTCCATCTTTATCTCGATTGTATAAAGTTTATGAGACCTCAATTTCTTTTGTCCGTATCAACACTGCTGTTTTTTTCGTTTTTCACTCATGCTTATGAATTGAAAAGGGTGAAATTTTTCACCAAAACAGATATGTACATAAACTGACAACACACATCCTAACATAAACTGACAAGACACAACTTATGAACACACGTCATAACTCAAGACTGAACCTGTGATGCCAGAAACGGGCATGACTAATGTCGGAGAGGAGGGGAGGGGAGGGACTAATGACTAATGGTCGATGAGGGGAGAGTCATTACATGGAAGTCTGTGCGTTTTTGCGAAACATATCGATAAAAATCTGACATTTAAATACCGAAATATGTACGAAATAGCAAATCGTACGAAAGTCGAGGACCACCTGTATAGATTTTGAATCACTTAATTTTTTTTTCTTATTTGAGATAAGTGGGTTAAACTGTATCAAATGTAAGATAAACAAACAATAAAGTTCTCTATGAATAATATATCTTTATTTATTATATTTCCAAAACGGTTTGACTCTGTTACTTTAATTGTGATCAATTTTAGACATTGCTATCCTCCTTCTGGGGAAATAAAGGGTTAATTTTGTAAAAAAAAAATTATTACACGAGCAGTCGCTATTCTATTATTTCAAGTGATTTATCATAGACTAGCAATTTGTTAATCATATTTATTTACACTTCATAGTGGTTTTTACTTACCGCATATTCATACAAATTAGACAACAAGTGTAAACACTCATTTATTTTTTCATATGTTTCTATGTATTGGAAAACTTCAGATGGTTTAATCTTTATTAGCATTATATCTTTGCAATCAGGTAAATATAGACTGAGATGAGAGAAGTCATCAATTTCTTGGATCAATAAATTATTTTCTTGCACAGCATACTTTCCTAATGTTCTT
The DNA here is from genome assembly GCA_949825065.1 of Odontocerum albicorne. NCBI lineage: Eukaryota > Metazoa > Arthropoda > Insecta > Trichoptera > Odontoceridae > Odontocerum > Odontocerum albicorne. Next base: position 25,873,962 of record OX463850.1, read on the forward strand.
CTTAAGCTTTCATTCAGTGCACGTAGGCTCAATATACAAAAATATATTCCATACACAACTTGTAGCATGGTCAAATTAAAAATGTAATATTTAAAAAGTAAAAGAAATCTTTCCATGTCGACACCCCATAAATAAGCTTTAAAAATGTTATAAAAACATGCTATAGATAAATCAATTACATAAAAAATGAAAACTCGCGAAAAAGTTTCTGATATAAGTGAGTTATCATAAAAATAAATATTGTAAACATATAATATGTTGTCATAAAACTTTGGTTTAACATTAGAAGCACAAAATAAATCAGTTAAAATGATTACAGATACCGTAAATGATTCAGATATTTGTAATAAAATATAACCTAGATCAGTGTATTTTACTCCTGTTTTATGATAGCGTATCCACAGTGTGAACATTTCTACTGAACAGCATAGAAAAACAAGCCATCCTTTATATAATACCCAAGCAAAACTGTTGGCTGGAAAACATACAAAATGACCATTTTTAAACTGAATTGTTTGAAACCCAAACAAACGGTAAACAACCATAATCAGTTTTATTACTTTTGCTCCTTTCATAACTAATAATAATACTCAATAAAACTATAAAATAGGTTATAAAATCCCAACAGTCTTGAACTAAATAGAATGTGTAAATGTTGAATTTAACTCTACTTAAATTAAAAACACATATTGATCAAATGAAAACATTTTTTTAATGAGGAACCTACTATGAGTACATACAAACCAATTAATTCAAGAAATGAGTGTTTAAGCAAACAAATAAATCATTATTTATTTCTGTAGACAATTTCACTCTTAATTAATTGCTTAAGCTATAAGACAATTACTTTGATAATTGATTCATTGATAAACAACTCTTATCATTTTGGATGAATAGCAAAAAGTATCTGGGTGCGAAGAACTGACAAAATATATCAGGTCAGTAAATATGAAACCGGATTTTTTTTATAGAAAATACACATTTATTGTATGAAAATGGTAAAAAATATTTTATTCAAAGCCCATCGCTAGCTACAATTTTTCCCATCTCTCTGGCAATTTGTGGATGGCACGCCAAAAAAGCTGTTGCTCTTTTGAGGCAAACCAATCATCGAGCCATTTTCGTAAGAAGTGAAGCGCTGCTCAGCAAGTGCGTGTCCCATCGATGCAAATAAGTAGTAATCGGATAGAGTCAAGTCTGGTGAATAAGTCGCATGCGAAAGTATTTGCCAACTAAACACCTCAATCGTTTCCTTGACGGTTTCGCCAGGTTTTAGCAGCTCATAATAGATAAAACCCTTCTGATCCCACCATATACAGAGCATTGTGTTCTGTTCATAGCGATGATCTTTTATGCTTAGGATTCTTGAAATATATCCATTTTTCATCGCCAGTCACAATTCGATGGAGAAATGATTTTCTTTTGTACCTGGCGAGCAGCATTTCGCAATTGGCTTTTCGGTTTTCCTGCTGTCTTTTATTCAGTTCATGCGGAACCCATTTTCCCACCTTCTGGATCTTTCCCATGGCTTTTGAACGTATGGAGACGGCTTCTCGTGTCACATTTAATTGATCCGCGAGTTGTTGTTGCATTTGCGTGTCTTCCTCATCCAACAATGCTTGCAATTCAGTGTCTTCAAACTTTCTCGGTGGTCTTCCACCTTCTTCGTTTCTCACGTCAAAATCGCCACTTTTAATCTTTTAAACCACTCAAAGCACTGTGATTCACCAAGAGCATGCTCACCGTAAGCTTCGACAAGAATTCGATGATGCGATTCTGCAGAAGTTTTCTTCAAATGGTAACAGAAAATCAATGCTGTCCGCAAATCGTAGTTTTCAGGCACAAAAACAGACATGTTCAACGCTATGAAAACATATGTAGTTGTATTAAACTTGTATTGTTGTGAGTTAAAAATCTTTGACAAACGTAAACACAAGAAAAAGACACCAATGACGCAGTTTGAGTCACTACATTGACAACTAGAGCCATCTATGAGCAAATTCCGGTTTCATATTTACAGACCTGGTAACACCATTACGGAGAGATAGTGGTGTTGTCAGTCAAGGAATGAAGATATTTGTCCTATATCTTAAAATACATTGATCGATTTTCCTAAACAGAAAATTACTGTACACCCTGAATTGACAGATGTGAACAAGTTTGCAATAACATGTACAGATGAGAATGAGCAAAGTTTGGATTATATACCTCCGAATCCAGTTGTCAACTTGGCAACATCGTTGGTTTGTCCTCCTCTGTGGGAAGACAGGCATTCAAATGTTTTCCTTGCATCAGGGCGCGCCTCAGCTCCCCGTGGGTGTACCCAAACTATTGGACTACCCAATTTACCCATATCGCATATCAAATAGTGCTTCATTTTTTTCAATTTAAGAATTATACTCGCGGCAGAAATACGCTGAATTGCACATACCTTACCATTTTAGTCGTCTTCGTGGCATGGATAATGAGCATTGTGGATTCGTGATTGAAACTTATTTTAAAAGCGATTATTGTGATTATTTAGTATGCATTTCAGGCTAAGTCGAAATACTACAGTTCCTGATAGGAAGACAATATTGTTATGTGACGCAAATTTCAAAACTTCAGGTTAGGCTTTAAAAAATAAATCATTGGGTAGATCTCGCAGTCTTGGAAAAGCACAAAATATCCAAACAGTGAGATATATCGCTACCCAATTCCATGAACTTCATGAAGTTCAGCTTATAAGCATACTGCCACTATGGGAATGTTTGATCGGAGTGGTACTAGAATTTTCCATGCAGACTTGCAGTTCTGTCTATACAAAATTATGGTTTTAAAAGAACTAATGAATGTGACTGGATTAACCACAGTCCATCTTGTCAGGCTGAAAGCCGTTATCTGAGACAAAATCTAGGCAATACCACCAGAAAATACTAGGAGAGTAATACAGAACTTGATTATAAGGATTCCAATTGTACAGGAAATTAAGATCGGCAGTTGAATAAACCCATTTTTAAAACAAATAAAAAAATGTAATTTTTTTCCTTTTAGATTGTAAAATAAAATTTTGCAAAAAATTTGTGATGCCTTTTTTATTAACTTTTCAAAACAAGGAAAACGCCTTCCATATATTCCCATGAGTGTGAATCGGTTGGAGCCTAACTATGGGTTATAACTAATATGATGCGCAGGTTAAATAACATATGAAAAATAACAATAAAGAGCTATGTTATGCTATTATAAAAAAAATAAAGATCAATTCAATCAACTCACGCACTGAAAAATTTTAAATTTATAAATTGGAATTTGTTAAATTTTTGTTGCTGTCTTTTTTATTATCATTGTAGACAGGCAACACAAGCGTTGTTAATATTTCTATAAATTTAACTGGCATACTTTCATGATGAAAAAGCAAAAAACAAAGAAACAAAACACCACTAAAAAAACAAATGATATTTAAACTAGTTAAATGTTTTTTTTTTCAATGGTTTTGAGTGATTGACAACCTTTATTTAACTTAAATGGCTGTGTTGAAAGGGTTTTTACTGTTAGCAAAACAATGCAATTTTTTCCAAGTCATATTATATTCATCATCATTTATTACGCTGGTGCTGTAAATTGCAACCCATAATGTGTCCTTTATCAAAAAAACGTCGACAATTTTATACCTTGAAACTACAGTACCCGGCGATAAGTAATACACTTGTGGAGCGTCGTCTCTGTCATTCATACACGTGTTCCGTACCAGACCGGACTGTTAGCGCATCATGCGACAGAGACAACGCTCTACAAACTATGTGTATTACTTACTGCCGGGTACTGTACGTAGATTGCTTTTGATAAAACATGTTTAGATGTGGTGACATAAACTTGATATTTTTCATCTGTAAGAAAAATATTTTCACAATTTTATAATGAAGTTTTTTGAGAATCCAGTAAATTCTCAATTTTTCCTCCCTCCCATGCTCTGAAAGATGAAAAGTTGTCCAAAAAAGACACAAACCAGAAATCTGTCATTTTTTTTCAGTCCAAAGTGGCTGAAAATAGTTATACCATTCTGGGTCCAAGCACCAAAGAATTTAGGATAAATTTAGTAAATAATACACTATAATACAGTTTTATAAATCTGTATATGTGTGTTTGGTATTTAACTGATTCAAATAATGTTTTTCAAATTATGTATTTTTAACATTAAAAATACCTAGTTATAATTCTCTCAAAAAATTGTCAAAATGGAACACTTAAAACATAGTTTTTAACCTATGGGTTGCAACTCAATATTGGATCGGTTAGCATTTTGAATGGATCGTGAAATATTTTCTTTCCTTGAGAATATTAATCGTTTGTATTGAATTTCTACAAAGATATTTAACTATTAGTAATCCCTAAAGTATACTTATAAAGAAGCAAGTTTTTTCAAGAAACTTGCATGTATTATTTCTAACTTACATGTGCTGCAATTCATATTTCAACATATTAAGGGACCAAAAATAAAAAACTGGCATTGACCCATTTACAATATATTTACTTACATAACATGTTAAATCCATATTTACCTAAATCCATGTTACCTTTATTTACCTAAATCCTTATTACATTTATTTCCCTAAATCCTTGGTACATTTATAGTTTAATGAGAAGTTCGCTTAGGGAATTACCCAATTTCGATTTCAATCAGTAAACTGCAGTTACATTATAAGAATTGTTAGAATCAATATAAACCATTTGCAAACTAATTATTGTGTAGGATGTAATGACAGACACAAGTGAGGACACAAATTCAAAGTCTAATGATAATACATTAAGAACTGTCACTTTGAGATTCTTCTTTGATAACACACTGTTAAAATTTACAAGAGCTTTTTGTGTTGCGGTCTCTCCTATAAGCAAAAAATTTACAACCTTTTTTATATCATTAATAAATTGAAACAAATTATAGAACCAATATGGATAATTGATTTATATCAGGAAAAAAGTAAAACAATAACATATTTTGTATTTTTAATATTACGTGTATTCTTCGGGGACAGAAAACTAAAATAATTCAATATTTTTGTAGATTTACCCTTTTTCTTGCTTTGAAATCGGATTAACAAAAGCACATTTGAATTTTTTGGTACATGGACCTTTTTTTATAAATATCACTCAATTGTTTTTATAGTAGAGTTTTCTGAAAAGTAATTTTGTGCACTCTGAAAGGCCGATTACCACTTATGTTGACCGAATCAAAGCTTTCATCAAGAATAACCAGCATTCTACAACATATTGCTGAGATACTGAATATATTGAAAACCACCATCCATGAGCATTTGGGGAAGCTTGATTACATAAATCATTACAATGTTTGGGGACCACAACGTTTGACTCGACAAAACTTAACGATCGAATCTTCATATCCAATTGACTGCAAAAATGGAATTGTAACTGGCGATGAAAAATGGATTGTCTGCAACAATGTCGAGCTAGTGGGAAAGCAAGATTAACCACCCAAAGGCTGGTCTACATCCAAAAAAGGTAAAGCATAGTAGGATTAGAAGATAATCGTTTACCACAGTAGATGCTCCCACACAACCAGACCATCAATTTGAAAAAATACTGCTCACAATCGGACCACTTGAAGGTAGCAATCGACCAGAATTAGCCAATAAGAAGGATTTCATCTTTCACTCATATCATATTCACCAGATCTAGCACCCTCCGATTATCACTTATTACGGTCCCTACAGTCTTCTCTAAAGGAGAAGAACTTAACTACCCTGGAGGCCTGCAAAAATCATCTGGAGCAGTTCTTCACCCAGAAAAATGCAACGTTCTGGGAGAATGCAATTTTAAAGTTGCCTGAAAGATGGCATACGGCAGCGGAAGAAAACGGTACAGAATGAAGTTATGTCTAAATATAAAATTTTTGTTTTTTAATTTGATCTTAAAATTTGTCTTATTAATTCAGGATCACCCAATACATGTTATATTCAGTTGAACATATTAAAATAATAATAAATTGAATTTACCCATATTCTTTCCAATCAAAATTTTTCCAACAATTTCCTTCAATCTGTTAAATTCCGAACGCAACATTTCTACTGACCAAGTTACACTTATTATATTTGCCACATATCGAGTATACCATAGAAACAATGACATTTTTTTATTGAAACTCTGAAAAAATAAGAGGAAGTAACAAAAACTCTCAGATTAATATATATTCAATCTTAAAAAATTACAAGTTTCTTGATATTAATGTAGTATGTAAATATATATCCTAAAAACACACATATATTTTAAGACAATGGAAAAGAAAATTAATTTAAGAGATACGTTATCAAAAAATCTGGGCTTATCTCGTAACATTCTGCCAATGGAGATACACCTCCGCTTATAGGACAAATGTGGCCACGAAAGGGCCAAATATTCAACTCACAACCTTGTACACATAAACTATATTACAAAAAAATTAATGGTAATAAATAAGCAATTGATACAATTAGAAACACTATAAACATGTACAAACATTGTTACAAATATAAATGCACACACATTCCACATACAATTCATTATATGGGTGTGTGTGAGTGTGTGCCCGAATTCACTGCATAGACTCGTGTATATATATATATATATTGAAAATTGTTAATGAATTCTATAAATGTATGCTAAATAATACAAATATTATACGATATGGTTTTCTGGCAATAAAGGCCTAAAGATGACGAGTCCTGTAGTTTAAAATATTTGATTTTTTGCAATATTATATTTGGAGTTGTCTAGTTCAATGTTCTAAGTTGTTAAATAGTTAAAAAAATTAAATTTTGAACTATAATATCTTTGAAAGTGGATGGATAAATTTTTATACTTTTAAAGATAATTTCAAATAATTCTTGGAACTTTTGGTGGAAATACAGAAAAAAACTAAATATTCTAAGTTATCAACATTTGGAACTAAACGATTCATATTTCCTTGTAATACTTTAGTTATGCAAATTTTTATCATGTCTTATGATTTGAAAAATACAACATTGAATATTAAATGCATAGTATTTCTTACCAAGATTGAGTAATACTTTGCAGTCAGAAGTTGTGAGCAAATAATAAATGAAAAAAATGAAGCTGATGCAATTGATACAAACTGTAACAAACAAAATTTGATTATTTTTCTACTTTAAACAATGCCAGTAAAAAAATAATTACTGTAAAAAATTTCACGGCTAGCTCAGCATATTCTTGAAGTTTGTTTTTCACAGATATTCCTAAGGCCGTGGCCTCACCAAAGTGCTTCGCTAGGTGATACGTGACTAATGACTAATATATTTTGTTATCAAAACTTCCGCCAACAGGACGTGTTGGTTAATTTTATTGTCACCGTGATTTTACAAAATGGCGGAAGTTTTAATAACAGCTGTGTATAAAAGGGAGCCTTTGTGGACCCATCGAGCGATTTATACAAAAATGTACCTGTAATAAAATCATTTGGAATGAAGTTGCACACAAGAAAATAAAGATAAGGTAAGTTGTAATGAAATTGGTTCGTTTTGAGTGTGGCATCGTTTGTTGACTCAACCGCTCCCAAATGTCAAATGAATTTGTGTGAAGTACTGGTGTGGCCATGCATGAAATATATTAGTCATTAGTTACGTATCACCTAGCGAAGCACTTTGGTGTGGCCACGGCCTAAGTGATAAAGTTGACGAAAAGCTCAAGAGATTATTGTAGATAGTTACGTTAACCTGAAGTTTATTTCACAATGTTTATGCTAGCTATATACAGACACAAACATTATACTTGATTTAATGTAAGTGTTTTTAATTTTCTCATTCTTCCAACCAGACTTTTCATTTGGTTAAGTCAAAAGTATTTGTTTATGCAGTCATGGTGGTTGATCTAAAAAGCACTGAAGAAAACAGATAAAGGATTTTTCCAGTAAATGATACCACTGGAGTGAACTTATTCATTGATGGTCAATGTCATTAATTCTGGGGTTGTACCAGATTTTATAATAGAATTTTGATTTTGAGAAACACAGTGATATTCATTTTGCCATCAGATAGTATGAAATACAATTAGTGCATTCATCATGGATGTCAGTTGATAATGAGTCAGCAGAGCCCGCATTTATATACACTAAGATTCATGATAGTGGTATCAAGAAAACTTATTGTTTAGACACCTGTGATGACACAGAACAAAATTTTTTAAAAATCAATCCAAGTATTCTTATAGAGCCGACAACAAATAGAAAAGTGTGAAATATTCAATGAATATGAAAACATTGTCAGGGCACAAACTTTACCTTGAAATCCCTGACACAGAAATTGTTCAATTAGAAAAATATTCCAGTACTATGTAAATGTATTTTAATACACTAAAATGATTTCTTCAATCTTAGAAAAGAAGTTTGTTTCACTTTGTGGTATCATGCTTATTTATAAACTTTTAATAAAATAAATAAAACACTCATACTTTTATTTTGTATTCACCACTGTTTTCTTTGAGTTCACTACCTGTTTCAAAGACCTCCGTCTTCTTATCTAATTTCACTTCACCTAACCAGGAAAATTGAGGTTTATGAAATAGGTAGTGAACTCAAATAAAACAGTGGTGAATACAAAATAAAAAAATAAGTGTTTGATTAAAAAATTACAATAAAATGTATTTATCTAAATATTTTGAAGAATAAAGTACAATATCTTGGATATATCAGATAAATGGAGAAATGAAATATTTACCAGATATTCATAAAGACGAGAGGTAATTTCAACAGATTCTATTAAGATTTCGTATATTTGAATATATTGACAAATGTTTAATGGATATCTAGATATTAAAGTGTTAAATGATTTATTATCCAATAAATCAGTATATAAACTCGTATTTTTGTAATCTATCAAATTACTATTTTTAATATCTAAACTGAAATTTTGTGGGAAAGTTGAACACAAACTTTTATTTAATAATTGAAAACTCAATCTGCATAGGTATAATTGGATTATAAACTGAAATAAGAGCAATTCTGCTACAAAATCTTTGAAAGCCAAGAAACAGGCATCATATCTATATTGATCCCAAGCTATAATGTTGAAAGTATGATGGCATACAGAGTAAACCAAGTAAATAATATAAGCCAATATAATTTTACTCAAAATTCTTAATTTGATTGAATCAGTGTTGAAAAAGGAACAATAAACATTATTTATATTGTTGTAAAATTTGGATTTTTTATTAGGAAACAAGAAAGAGTCTGATAACATTGAGATCAAGGCAGACATCATTTCCAACAGATTGACACATATTGTGAGTAAATCTGTAATATTTTTAAAACTTTCCACTTCTCTATATGTATAAAATACTTGAAAGTAAATACAGATTAAAATTAATATAAAAGGATATAGAAAACGTTTTAGACCGCCATCTTTAAAATAACCTTTTTCAAATTGAAGTATTTTCAATCCAAATATATAATGAATGAAAATTAGCATTTTTATGACAATTGTTTCAAATAAATGTTCTGCCATGGCTATTCAAAAATCAATTGAAGATTATATATTACAACTGTAATTCACATAAAAAGTGCTTTGTGTCACGGTGAGATTAATTTTTTTTTATGTGAACAGTATTTTTTTATAAAATGAGAAATCCATTAAACATAATTTAAAATGTTTATTACTTAATGAAAATTTTAAGTGTTAAATGATAAATTAATGTGTCAATTTTTTCAATTAAATTATCATTGAATTTGTTGGCCATTAAACCATATCTATTTTGTGTATCTAATAGAAAATATATATTCGTAACATATTAATTTGTGTAATGTGAGTATACTCAGGAAAATTAATAATGGAAGTGTGCTTGAAAGTAATCAAAAAAAATATTTGATTATGAAAATAACAGACTAGTTTAAAAAAATATGTATTACCACCATAGGGTTTAAAACAATATAATAGGTAAGTCAAGATTGTGTTCACCATATTCTTTTTAAAGAAATCTATTATGTTTTTGTACTAAGACGCTAAGTATGCTAGAAAAATAAGTATTATCAGATGAAAATATAATTGAAATAGAAAAATGTATTAATTTTGTTATACCTTCAATTACTCATAGATATCCTCCAAAGTTCAAAAGCTTTGTCGGTTACTAGAGTATCAAACTTTTTGCAAAGTGGTAAAGCAATTGAACCTGATGAATTATCAGCAGATATTTCAAAAGACTCATGCAGAATAAAGATATGATTACATTTGTTATACATTTAACTTAGTTAATAATAACAATACTTTTGCAAAAAGTTGGTACAAATCTGAAAACCAATTAAACTTTCACAATTAGACTTGTTTATATACTTTCAGTGCTAGTAAGAATATTCAAAACTGTTCTAGACAGCCAATTGAGCCATCAAGTTTCCAGACTGACTTGTATACAGAACACGGTTTTCTGCCAATATTATCTTCTCTAACCAAACTTCTCTCTATTTTTTAACATGCAATATGAAACTTGGAGGAGTGCTCTCAAACTGACGTAATTACAGATTTTCAGAAAAACTTTCAACAAAGTGGATCATAATACATTACTCCGGAATTAGGAAGAGGAAAAATTCTGAAATAATATTTTATGGAAAAATCACTTTGATGCTACATTTAAATACATTTGTCATTAAATTGTGGTTATATGAATTGTGTCATATTTATGGGATCCTGAAAAAAATTTCTTTGGGACTGGAAACTATAACACCTAGATGGTTTGCATGCATGCTATCTACTGACACGGTGCCAATGATGGCAGTCCTCGACTTATGTACATAATTGGATCCTAAAAATGTGAACAAAAGTTGAATGTACGTAAGTAGAGAAATATAAAAAAAACATGGAAAGGTTTGTTAAAATATTTATTTTACAATAGAAACATAGATAAATATTTATGAATGCAAAATATAAACACAAAACTAGTTACTAAATTGTATTACTAATAAAATTAAGGAGATGTATCAGTACTAATATCAGGTGTTTTCTACAAAGTAAACTTATCAACAGTTGAACAGTTGAATACTACTGTACCTGCCTGTATACCTACCTAAATGAATTGTCAAAATAACGAGTGAATTGTTAAAACACAAATAAATTAAATTAATTATTATTGATCATAAACATACAGGGTCATTGACCGATCAAGTATTCATAGATAGCTACACGTCAAGAACGGCGACAATGTTTACTATTTTTATAGTACCCGCGATTTGTCCAGTCATCTCCAAACATAAATAATTAACCTACCGCCAATTTACGTGCCAGAGCGAGACGGAGCATGTAACGCGAACTGGTTCACCCATTTGTATAAAAGACCGGCGCTCCGATAAATAAACATATATTCGTATTGTCATTCAGTCAACTGTCAAGACTTTGTTATTTATTTACCTGCTGTCCACTTATCGATTTATATCCGCATTCCTGAGTCCATATTTATTGATAACAAATCAAGATCATCATGACTTATAGAAATAAGCAATCCGCTATATTGATGATTCTGTACGAGAAGTAACGCAGAATCAACTAAAACGAAGATAACGATGTCGATATCAAAATCATCAGCACGTCCTAATAGGACACATGCTACACTGATAGCGACCATCGTTACATTGGTGACCCCGAAAGAAAACAGAACACGTACATCGACAAACTACACCATCGTTACATTGCTGAACCCCGAAAGAAAACCGAACACGTACATCGACAAACTACACCACCGTTACATTGGTGAACCCGAACGAAAATCGAACATCGCTACATTGAGCCCGCACGAAAACTGAACCCGCACGAAAACTGAACCCGCACGAAAACCGAACCGCACGAAAACTGAACATCGCTACGAATACATACCTCGACTATATCGAATATCGCTGACTCGACAGCAATGTCAAAACAATTGCAACTCGACACCGGCATCAGCAGCAACGCGATGAGCATCATGAACAATTTCGTCAACGAGATTTTCGAACGCACCGCCGCCAACGCCAACCGCCTCGCCCACTACAACAAGATGAGCATCATCACCAGCAGAGAGATCCAGACAACCGTCAAGATTCTACTCCCTGGCGAACTGGCCAAGCACGCCGTCAGCAAGGACAGCAGAGCCGTCACTCAGATACAACACTACATCTGATTTGGACGAGCCCGACGTCAGCTCACGTGAGGTCAGTCCTGGCGATCAGCCACACGATTTACAGGATTGCCTCCCCCGACGAATTACTGACCGACAAAGCGCTGGAGCAGACAAACATCGCTACAATGTCGCTACAACCACGATACAACCACGCTACAACCTCGCTGCAGCAACGAGCACCGCAGACCCCATCATCATCATCAAGCACCTGCAGATCAACCGTCCACCGCGGACGCCACCTGCAACTTGATCTCCGCCATCATCATCATCATCAAGCCACCGCAGATCAACCTTCCTCATCGGAAGCCATCTGCAACTTGATCTACATCATCACCATCATCATCAAGCCACCGCAGATCAACCTTCCACACCGGAAGCCATCTGCAACTTGATCTACATCATCACCATCATCATCAAGCCACCGCAGATCAACCTTCCACACCGGAAGCCATCTGCAACTTGATCTACATCATCACCATCATCATCAAGCCACCGCAGATCAACCTTCCACACCGGAAGCCATCTGCAACTTGATCTACATCATCACCATCATCATCAAGCCACCGCAGATCAACCTTCCACATTGGAAGCCATCTGCAACTTGATCTACATCATCACCATTATCATCAAGCCACCGCAGATCAACCTTCCACATCGGAAGCCATCTGCAACTTGATCAACATCATCACCATCATCATCAAGCCACCGCAGATCAACCCTCCTCATCGGATGCCATCTGCAACTTGATCCACACAACCAATCATCGACGATCAACGCAACGACCAACCAAGCACCGCAGACAATTCAAATCTAGTGAGAGACGACCAAGCCTACCCCCTGTGTCCGCATCACCCATCTGACCGACAGATCTGGGAAAAAAACGCCACGCGCTGTTGTTATCCACGTACCTACTTCGACACGGGAAACGGACGACCAGCCCGACGTCAGATGCACCGGAACCTATCGTTCACGCAAGGCACGCGCCCTCTGCGTTCACTAGGAAGGGAGCTATGTACCTGCCTGTATACCTACCTAAATGAATTGTCAAAATAACGAGTGAATTGTTAAAACACAAATAAATTAAATTAATTATTGTTGATCATAAACATACAGGGTCATTGACCGATCAAGTATTCATAGATAGCTACACGTCAAGAACGGCGACAATGTTTACTATTTTTATAGTACCCGCGATTTGTCCAGTCATCTCCAAACATAAATAATTAACCTACCGCCAATTTACGTGCCAGAGCGAGACGGAGCATGTAACGCGAACTGGTTCACCCATTTGTATAAAAGACCGGCGCTCCGATAAATAAACATATATTCGTATTGTCATTCAGTCAACTGTCAAGACTTTGTTATTTATTTACCTGCTGTCCACTTATCGATTTATATCCGCATTCCTGAGTCCATATTTATTGATAACAAATCAAGATCATCATGACTTATAGAAATAAGCAATCCGCTATATTGATGATTCTGTACGAGAAGTAACGCAGAATCAACTAAAACGAAGATAACGATGTCGATATCAAAATCATCAGCACGTCCTAATAGGACACATGCTACACTGATAGCGACCATCGTTACACTACCATTCTTTTTATTTTCTTGATAGATAGTTCTATGGTATACTGTGTCTCTATGAATTACTCTACATACTTGTGATATACGCTCTCCATTGGAATGAAATTGTTCCATAATATTCAAGAATTTAAGATGCGTGAAGGCTTTATTAATATTCTTGATTGTAAAAGTATTAATAATGGGTTCTTCATTGTCAGGTTCTTCTAAAAACCCAAGACTTGACCTGCTGTGATTAATGTTTTTAACATTAGGGAGGTGTGGAAAAAAACATTTTGAATACAATTTAACATTTACTGTCATTCAAAATACAGCAATACTCTCTCCCCTTCTGATGATATAAATAAGTTGACACACTATATTTTTTTCCTATTAGTGTACGTAAAAGACTGTGATCATCATATGAATGGTTGAAGTAAAATAGGCAATATCCGTTTTACTGCTGAGCCTTTTTTCACATATTATGCGAAAATTGCGGAAGAATTTTAGAGAAAAAATTATCTTTCAATAAGTGTGCACAAAATTGTGTACATTTTCATCAAATATAGAGGGATTTTCGTAATTCTTTCGGTTGTGTGTAGGGAACATATCAAACTACTCAAATAAAAGATAATTTTAACTATAACTGTATTTATTTATCTTTTAAAAATAAAAAAAAAACAAAGAAGAATGTAAAAAAAATTATATGCAAAAATGTTTTCCCACACAAACTCCATGTACTCCCTTCTTACACCGCGCACAAATTAGTGAAGATCGTGTTATTCCTTTACCTCTTTTATTACTGCAAACGGTACAGCGTCGAAGCTTCGTCCCTGGTAACTTTTCCAAACCAAAGCTTTGCTTTGATGTTGATGGTGTCTCCGAGACGCTTTTATTATCCATCCACTCTTTCTCAATATTCTCGATAATTTCTGAAGTAAAATAAAACAAAAAAACCTAAGTATGCAATTTAGTTCCATATGCCATATAGAATGAAACCATTCATATGTATGTGTTTGTAACTACAATGGGTTGTAAAATGAATGCACAATTAATGCAATTCAAAAAATTGTAGACTATAGTACATACACTCTTAAATGTAGGTTTCTTTCCCTTACTAAGAATGACAGTATGTGTAAAGTGTACGTTACTCGAAAGCAAACACTGTGATTTCAGTGTATGATTCTATTGTAATACAAAGTGTATCTATGTGTGTGTATAAGCAGGTGGAGGGTCTGTTCATTTAAGTATCGCTGTATTTAATTACAGTATGCATAATTTTTAAATGACAAATAAATGTGGAAAAAATAATAGATGCGGAATATATGAAAAAAACATTTGCATATGTGTGTAAATAAAAAAAAACTTATAAAGTGGTACTGAAAACAAAAATAAATAATGAATTCAAATAGTCGTTCGTCATTTGTTTTTAGGCGGTTTTATTTCCGGTAGACACTTTTATCTGTGTTGCAAAAGGCATTGTTTTCAGTTAATCAGTTAATGTATGTTTGCTTCTGAAAACGAAAGTACAGGAGTCTTCTTCATTAACATCTTCAACCCCTTCTGCTGTCCCCTTCAACTTTGCGTAACACACATTTCGATTGTTTCGAACCCACATATTGTAAAAGTTGAATGTTCCGCTCATGTTTAATAGTGCCATTATTCTAATTTAAATTAAGAATTTATATTTTTATTTTTTAGATTTATTGCTACACAATATAGTTTCAATATTTTGAGAAAATGATCGATCGAGTTAAGTAGTCCAAAAAGCTGTGATATTCTAAATGAATATTGTGATAAAACGATGTATAGAGGAATCATCAATGCGATCTATTTCTACATGTTTTATATGGAAATAATTTGGGACTGGATGAAATAAATCACACATATGAGAAAACGCTTATTCGAGAAACAATTAATCATTATTTCACATTTGGTCATTTAATGGTACCAGAATTATAAATCAACATAAATTTAATAAAAACTGATTCATAGTACAAAACAGTAAAAACCGTTTTATATTTGTGAAGTCTAGGAATTCAAATAAGTTTGTAGTCAATATTGTTTCTATTGTATTTCAATGGAAAGGGGAAAATATAAATAATGTAGCCATAAAAATTTAAAATAAACTTTTATTATAATTTTGTCACAAAGTTGTTTTAGTAATTGAACTTTCTAATAAATTTATTATGAAAATACACATCCCATACAATATATTAAAAGTAACTTTGTAATCACAAAATTCGAGGAAATGCCTTAGGTAATATAACATTTGTTTCGGGATTTTATAATTTTGCTTTGTTCGATAAAAAACATTTTAATTTTTAATAAATATATTTTGTTATAAGTAATAAATCTATTCTGTAATGTTAACAATATTAATAATTAAAAATAGCATTCGTTAAGGATAAAAAATGTAGAAACTTAATTTTTAATTACTACAACATATAGATAAAATATAAAATATAGTGTATTAACAGAACATATAGGTAAATATATACAAAAATAGCAACATTCTCATACTCAGATATGTGCCTCGGTTTATATAAAAATTAGCCATTTACTTGAAATAAAATATTTTAGCGATAATTAAAAGTACCCTTAAAATGTTACATACATATACACATACACATACATATATTATATATATATATATATATATATATATATATATATATATATATATATATATATATATATATATATATATATATATATATATATATATATACATATACATATACATATACATATACATATACATATACATATACATATACATATACATATACATATACATATACATATACATATACATATACATATACATATACATATACATATACATATACATATACATATACATATACATATACATATACATATACATATACATATACATATACATATACATATACATATACATATACATATACATATACATATACATATACATATACATATACATATACATATACATATACATATACATATACATATACATATACATATACATATACATATACATATATATATATATATATATATATATATATATATATATATATATATATATATATATATATATATATATATATATATATATATATATATATATATATATATATATATATATATATATATATATATATATATATATGAATGTCTAACTAAATTAAGTAAATAAAATAGATGTAACTTTAATTTAATGAAGTTTTTATAAAGTCGAATGAGATATTTCCAGAACGTCAACTGTATATAATTGAACTCACTGTAATGAAATATGTATACCTGTATCCCACAGGTATGGGACACTGTCCATTTTAATCTAAATTTACTTGATAAACACAAAGTAGATATATATTTTTACTACTTGACACATAATGGCCATTCAACTATATATTAACACATTGTAAGCGACTCATGACAATTCTCATGTTCGGGCGCCCAACGGTAAAAAGCGGAACACGAGAATTCTCGTGTTAACATAGTATGTGCTTAAATTGCGGGCCACGACAAAAGTCATGTTCAAAAAAAAAATTTTGCTAGCGATATCTCTTAAACGAAATACAAACTACATATACTCATATAATCGGTAAAACAGGATGCTGTAGTATATTTTTTTCTCAAGAAACCGCATCATCTTTCCCGAATTTGAAATTTGATATGCTCGGCAGTGAAACTCAATACTTTTGTGTCCATTGCAACGTTCTGCTACATAAAGGTTCCTGTTATGAACGATACCACACACTTATAAACTATTAGTAAGCAGTGATAAGTTTTTTTTAACTGATATTAACATTATAAGATTTTTTTCCTATAAGTAAAACTATAATGATAATAATATTTTTAATTAAGTGTTTTAAGGCAATTTTTTTTGTATTTTGGTGTAAAAGAAAAGAATCTACAGATACTGGTGAGTACAAATAAAGAAAAAAACTTTTAAATCTGATAAAAACTGTATAAGTTATGCAAATTTTAGCGAGTACCTAGAGGAATCGGCGATATAGCGAAAAAGCCCCACTTCCAGCCTTGGGGGACTGTGTTACGTAACCGTTTGCAATGTGTTAAGTGTATATCATTAAATTCATTGCAATGAAAAAAAGTTATATATCTGTACCCTGGAAGTTTAAAACATATTTATTTTGCTAATATTATGGGAAAACAAAAATAAAAATAAAAATTTTTGTATTCATATCTTGATAGTGAAAAGACAGTTGATATGATGAAAAGACTAGATGATAATTAAAATAATTATTTTTTCAAATAGGGTTCTAGTCTAGTTTTCACTTAGTCTCTTTGATATATTTCTAGTCAGTTAAAGAGAATGCCATATGGCAAAAAGGATGCCAAATTGTATTGTGTACTGCGAAAAAGTAATACAATTACATAATTTTTTTTCTTTTTATTTACATAAAAAATGGAAAAATACATCTATTTTGCATTTGAAAACTGAATTTTGATAAAAACAGACATGTCTTATGCTTCCAGGATAAATATATAAAAGATTATAAAAAAAATCCCAAACTGCATCTACTAAATATGTGGAATTGTGAGTAAATATTAAAAGCGTATAGAGCCAAATTATATAATTAAGTGACAATATTGTGTACCTTGGAAATTATACTTTCCGCAATTCATTAAACGTAGTGCATGATTTGATTTATAAATCCATAGATTGTAAACATCGAGTTCAACTTAAAATATTCAGAAATAATAATCAGCTTTTAATATATTTTATTGTGATTCTACTTTTTGGTACTTATCAAATATTTAACAACCAAAAAGTTTAAAAACATCTTTGATTAGTTTTTTTTTTCAAATATTATGTCAATCGATTGTATTTATTAAAGCTAATCTTCGCAGTAGTTAATGTTAAAATTCCCTAGTTATTGTCAACATTAACTAAATCACGTTATACAAGTACGAAAAAAATATTATTTCTCACTTTTATCAGTTAATGTTCATATTAATGGGTAGAGCATAGTATATGTCTGATAAAAAAGTTAAAATAAACCGCAGTCGTCATTAGAATCCCCTTATAACCAAATATTATACGTACAAATTGCTACCAAACATTACACAAATAAGATTTAACTTGTTGAAAATAAATTGTTCATGTAAAACATATTACATGTGAATGAGGTCAAACAAAATTGTAACTTTATCTAACGATGTTTAGGTAATGTACTCATTCACTCGTTTGTTACAAATTATTTAGTTAATGTGTAGAAACTTTCACTAAAAAGTACGCATAATGTTCACATTATTACTTAGGAAAACTGCAGATTAATGGAAATTTGAACATTAACATATCAACCAACAAAGGTTACATAATAAATGTATTTTTAAATAATAAAACAAATTAGTCTTACAAAAGTAATAGAATGAGAAATACTTAATGGTTACGACCATTAAAGCACCTAATATTTTTCAACAAATTTATATAGATGATGTTAATTTTAAGTTCTAAGAAATATAAGTAAATGAGACATTAATCTGCTTCCAATATATTTAATTTCCATTTTAAAAAGATTAAACTTTTGTAATCCAATTGAAATATGGAATAAGGAAATTATTCTATATACAAAAATAAACATACAGAAGTGATATGTCATTTTGGTATACAAGATCCAACTTGTATTATCCAAATAACAATATATGTGTGTATGGACTGAGTCGCAATCCATTAAAACAACATGCAGAAGACCTAGTGTAATAGCCGTGAGTCATCTGCCTTCAGTAGTATACGTGGCTTTCTTAAATACCTCACAATATAGAAGAAAACACTGAAAAAATATACACTTCTCCAATGTATTTTTCCCCTTATTTTGTCTTAATTTTCTACAATTCGCATCTACTTTTTTAATTATCTTTATCAAATGTTTGATTCTTTTAACTTTCTAATGTATATATTTTATTTAACTAAAGTTGATCGGATCAAATTGCTGCATAGCAAAAAAAACTCACCAGATGTACATATCACATTATCAATTAAGTGGTTTTTTTATTGTTATCAAGACAATGAAAATTACCAACAAGGTGTGAAGTAATGAAGTAACTTAAATCATAAAACCTCATGAATCATTGAAATATACATTATAAAGAACTGTTATCAAAGCAAAATATATAACTAAACGCAGAAAGAAAATAAAAGAATCTAATTTAATTGACGGCGTACAATTTTTATCTTGTGAAGGGTTTGTTTTGCAAAAATAAAATAATTAGTTATAAGTGAAAGTTCATTTTCAAAGTTAAAAGTTTTCTGCAAATTCCATTTTTAGTAGTAAGTAAAAAAAATAAAATGAAAGTATAAAAATATAACCTTAAAACAGTATAAAAAAGTTTATAACAATTTTGTACTTTTGAATATATGAAACATAATTTTTTTATCATATCTCACCAGATTAAGAATTTACATGTATTAAAAAAATAGTATTACGATGTTGCAAACTTAATGTTTCAAAATTGGTAAACCATAATTATGTACTTATTAACTAAAAATGTTTATATATTATATAAACTTTTAACTAATATATTTAGCCAGATAAAGATAATCCCGCATTAGTTTGTTTATATATATATATACCTACTCGTAAGGCCACACCATTTTCATACAAATCACAAATTTAAAGATACACCATACTTCCCTCTGGACTGATTTTTGTCAAAAAATATGTGTTTTTGTTCCCATGATTTTCTTAGATAATAATTTCAATGTTTTCCTCACAGCATAATAATTTTACAGTTTTTATTTATAAGCACATAAGTGTAAAAAAATATTTCAAGTATCAAATAAAATCAACCACTAATGAAAATCTATAAAAGGATAATATACTATTTTTTTAAATTATACAATTGACAACAATTTTAATCATCATAATCCAAAAAGAATTTTGCTATCAACAAACAGCATGTTATTTTTCTATAACCTATGTGGCCTAGTTGCTAAGACACCTGTCTTCCAGCCTGAGGATTGCATGTTTGATACTAGTTGACACCCAGACTTTTTTTTTAAATCTGAATTTCCCTTAAGGTCTTCTTAGAATCTTTCTGGTTGTTTGGAAAAAAATGCCATATGACAATAAGCCTGTATATATAATAATAAATTAATAATACAGTACAACTTTTATAAGGGAGAATTTTTATCTCACTCAGTGTGTACATCAATATTTATTTATTTTTACTGATCTCATTAAGTAAAGACAAAATGAATAATAACAATTAGACACAAAAAAAACATTGACCAATTTATTTATTTGTAAAGTCGCATAATTATTAGATCGCCTTACAAACTTATTATAAAATTAAATCAAATTATTCAAATAGCGGAAAAGAAAATGAAGGTGAAAAAAACACATGAAAATAATTCAAATTCTATATGATTGCAGTTAAAAATACGAATAGTGTATTGTTTTTTCTTCAATAAAATAAAGTCATCGTAGTTTGCTGTGAGGATACACTAGCTTTACAAAGTCATAAGTAAACAATTGTAATAATTCTGGTTAGGTTGGTATAACACAGTATAACTAAATAGAAATAATTGTGCTCCTATAATTAGATTTATACCAGTCTTTTGTACAAGATCCGGTTCAGATAATTTAATACTGTCGACGGATCACTTCACTTTTATCATTTTAACACACACATAATAGATTTGATAACAAAACCTATGAAACTATAGTGAAATAAATATTCAAATTCTTTCAAGTTATATTCCTTGCGTATACTTTTAATTTATTAACACTATTACTATAGGGTCGAAATCATAGGGAGAGAACAAAGTAAACATTTAAATATGGAGGCGGAAATCAAGAATATAAAAAATGATTTAACATTCTGTGGAATCTTACGATAATCCGACTCCAAGATGTTTAGATGTTCAATCTTTGTGAACTTTTAAAGAAAACATTTTTCTTACGTACAAATTTACTATACAGGGATATAAAATTTATAAAAAAAGGTCCCATATTATAAGACCAAAAGAAAGAATAATTCGTAAAGTTTATTTTTTTAATAACTTTTTTACAGTCAAAGAAAAGTCTTAATCATATACATACATACATACTATCACGCCATTTCCCTGTCGAAGCCACACTTTCCTATATGGGTGCACATCTTCGCCTCTTCTACTTTCATGCTATTTCTGAGATTTCATTGATTTTCTGCATTTCCTTCTTTCAAAATATAATTCACTTGAACCAATCACACTTTCCTTGGTCATCCTCTCGAACATTTTACACTATATATTTGTTTTGTTAGTCTTTCCTCATTTATTCGTTCTACATGGCCTAACCATCTCAACGTACTCTTATTCATCTTACTTATACATTGTCAGTCCATGTGTTCTTCTCAATGCACGCATTTCTTAAGCATTTATTCAGCTCCTCTGTCTTTTCCACGTCCACGTTTCACTCCCATATATCAAAGTTGGTACCAAAATACCTATTGTGGATTATAATTTTAGCAGATTTTGCTAGTCCGGTTCAAATATATATATTTTTAACGCTTCATTGAATTTGTTTCCTATCGCTATACGCCGTTTGATATCCCTCTTAACTCTTCCATCTGAGAAAAAACTACCAAAATAGCGGAATCCCTCAGTTTGCTCCAATCTTTCATTATCAACCATAATGCACATTTACTTTTCCTTCCACACTTTTCTATCACCTTTACTTTGGAATTGGAAACATTAAATCTCAGATCTTTCTCTTCACATCTATCATACAATTTACTTATCAAACTCAGCAATTCATCTTCACTCTCCGCCAACAGAACCATGTCGTCTGCATACATTCCCATTCGGCATTTGTATGCCACCAATTGACTTCTGTATTTCCATCACACACGAATCTGTATAAATATTGAACAAGCTGGGTAACATAACGCATCCTTGCTTTACCCCTTTCATAATATTAAACCATTCAATCAAGGTTTACTTTTTTCACAAGCGTACACAAAGAGAAAATCTGATCCATGCATCCTTTTCCACTAAAAAAGTGGATCCACATATCCATCCCACACTTTTTTTTCAGTATTTCTTTACTCTTTTTCTGTACAGTTTACTTACTACACTGAGCAAACTAATGGCTCTGTAACTTTCACACTCCATTCTTGCACCCTTACCTTTACATAACGGAACAATCACTGCACTCCTCCAGTCTTTTGGTGCATAGTCAGATTCCCAACATTTGTTAAAAAATCTCTCAGCTACTCGATCATTCGTTCACCCTCATACACTTTAAAGTTCTGTGCACACTTCATCGCAACCTGAGACTTTTCCTTTTTTCATGTCTTTCGCAGACATTCGTACTTCTTGTAGATTGATCTCATCCACATTTTCCAAACAAACTAATTTACATGAATTATTTGTAAATAGGAAACTACAATATGTGTTTATTATTTTTTTGAGTAAAATTTAAGAAAAAAAAATATAATAAATAGCTCCGCTCCAGCCATAATTATACACTTGGAATTGATTTGTTACTTATATATTAGAAATATAAAGCTTGTTATATTGTCTAAGAGGAAATATTTTCTTTTTCCATTTAATAAAATAAAGCTCAGGTACAGAAAGTTGTGATTTCTCATGTATTTTAAATTGTAAATAATAATACAATTGATGAGACAGATGACCGAAGAATAAACCCTTAATAGTTTAAAATTATCACCTTTTAAACAAAAATTTTTATATATATTCTTTCAAATACCAATTTTTCTTTACGATGATTTCTTTACGATAGCTCAAATACAATAGAATAAAAATGTATATTTAATGACAGTTATTCCATGTTAAATATGATAAGGAATAAGTTAAACTGGAAGATAATTATCGTCATTATTCATTTAACATTTTTAACCACTTCATACTCATTTTTTTTTAAATATTTTTATATAAATAGAAAAAACAAGATTTGCTACTTTTAAGATCTTTGTAAAATAATGAACACGTAAAATGTATTTCTCGAGTATGTTTCCCACGTTGGAACAGCAAGCAGGATGAAAGTTGCAGCTGCCATTTGGTTTAATGAAGATCCATACCTATACACGCAGTGTACAAGTCATGCTCATTATACTGTGTTAAGTGGTTAATTTACAATTGGAGTAGTATTTTCTTTAAATAATTTTATTTGTAACACAGAATTTTCTATGTGAAGGAGATCCAAGTTCCAGGACCATCAAAATGTTCAATCTGCTCCTGACTTTTGTCAGGCAGATTTATTATAAAGCACTTTTTTTGTCACTGCAAAAACCCCTTAGAATTAATAATGAGTAGCTATCAAGCTAGCGAAAAAATACAGTCAGATGAAATAAAGTTTGAAATTAAATCAAGTAAATCTGCCAAAAATCAAACCTAATCATAAAATCACAGGTGCCGACAATAGAGTGTATGGATTAGAGAAAAATAACTTAATAAAGAAAATTTTACTAGAATTACAACATTTTCTCACAGTTTTTAACACATGTATTTTTCAAACAAAAAAAATTGAATGAACTTGCAAACGAGGGGGGTTTTTCAAATGTGAAAATGTAGATAACATTAAGAGTAAATTTCCATTAAAAAATGAAGTTCCAACATAATGCTTTATTCATGTACAACACCTTTCATCAAATTTATGATCTGGATTTTAGAGCCTAGTGAGTAATAAAGAATGGATTCGAATAAAACGTGCAATCACCTAAAATTTTAAGATTATCGAATAAGGTTCATTCCGCACCACACCTTTAAAAATATAGAATAATAATGTTTTTATACATGCTGAGAAGAATACAAAAAAGAATTATTTATTTCACTAGAGTTTACAATGGCACAACAAACTGTTATCCAAGAAAAGAAGGTCCAAAATCTACTATTGGTATATTGACTGTTGGTTTCCTTTTTCTAAGATTTCTCGGATGTGTATGTGCATTATTTATGCAAATAATTCTATCTGATTCCGTAACGGCTGTAGCTCGACATTTATTTGCACCAGACTTTTGGGAGCAGACCCACTTGCATCTGCCGCTTGATTGAAATTTGACAAAACAAAATCTATATCCTTGATACATCAGCAATCTTGTTCCTCGATTAGACATCACATATCCTGCAACTGAAAGTATCCAACTGTATTAGAGAGTAAAGGACTACTTTATGTAACTTGCGTAAAATAAACTATCAACCCTTTCCTCAAATTATGATTATTTTAATCAAGAAAAAAAATCGTTTATTATTTTAGAATATCAGAAATTTTTATTTGAATCAATGTAACAGCATTTAGACTTTACAAATTCAAAGTACTTAATCAATGATAAATCAAACATACTGATATAAATGTAATTAACTTTATTCAATTCCTAAGGATGGCCGGTTTAGCTTATTAGGCCATTGTCATCTGTAAGAACGAGGGAAGAATTTCCATTTATACAATGATAGTAATAATCATTTAATTTCAGCCAGTACGCCAAATGGTGCAATGCAACACATGCCATCATTTTACAAAAAAATATATATATTCATATAACAAAGCCAGTGTAACCAAAACAAAACACTAACACATGAAAAACAATATTGATCATAACATAAAGGTTTAAAAAATCACATTTAGGAAAAAGAAATTAAAAAGTTACAATAATAAATTGATTTCCTCCTGTTTTCTCCCTTTTATGTTGGAAGTACTCGTAATATTATTTTATGCCAAAGTCCAAAAAGTGATGACGAAACCCAGTTAGATATTGCTTTGAAAATTACATTTCTGAATTAAGTAATAAGAGACCAACATTCTATGATGGGATTTTGTATTAACGCCTCAAATGAATGTATTCTAAGTTCAACCAATATCTTAGTTGCACTACAGAAAGTGTTTGTGGAAAAGGTGAGGAAAAGCATTATTATATTCAACATGCATCTTCATTCATTGGGCTTTAATTGTGCCACATTTCTAATGTATAAAGGACGAACAATACGGGGTCTAGTGTTAGCTAAAATAATTTTACAATATTAAACAGATACAATCTTACATGCTACGAGGGTGGTCCGATAAGTACTTAGCCTACAAAAGAATAACAAAAATTTTGGAAAAGTGGCGATTTATTTCTCAACATAATCTCCTTTGAGTTCGATACACTTGACCCAGCGATGCTCCAACTTCTTTAACCCGTCTGAAAAATACGTTTTCTGGAGGTCTGCAAAGTAGGCCTCCGTGGCGGTGATAACCTCCTCATTGGACTCAAATTTCTGCCCGGCGAGTGACTTTTTCAAATTTGGAAACAAAAAGAAGTCGCATGGGGCCAAATCCGGAGAATACGGTGGATGGGGCAGCAGTTCGTAGCCTAATTCTACCAATTTGGCCGTGGTGACGGCGGAGGTGTGAGCCGGTGCGTTGTCATGATGGAAGAGCACTTTTTTCTTCGCCAAATGGGGCCGTTTTTTCTGCAATTCGGCGTTGAATCGGCCCAATAATTCGGCATAGTAGAGCCCTGTGACCATTTTGCCCTTCTCCAGGAAGTCGATGTAGATCACATCTTTTGAATCCCAGAAAACGGTGGTCATCCCCTTTCCGGCCGATAGGACAGTCTTCGCCTTCTTCGGAGCACGTTCGCCGGGTGAAGTCCACTGTTTCGACTGTTCCTTGGTCTCGGGTGTGTACCAGTGTATCCATGTTTCGTCGACGGTCATGAAACGACGCAGAAACTCCTTCGGATTGCGCTTAAACATCGTCAAACACTGCTCTGAAGTGGTCTCACGGTTGCGCTTGTTGTCCGGAGTGAGCAAACGCAGCACCCATCGCGCCGACAGCTTTCTCATGCCCAATACTTCATGCAGGATATGACCCACGCAGTCTTTTGAGATGCCTACTGTCTCAGCTATCTCGCGCACCTTCAATCGGCGATCTGCCAATACAAGATCGTGGATTTTTGTCACGTTATCCTCCGTGGTAGCCGTTTTCGGGGCACCTGGGCGTGGCTCATCAAAAACCGACGTGCGACCACGTTGAAACTCGTTAAACCAATTTTTGACGGTCGCCATTGAAGAAGAGTCACCGTACACAGCATCCAAGCGCTCTTTGATTTCGCTGCGCGATTTCCCTTTCAAAAACAAGAATCGAATCACTGACTGATATTGCTCTTTTTCCATTTTTCTCAAATCCGCGGACACGCTCGCTTCCACACGCGGTCAAAACAAAACTACGCGTCCGATTCGGCTGAAATTTTGACAGTAGCTGTCAACGAGAATGTACTACGTGATAAAAATTGCTCTTGCGATAGTGGTGCCATCGGGCGGTGAGGCTAAGTACTTATCGGACCGCCCTCGTAAAACATATATTACTGAATGCCGAAAATCGTAAACAATTTGAGAAATTTTGTGCTTTAAAAATTGGTGGTGTATATTTTGTACCAAGAAACTAATAAGCATATTGAGTAAAATAAAAAAGGATCAGTGATTTGATAGAAAAGAGGAAGAATGACATTATATGGGCAGATGAAATGAATGCACGGGTTGGCTTTAAATCTGTGTTAGGCAAGTTTGGTGATAGATGAACAAATGATAATGGAGATGCTAGAAGTTTATTTGGACAATGATCTTAAGTGAAATACGTTTTTTGACCAAAAAAGAAATTGTATGTATAGGAGTACGTGGAAAAAAAATTAATTATCATTAATTAAATATGTATGCATAGATTCTCCACTGCAAAGACCATTCTCAATAAATATTTCATGAAGCAGATATAAGCTCAGAGCATTATTTAGTAGTTTGCAGAATAAAACTTCTCCATATCAAAATCTGCTATGATAGTCCACAACAGTATTCTAGTACAAACTTTGAAGTATGGAAGTACGAGGGTAGTCCCAAAAGTACCCGACCTAACAAAAAAAACACAAAAAATTTGGGAAAAAATATTTTTATTTCTCAACATAGTCTCCTTTCAGCTCGACACACTTTTCCCAGCGATGTTCAATAGCTTCGATACCCTGTTTATAGTGAGAACCGTCGAGCGCCTCAAAATAGCCATCAACCGCAGATTCCACCTCTTCGTTGTTAGCAAATCTTTTACCACCGAGCCATTTTTTCAAGTTTGGAAAAAGAAAATAATTCGAGGAGACTAAATCTGGCGAATAGGGTGCGTGAGGAAGCAATTCGAACTTTAATTCATTGATTTTGGCCACCGCGATAACGGATGTGTGAACTGGTGCATTGTCTTGATGAAAAAACACTTTCTTTTTTGCCAAATGCGGCCATTTTTTCTTGATTTCATCACTCAAACGCTGCAATAAGTTCGCATAATACTCACCGTTGATTGTTTTCCCTTTTTGAAGATAATCAATGAAAATTATCCCACGCGCATCCTAAAAAACTGACGCCATGATCTTGCCTGCAGATGGAACTGTCTTCGCCGTTTTTGGAGCCGATTCTCCCCTTTCAGTCCATTGTTTTGACTGTTCCTTCGTCTCAGGTGTGAAGTGATGGACCCATGTTTCATCCATGGTTATGAATCGACGCAAAAACTCGGCTTTATTGCTGTGAACTATCGCCAAACAATCGATTGAAACATCCTGGAAACATCACGATGCTGTTTTTGTTCCATTGTGAGCAAACGCGGCACCCATCTTGCGCACAGCTTTCTCATGTCCAAATTTTTAGTCAATATGCGATGTACAGCACTTTTTGAAATGCCTACCATGTCTGCTAGCTCGCGCACTTTCAATCGACGGTCATCCAATACCATTTTGTGGATTTTCTTTACCATTTCTGGTGTGGTCACCTCATTTGGTCGACTACTGCGATGTTCGTCTTGGCAGCTCGTACGGCCTCGTTTAAACTCTGCCACCCAATATTTTACTGTTGTAAACGAAGGAGCAGACTCCCCCAGAGTAGAATCTAGCTCGGCTTTGATATTGGTTGAACCTTTCAAATGAAAGTATTGTATCACATAACGATGACCAATTTTTTCCATGTTTACAAATTCACTGAGAACGTTCACTATTGATGGCTGCCAAACAAATACTAAACAACGTAGCGTCTTAAAACTTGAAACTTGAAAAAACTTGATGCTTTAAAGTTTAGTACTTTCTACCATAGTAATTTTTTAAAGCAACAACCGCCATCTATACGTCAGATCGGGTACTTCTGGGACCACCCTCATAAAAGACTTAATGAAACCGGATAAATCCTGTAAAAATGTGTACACAAAAAATATATGGGGTTACAGCGTATTACAGAATACAGAATGAGGTAATTAGGGATGAAGAGAACTTAACACTGATGATTCAAGATGAAAAAGAGCCCCTTAAGATGATTTGGGCATATATAAATGAATTAATAAAATTAATAGTAAACACTCACAATGCAAAACTATGGTTGAGATTAATTTAGAATTTTAAAAAGATAAATCCAATAAGGAAATCTTTTTGGTTTTTAATATCTATAAATTTTAATATCCATAATTCAGTTTCCAGTCATTCAATTTTAGTTACTGAAGTTTAGGCACAAAAATGTAACATGAAAGTACAATATAATATACTGAAGAGTGCAATGAAAATATAATATACTAAATAAAATGATTATAAATTTCAATCTGTACCTGAAAAAGCCAAATTATAGCTTACAAGGTAAGCTTTGATGGTATAATAAGGAAACGCAATTGAAACCATTTAAAGACTTTATCTAGACTACTTACTCTAAATAAACTAGATTAAAAAAAGCTTAGGTTATTTATTGATAAGTAATTTAACCAAAATTGACGAAAGACCCGAGATATTTTTATTTTCTATTATTGATACTTATTAAAAAACAAAGGGAGATTGACTTAAAAAATTATATATTTCTAAAAAAACACCTGTAGCAAAAAAATATTATTTGATATATAAATTTTTTTCAGAAACCAAAATTAAGCTACAACATAACTAAGATTTGTCGGTGGAATAAAAGATCTTAATTCTTATTTTAATTTATTTCTTTAAAGATATAGTTTCTTTACATAAATTATTAAAATTTTATTTCAATTGTATAACTAGAAAAGATAATTAAATAAATAACATATTAGTTTGTCCAGAAAGCAGTTTAGTATTTCTCAGATGGATATTTTTAGGACAAAATTTTCATTGCTAACTACATTCCAAAGATGCTGAATGTATATTATTATAAAAGGTAATAATTTAAGATTTTTTTGGCAATTGTTTACCTAAATTGCTTGAGTGTTTTTTTTTTTGTCAATTTGTAGAACAAAATAATTTGTGTTTTTTGGTGCTTGATGCTTACTTACTACTGCAGAAAAAAAATGAGACACAAATCAAAAAAAGATATGTATATTATGGCGACAATGAAGTAAGTGATTGTGTATATCAAATTTGGTTGAATAAATTAAGTGATGGTGATATGACATTCGAAAATGGTGTTCACTTAAACAGCATTCTACAACACGAGGGATTGCCAAGATACCGAAAATATCCAAAACCACCTTCCCTGAACTTTTGATGAAGCTTTGTTATGTGAATGACTACAATGTTTGGGTGCCACATAGTTGAAAATGTAATGCATCAGGTATACATAAGCGATTCATTACAAAAATGTAATAAAAACGAACTATTTGTGAAGCTAATGGTGATGGACAATGAAAAGTTGATCGCCTACAACAATGTCGAGTGGAAGAGGACAAGCAAGGTGAACCCCCTCAAAGATTGGTCTTTGTCCAAAAAAGATAATGTTATGTATGTAGTAGGATTGAAGGGAATCGTCTACTATGAGCTGATGACCCACACAAGCAGATGATAAATTTGGAGAAATACTGCTCGCAATTGAACCAATAGAAGACAGTAATTGGCCAGAAGTGTTCAGAATTAGTCAATAGGAAGGGTATCATTTTTCACCAAGACACCACCAGACGCTCTTTACAGACCCAACAATAATTGTTACAGCTGGGCTGGGACGTTTTATCCCACTCATTATATTCACCGGACCTAGCACCCTCAGCTTACAACTTATTCCGGTCCCTAGATAATTTCCTTAAGTGGATGAATTTCACTTCCCTGGAGGCCTGCAAAAATCATTTGGAGCACTTCTTTGCCTAGAACGTAGTGGAAGAAAACTGGTGCATACATTACAGAATTAAGTCACATTTAAATATTAGGTGTTAACATAAGCCGTGTCCGTTTTTTTTTCAATTTATAAATGAGCACCAAAAGTAAAACAAAATGGTAAAGGTTATACGTTGTGCGAAAGAAAATTTTCTGCTCGGGGATCTTCATGAATAATATGGTTTAAGCGGTCCTCATCGAAGTCCACTGGTCGTCCGGAACGCTCCATGTCTTTCAGGTCGAAATTACCGTCTTTGAAACGCAAAAACCATCGATGAGCTGTCCTTTAATTCATAGCATCTTCACCGTACACTTCGCAAATATCGCGAGCAGCTTTGGCAGTTTTATTCCCTCGATTGAACGCAAACAGAAGGAGGTGTCGAAAATGCTCACTTTCGTCTACTTGATATTCCATTTTGAAGGCTTGTAATCAAATAAAATAATATATGTAACGTAAAAGCAAACACAATATCTTGTAGAGCAGAAAATTTTCTTTCCAATGACGTATAACATCTACCATTTTGTTTTACTTTTGGTGCTCATTTTTAAATTGGAAAAACCCAATATAAAAAAATTGCATTTGAGTTTTATCTAAAAATACAAATTACTTTCCGGACAACCTTTATTAAATTATGTATATGAAAATAAAGACTTGATAAATTAATTTAGTAACACTATCTGTAGGATGTATGGACAAAAACCACAAAGTGAAAATTATTTTCTACAAGACATTTTATAATAACCAATATTAAAAATAATTTGATTTATTGGTAATATTTTTTTAATATAATTTTAATTTAACATTATACAACTTGATGTTTAGTTTGGAACTACAAAAGTTAATGATTGTGAATATTTTTAGAATAAACAATTTGGTTTCTAAAGGTGTGTATGACTGCTTTGCATCCTTTGTGCTTATGTGTGGAGCACAGCCATCTTGTTTTTCCTATTAAACTCACAGTATTTTGACAAAATGTGTAGTAACCTATTTTGATCAATGGTTTTCCTCGGGCTGATGTCACTGTCTCAATGATATCTAGAACACCAAAATGGATGTAAAAAATCACAGAAATATGTTGAATACATAGAATTAAAATGTGTAAAAATATAAACAAAAATAAAACATAAGTTAAAAAATATTATTTACGAATGGAATGTAAGATCGCTGCACCACATTTATCATTTTTAAATATATCTATAATTTATGGTCATGATTTTTTGCAGACAATTAAAATTTTAATTTAATATCACTTTTAACATAAAGAAATTTTAAATTAAATATATTTCAACTTTTAAGTACACTTGATGGAAGTTGTTTCTTAATAAATTTAATCAAGGCATGGTAGGATTTTTTTTATTAAAACAATAGTAAAATGAATGCTTTATAAATAAATAAGAGTGGCAGGACAGGTTTGGTTGGACAGGTTGAAATTTTAAATCCTTAATAACTTTACGAATATATTATTTTTTGTGTTAGGTGGATGATTTTGTGTTTCCTCACTGGTGTCGTTATTAAGATGAAAAAAAGCTATTTGGAATAGAGTGGGGATTTTTCAAGTAACCATGAGGAACGTTTTCCAGCAGAAAGTGTTTGACATAATTTTTTAGTTAATATTCTGTGTAGTAGGGAAAATTACGATACTGGAAATAAGGATTTTATTTTAATGACCTAAATTGTTATTAAAAAAAGACAAGCAACAACTTAAATGCTCCACAGCGACTCAAAAACCATTACATGATATTTTAATGATTGGTACATTTTTTACCTTTAATTTTTTTTGTACCTTCTTTTGTTTTGTGCATTCTTTTGATAACATTTTACTTTATTTATAAAAATTGTTGTGGTCGAAACATGAATATGACAAAGTGTTATTTTTGTATATATGCTTGCGTTTTACTCGTACATCAAGGAAGATCATATAAAGTTTCACTCAAAATAAATACTTCAATTTGAAAAATTGTTCAGACACCTTAATTTATCAGGAATAAACACTGAAATAAGTAGAGAGTAAACGGAGAAATAAAAAGTACATATGGTTAAGGTAATATCACATTTATGGATATTTTTTTATCACTTTCTTGCCAAGCTTATAAATATTAAATCTGCATAATTAGATTCTTTGTAAATAAAATCAAACAAACTGGTCTAAGATATAATATTTACATGAAAAATAAGTTTTTTTTTTTCAGTGTTGTCACACCTAGAAAATGTTCCACAAATAGCTGAGGATAAGTCAATTTTCAGTCACAAAAAAACATTACTATTATTTAAAAAATGCAATACATATAAAAATTTTAAATTTTAGGTAAAATGTAAGATAATATTTTACGACTAAAAACTATATAAATTCTACAGCAAAAACAAGTGCTTTAATAGCCACGCATCAAAGCGACCAATCTTGTCTTGCGACATTAAATTTGTTACATGGCGATTTCTCAATATATTTGAGAAAAGATTTTTCTGGTAATTTTTTGATTCATTCATTTATATGGTCATGATGGAATTGAGGCATTCTTGAGGAATCTGAAGTTCACACTATATAGAAACATAGACACTTTGATCACCAAATGGCATCAAAAAAATTTATAAGTGTTAATATACTCAATATATCAGCATTAGCGGTGATATAGACTTTTCAAATAGGATACCCAAGAGAAAATATAATCTTCAATCCTGTTTATCAAGCTTTCATGTTTAAAACCACAAAAGTAGGCATATGACATATGAAAGAAAACCATAAAATAAACAAATTGCTACTGAAAAATATTTTTATAACTGCAAAATGGCAGATTAAGGGTTTCAATTATGGGCAGTTACAAATCTTAACATATAATAGATTAACATTAAGTGACTTTTGAAATTATTGTATAAATGAAATAAAATATAATTTTTTTTAGAATTTAAGAAATCTTAAATTTTGAGTATAATGATACGAAAATTAAAGAATGTAATTTGAAAGTAGGTAATTTTAGAATGTAATTTACGGCCCGGAGACGTAGACTCCATGAATGTTACGAATTCCATGGCAACTAGGCGAACTAATTGCTCCATTCTCGAAAAACTAAAGAGTCACCGATAGATTATCGACAATATACCTACAACACGATCTCCAATTCTTTGGGCACATTGCATGTGGTCAAGAATACAGTTTGAAGAGACTTGTGGTCACTGGAAGCGTAAAAAACGACACACAAAGGAAGAGTCCTAATGCATTGGACTGACCAAGCGAGAGATACAACAGGACTACCCTTAACAACTGCTCTTCAAACTGCGGAGTGCAGGGATGGATAAGAGGAGTCATCAAGGGCTATCATCGGGGTCACCATGCTCAGTCATGAGCTACACAACAGGACGATGATAGTTTTTAAGCTAATAAAATAGGAAATATATATACAGGTAGTCGTCCACTTACGACCGCAATCGGTTCTATAAACAGGTCGTAAGTTGATCTGATCGTAAGTCGGCTTATGCAATAATTTCCGTACATATGTAAATTATAGTGCGTGATGATATTATAAAACTGTTTTCCATGTTCTTGTTATAATCAGTGTATCACCACTGTCATTTATCGGGTTTCTCTATGCTTTCTTTGTTATTATTTTTCGAGTTTGTCTTCGTTTTCTTTATCATATCATATCAGCATGCCTGATATTCGAATATCTTTACTTTTGCTTTGTTTTTTTATTTTCCATTTGTTAGGATTAAGTAAAAAATTATGCTTCAGTAAAATTAGTTAAATATTATATTGATAAAACATATGAAAATACAAAATACAGGTGTTTGTTATACGCATCAACTTTTTATTGGCCGCTTGTTTATTTTTTTGCATAAACATGGTGAGCTTTGTCTGGATTATTTTTTTCTTCTCCTCCTCGTATATTTCACGATATGGACGAAACACGTCGTGTGCCATCCATTCATTCTTTGCAAATCGTTCGATGTTTGGGTCCATTTCTTCAAAATGTGCAAGAAGTTTTCATTTTACTTTTTGTAGACATCTCGGAAGGGCTTAAAAATGCTTATAACAAGACAACACATCCTTATTGGACGAAGCCGAAGCTAATACTGACCGCGATGCGTACATGCGCATATAAATACAATACGTAGCGTACATGGATTGCTAGCGCCACGCTTAGCGCAGGCGGACAACCGATCATGGATTGTGGTCGTAAAGTCGAACAGTCGTAAGTCGCATAGGTCGTAAGTCGACGACTACCTGTAGTGGAAAAAAAAATGAGGTATTTTTTTTCATATTTGTATATCATCATCATCATCATCATTGTCAACCAGGATCGATCCACTGCTGGATGAAGGTCTCCCCAAGTTGACTCCAAATACTACCTTGATCAAAAAGTTTTAACCGGCCACCATGTGGCGCTGTCAGTCACCCGATTGGAATTCTTTTTTTTTTTGTTAGGTTACCACATCTATCATTGACACTTACCTCCAAATTTCAGCGTCATAGCTTGACATTTGTAAAAGTTACGCTGTACTGAGTACATCTACCTTTGTGTGTGTTTCCGATTTTTTTCAAGTTTGAAAATGGCATCAACGAGTTTGCATTAAATTTTGTGTGAAAAACGGATTTAACGGTCCACAGACCTTGGAAATGTTGGAGAAGTGTTTTTCGGTGGCACGAACGCTTCAGAAGTGGTCGTGAGTCGGTCGAGGATGACGAACACAGTGGCAGTCGAAAACCGATGAAAACATCGATAAAATCAAAGAAATGTTGGCCGAAAACCGCAAATTGACCATTAGAGAGCTGGCAGAGGACTTAAACATCGCTTATGGATCCACTCAAGACATTTTGGTTAGTGAATTGGGCCTCAGACATGTTGCTGCAAAACTGGTGCCGAAAGACCTCAATTTCATGCAAAAAAAGAACCGCATTGAAATCGCGAAAGACATGATTTCCATGAGTTTTTGACAAAAAACAACACGATTACTATCCAGCAGCCTTTGAATTCACCTGATCTGGCACCCTGCGAGTTTTTCCTGTTCAACCAACTTAAAAAACCGCTTCGCGGAACGCCTTGCAGCACCCGAAAGGATGTCATGAAAAAATCTAAGACAGCTCTGATGAACATACCGAAAATTGAGTACCAGCGGTGTTTCGAGGATTGGATCAAGCGCTGGCATAAGTGCGTTGCAGTCGAAGGGGAGTACTTTGAAGGGGACCATATCGATTTTGATGAATAAACTTGTATCTTGTATTTTCGAAGTCCTACAACTTTTTATCTATCTATCATCTATCCAGCGAACCTTCGGTCTTCTTCTGGGTCTCTTTATGCCTCTAGTGTACCATTGGATTATTTCGGATGTCCATCGGGAGTCTGACATTCTGGCTACGTGTCCTGCCCATTGCCACTTCATTCTTTTGCACACCTTTATACCTTTGTTATATTGGGAATCCAGGTGTTTAGTTTACGGTCTCTTTAAGTATATCCCAACATGCATCTCTCGATGCCCCTTTGTGCGGTCTGGAGCTTTTGTGTTCTTTACTGTGAACGTCCATGTCTCGCAGCCATACGTAAGTACTGGGAGAATACATTGGTTGTAGACCTTTCGCTTCAAGGATATTGAGAGATTACTTTTGAAAATGTTGTTCAAACGTACAAATGAGCTCCACGCTAGTTTTGTTCTTCGTGCTATTTCCTCCGATATGCCACCTACAAAGGAAATAAATTGGCCCAGATACACATATTCCTGGAGTTCTAGCGGCTTTCCATCTACGTTTATTGGTTTTGGAGTAGCAAAGCTGTTCATCATATATTTGGTTTTTGATATATTCATTTTTAAACCAACTTCTTTACTGACCTCTGCCAATTCTAGCAGTTGGTGCTGAAGATCATTCGGGTTTTGTGAGAATATAACGATATCGTCTGCAAATCTCAAATGGCTCAGGTATTTTCCATCAATCAGCAAGCCTTTGTTGTCCCATTCTAGTTTATTAAAGATGTATTCAAGTGTAGCTGTGAATAATTTTGGGGAAATAGTATCTCCATGACGAACTCCCTTTCCAATTTGGAAGGTTTCCGAGGATTTGTGGAGATGTATTTTTACTGTTGAATCCTTATAGATGTTATTGAACAACTGAATGTATGCTCTATCAATGCCTTGTGTCTTTAGAACTTCTAGTATGGCAACTTTTTTGACTGAGTCAAATGCCTTTTCGTAGTCCACAAAGGCTAGGTACAGAGGGAGTTCGTATTCCTCACATCGTTATATTATTTCCCGCAGCATCTGAATATGATCCATGGTAATGAAACCCTTCCTGAATCCAGCTTGTTCTCGTGGTTGGTTCGTGTCAAAAGTACTCGAGAGTTGGTTAGTCAAGATCTTGGTAAAAAATTTGTATAGGGTAGGTAGCATGCTAATCGGACGGTAGTTCTTAAGATCCTCTTGATCACCTTTCTTATGGAGAAGTATTACTGTTGCAGATTTCCAATCTTCTGGAATGTCTTTTTCTAGAAATATTTTCTATATAATCACTCCTAAATGAGCAAATTCATAAGCGCTTACAAATAAAAAAAATACATGATTTTCTCAATTTTATACAATAATGTGATTTTTGTTTAATTATTTTGATTTTAAATTATTGAGGTTTTCCGAACTTAAGGGTTTCAAATAATCGAGGTTTTACATTTTCCAACGTAAACAAACGTACAAATAAAATAATTTCAATCTTCATATTTCAGTGGTGTAATAAAATAAATCCTCATAGCCTTAAGCTTTTTATGACGGTTTCAATTTCATTTGCAGATTGCATAAAAATATTGTATACTATTTATAGCTTGGCATGGATTGTAGATAAATAAATAAATTAAGCGCGTGTTCTAAAAAGAATGTACAATTTAACAAATTGCGTGCGATTTTTCGATAGTATGTACTACTACTATCACCTTACACCTTCAGTTTGGAGCTTAGAGTCAAAAGAATACTAGATCATTTCTGTAAATATTTAACTTACTTGATATTTTTTTAGAAAAGGTCAATGATAGTGTGCATTTTTTACATAGACTATTTTATTTTCGAAAGTGTATAAGACCGCACAGCATGCTTTACGTTGATGTGTGGAACATAACCAGTGTATTTTACCACTGGCACCCATTTGTTGTTTGTAGAATGTGTATGAACCTATCTTAATTCCTTTTAGGGATGTGATAGTCTCAACTATTACCAAAAAAAAATTCACTTAACATCACAATTAGTAAATTTTTGCATAGATGATTTTTGCTTTTTTAAAGCATTTACAAAAAACTTGAATCAAGTTACACAGGCTTGTCTTTTTGTAATAGATTTGGTATAGAATTTTCACACAATTTGGTCAAAATCTTTCCTTTATTGAAAATTCTTCTTGAAGTTCTATGAAGAATTTACTATACCAAAGTAGTTTAGCATAACTGAAAGTTTGAATGAAATATATTTAAAAATCCAGTATTTTTTATTTACTTCATTGAATTACATATTTAAAATGATGTATAAAGTTCAAATATTATTTATAGTTAAGGCATTAATATTGTGGAGGTTTAAAGACATTGTAATTTGTTATATAAAACACTGTTTATTCCACTTTTTGTAATGGTATAATATACAGTTTTTATCATGGAAAGCGTATAACTCAGATAAAGACATTGTCATTTGTTTATAAAACACTGTTTATTCCACTTGTTTAAAGACATTGTAATTTGTTGTATAAAACACTGTTCATTCCACTTTTTGTAACAGTATAATAACCCTGCCGGTTTCAAGGATTTCCCCTGATGATGAGGTGAAAGCCTTGGAACCGGTAGGGTTATACCGTTACAAAAAGTGGAATAAACAGTGTTTAATAAAACAAATTACAAAGTTTAAATAAATTAATAACTTTCAATTGTCATAGTAAACCTTAGGTTAGTTTTATTTTTAACCCTTTTAATCGATTTTTTGGCAAAAAAACAGTAGTATATATTTTATTTTTTTATCTCAATTAATATTTTGTTTTAAACCCTAATTTTTGTGGAGACCTCCCTGTAGAGTGTAAAATAATAAGTAATTTTCATATATTGGTTAAAATAGTAAGCTCAAATATCTTTTTATAAAAAAATATAAATTTTGAGTTTGATTCGTTATAAACCATGTTTGAGTTTGATTCGTTATAATGCATGTTTTTATAAAAAAATTGTTCTTAGTAGGAATAAAGAAAAACTGAAATGAAAAACATAAAAAAGTTTAAAAAAAAATTAACATTGTTTTCGCGAAATAAACGTTATTAATTGCTCTACTCATTATCAATTGATCCGCTCACCGGTTTCTACAAAATTTTAAATTGTAAATTACAGTTAATTGAGTTAGATTAGTATGTTTAAAAAATATCACTAAATATTACCTTGAAATTTTACAAATATTCACAATTCCACATAAAATTCCGCAAGTCAAAATTATCTATGATCCATATTCAACGACTGCTGAAGACGCACTAAATGTAATTAGTACAAGTAGACAAGATATTGAAAATAAAACTATGTTAAAAATTGACAAAATGGTAAGGAAAAGTTAATCCAAAGTAGCTGCTTTTGTTTAGACCCGCTTCGCCGGGCGTGATCCGGCCCTTTTTGGGAAGCATAATGAACCACACATAAACAGTCAACAAGTCACCCGCAGTTATTCAATATACGGTAAATGCATTATTTTAAAAGTGAATGATTCTCAAAGTTAAACAAAATATATATTCGACATAAAAACTTGTATGAAAACTTTGAGGCCGATGATCGGCCCCGTGGGATTTTTCGCATACATCAGTTGGGGCCAATGATCGGCCCCGTGTAATTAAAAGGGTAAAATTACTTAAATAATACTTATTCTTAAACCAGGAGCAGAATAGTTTTGGAAGTAGTTTAATGCATATTTTTTACAAATTTCTGCATGAAATATCTTTAAACACATTAACTAAACAATCAAGCCCTCAGTAATAGGACTAACACAATATTCATAGAATTTTGACACGGTAAACCTCTAAATTGACAGTTCTTTATATTTGTGAATAAAAAATCAGATAATTGCCTTACTGATATTTTTATATTTCACTTATATTATAATTTAACTGAAATTCTTTAATAAAAAAATACACTAAAATAAAATAGTGTATCTATCAAATTAATAAACATGAGATCAACAATTAGTTTGCATTACCAAAATAG
Source organism: Odontocerum albicorne (assembly GCA_949825065.1). NCBI lineage: Eukaryota > Metazoa > Arthropoda > Insecta > Trichoptera > Odontoceridae > Odontocerum > Odontocerum albicorne. Next base: position 25,913,883 of record OX463850.1, read on the forward strand.
GTTATTATTTCAGTGATTATGTGCGTTTCTTACTGACAGAACTTTTCCATTAATTACTCTAACAGAAGCTCGGCAACCCTTGGAGTTGTGCGTAGAACAGATCCATCTCTGGACAAAGTTAGAACTCGACTGCATACTGTACTTATAATTTCCCATCCTGATCAATGTCTTGCCTCTTTGTGATTTGATGTACTCAACTAAAAAATATTTGAAATATTTAAAAATATACATTTTCACGCAATAATATAAACAAAGAGAAAAATAGAATTTCAATATCTTATTTGGGAGTTAAAAATGTTATAAGGATATTAGTGATTCGATAAATAAATATATATTTTATTCGTTTGTTACAACATATATTATATATATTTATATAACAGTGTTTACTAAGCATAAATATGAATAATTTAATTAACTGTTATAATTTAATTTATGTTATTTCTACTACCCCATCTTTGGCTCTGACACACTTGACCTGCTGGTTCAAGATTCATAACTACTTTGTAAATGTAGCTTATTAATAAGTTATATTGAAAATGCTAATAAAGATTGCATTGCAAAACAAAACAGAACTTGAGATTCAGATTTTTCAAAACTATATTATATTTGAGTCAAATGTCTAAATGAGTTGTGTACTAAACTGAAACATGAACTAAATCTTTAGCACTTTTTTACTTTTCTAAAATTGAGAAATTATACATGTACAAGTAATATTCAATAAATAGCATTTAGGTTTGATTCATGACTCCGCGAAAGAAAAAATAAATATAACAGTAACAATAACACAGGCAGTATTTTGAATATGTGTATATATGTCTACATCAGAAATCTTGCAATGTGTGTCTATTCTAGCAACTTTGAAATAAAACCAAAATATTTGGCCTAGTATATTTAATTAATCATAAAAATAAAGATTCAGTCATACACAAATAATTCAAAGGATAATTTTAAGCCTACTAATTCAGAATTAAAAATATTAAAAAATATAAGTTTCTTAAGATTTTAACCAAAGTCAAGATATCCTTTATTGATCAAAATTATTATAAAATGGCTAGTGGTTGTGTTCATCTTTAAGATACACAATATCATCTTTGATTGTTTTCAATGTTGCTTTACAGCCTTTGGTATTGTGAGTGGAGCAGACCCATCGCACACTTCCTCGCTTCGCTTGTGAATGAATGGAAAATGTGTGCCCTTTAAAAACAACTAAAACTTTTCCTCTTCTTGAACGGATATAGCGAACTGCAAAACATTAAATACCATAAATTGAGATATATTTTACAATATAAAATTAATAAATAAATAAAATCTTATACTCATCAAACATTTGATAAATTTTGCCACACAAATAGTCAATAATTTATTTGTTCAATATTATGGCGAGATTGACTGCTGAAGATGCCAAAACAATAAAGAGAGCAAGAATATTGAAAGAATGAGAATTGCCAACAATTTAAATCTGTGTACAATCAAAACTTGGATAATAAGGTTGTAAAAATTCAGTGCTAAACTAAAATTATAGAAAGTTTCTACTGTAACCAACTATAGTTCAAGTTCTTTAGCCTAATTGTTTTTGTATTCAATTAAAATTTCTATTTTTTGCTGTCTGAGAAAAAGGTTTAAAATGCTTGGACAATCTTTTAATTAGATAATATTATAGTATTAATACTTTGTGAACAGCACACAAAATGTTCAGAATGTTTTTTCAGTTACTAAGAAGGTCTCCCGCAGTGATTATGAGCATTTAAATAAACATAAAAAAGTATTGCATTAAAAAAATGTCTCATAGGCATTGCCATTCTGATAAATCTAACAATCCAAATAAACATTTGATCATATGAGCATGCTAAAAAAAGACTTAATTCCACTTTTTTCATTGGCCGATTAATCAAACATTATTTGAATTGCTCAGCCAGTAAAATAACTGACCTGACATACAAATTACTATAATCATAATTGTATTCACCAAAAAAGAAACGAGATTAACTGTAGCATCAAAATGTTATTCCTTCTCTACTTCATACTCACCATACTTCTCTACTTCTCACTATACCTTAACAATTTAAGGAGTAGGTATATCCAATACTTTTAAATGAAACTCCATACGTTTTTCAAGTTATTTATTAAAAAATCAACATGTAATTCATACATCACTTATGATAAATAAGAAAAAAAAATTAAATCCAGTTACCATAAACCTAAATATAATTATGCATACCGAAAAATGAATAAATTTTTTTTTTCATAACACAAGCTGGAAGCGTATAACTCAGATAAAAAAACATTAAAAAAAAGATAGGTGAACTCTGCAAGAAAATAAAGAAATCGAAATGAACAAGGGTCCTACAAAAGCCAACAGAGAATAAGTATATTTTTTTATAAAAACATCCAACATACTCCTATATTTTTATTGAAAAAATGATTCATTTATTATTGTTAAAGATTTTTTCAAGGATAATAAATTGGTAACTCCATCACATAATCTTGATAAAATTTCATTGTAACTTAGTAACATTTTATAAACTACACTTAACATATTTACACTTTGTCATTTGATATACATGTAGGCTAATAGAGAAAGGAAAAAAGGCAATTGGTTCATCAGGCTGGTGAGACTTTTTCAAAGAGGTCATCCAAAGGAGTAAGTCAATAAAATTAACCATCATTTGGTTAGTTTTACTTTAATATTTTTAGCAAGACCATGCCAAAAACTTAATATTGATGTGATGAATATCTATTCAAATAAAGAAATGTCTATTACATCAACAGTAAACAAATAATTTCAAGACTAAGATCAACAGTGATGTGAGAGGGGTTCTTAAATTGAACAGCACTATAATTGGAAATAGGGTCACATATGGGCACTGAAAATGTCACTCCAAATAATAAAAACCACATCAACTGTTTGTGTTTATAGTGGAAGTTTATTTAGAAAAATCAGTTTGATAGATAAATTGTATGAGATGCCAAGAGAAAAATCTGAGAATGAATGTTACAAAATCCAAAGTAATGATGATAGAAAAGTGTGAAAGGAAAAGTAAACATGATAGATGGGTTAATAATGAAAAATTTGAGTAAGTTGAGAAAGTTCTGCTATTTAGGTACAATTTTCCCAGATTATGGAAGAGTTGAGAGGGTTATCAAACGGCCTGTGGCGATAGGAAACGAAGTCAATGGGGCACAAAAACATATATACTCGAACCAGACAGCATCAAAATCTGCTAAGATGATACTGCACAATAATATTTTGGAGCCAATTTTGATGTATTGGAATGAAAAGTGGATGTGGAAATCGATTCAGATGAGCCGAATAATTGTGTGCATTGAAAATAATACATGGAGTGACAATATATGACCGAATAGAGAATAAAGTGATTAGGGATGAATGTGAACTAAAGGATGATGCGTTGAATAACGCTGAGATGGTTTGGGCATGTGGAATGAATGAATGAAGAAAACTAAAAAAACAAATATACATTGCAAATGTGAGTGGAAGGTGTGTGAAAGGAAGACCATGTAAATTATGGTTTGATCAAGTGAATGATATTCTGATAGAACGAAACATAAAAAATAAGAAAAATCGTATTAGGTGTATGGATGCAGAAGAGGTTGAGGATGTGTGTCGAGATAGGAAATTCTGGCGCTATGTCCTTTCCCGACAGGGAAATGGAGTGATGGTATGTATGTATGAAATCAAACATATATTAATACATGATAATATCTCCACTTTAATTTTTTTCTACAAACTGATAAATATGTTTTGCATTGCATGAGAAAACTTTAATCTGGTAAACATATCTGGAAATAGTTAATAAAAACTTTGCTTAGCTTGATAATGAAATACATATACTAAACAAACTTGGCTTAGCTTGATAATGAAATATATATATGCTAAACAAACTACCTACATATATTTTTCTTATGATAGGAGGCATTGAATTTACTAAGAAATATAATTACATTAAATTGATAATGTCCCTTAGGTCTTTCTATACGCTAGGCTTCAAAAAGTGACATATGCTTCGATTTTTTTTTATGATTATTTTTTAATTAATAAATATTAAACTTACCGCTTACGCCTTCAAACAATAAATTTTCAATACTCACAAAACATGTTGAATTTAAACTTATTAGAAAATAATTATTCATTTTTCAGACTAACCGATCACAACTTTTAACACATACTATAGTTTATACATGAAAATGGATTATTCACAAATAAGTAAACCATCATAAACTTTGACATCACATAACCAAACACAAACAGTTCGCGACCTATTTTTATATGATATGGAAAGATTCGTAAAATATTTATGAAAAGAAAATTTTTACGAATTGTACAAGCAGATAAATTATAAACTCCCGTTTAACAAGTTTTAATTGTGATATTCAATAATAACTATTTCCCACGAGCACTAAACATTCAGAAACGTCAACTTGCGTCAAAATCGGCATTTCTTTTTTCTATGCTCTATGGTAATAAGAGGAGGTTCAGGTTAGATATTTGTTATGGTTGACGCACACTGAAAACGACAATTATTTTTTTTATAATTATGTAGTAACTTGAGTTCCGATTGATAAAATAAATTATTTCTCTTCAGAATAACGAAACTATTTTCCACAAATGTATATTAAAAAATAATGATCATAAAATTATTTTGACATTACTTTATTTAAGATATATAATATATTTATTTAAAGTTACTTTTCGGGATTTTCGATATTCTGTTTCGATATCAACACTACAAAAAATAAAAAAGTGTAAACTTTAATTCCTTTCTCCCCAGGTGCATCAATTATAATATACCTATATTGTCTTTAACAGAGTTTCTTAAACTTTTTGGCTTACCGCCTCTATTTCAAAGATATTTTTAGCGCCCCTCGATAAAATACTATCTCTATCTCAAAATATAATAATATAAGTGTTGATGCGCCCATAGAAGTCACCCGTTCTGATAAGGTTCGCCGATTCCAGTCGCGACTGTCATGGAAAAGAGATAGTACCAACGAGTTGGGCAAATTTTCGACACGTTAAGCGAACTATTTTCGCAGTAAATTTGCGGACCACGAACGCAAAGATGCATCAAGGGTCGCTATAAAAAGGGGGGATCCGGAGCAGCGGCAATCATTATTCACCTGACTGCCGTGTCGTGCAGGAACCCTCTTATTGACTACCTACAAGACTGACCTTCACTTCATCTGAGAACTGTGCGTTCACCAGCGCCAAGCTGGTACGAAACAACTGCCAGTTTCAGCCAAGAATAAGTCACCAGCCAGCAGCCGACCAGCCAAGACGTCTCTACTACAGTTCTCCATCTTTCCTCACATGGCTGACTTCCCCGGCTACCTTATTTATTTATGTATTTATTTAACACTTTTATTGCAATACAATCTGGCGGGCTTATTACCAGGCGGCAATCTCTTCCAACCAACCAGACAAAAGTAAATGAAGCAAGTTACATGGTCGCATAAATCATTCAAATGACTATCCATCCCCACGAAATCCATAAACACATACGTTAGCACATGCCCACGAACCCCACAAAGACGGACAATCACCCAAACATTATTTTTCATATAAAGTGAGATATCATCATTCAAAAGGAAAGGAATGGATAGTGGAGAGGAAAGGAAAAAAAATCAGGAATGAAACACGTTATTTTACTGACTAGAAATTAAGAGTTTTTTCAGTCGCTTCTTAAAGCATGCCAAGGAGGGAGCGAGTCTTATATTGGTTTGTAACTGATTCCAGAGTCTCATTGCATGGACAGTTAAGGACGATGTAAAGAAAGAGGAGCGGTGAACTGGAAAGGCCAATTAACAATCTCTGTTTGAGCGTAGCGCTAATCCATGATTGGAAAGACGCTGAAAAATTTCGGCCAGATAAGAGGGTGCGACGAGACAGTTAAGGGCGTTATACAATAGAGACAGTATGTGAATTTGGCGTCTATTTCTAACATTCAACCAGTTCAATGCCTTCTGGTATGAAGTTATATGGTCGTACTTTCGTAGGTTGAAAATTAATCATTGACACACATTTTGAAGACGCTGTAATTTGTCCAGCTGTTCCTCTGTAACATCCAAGTAACATACGTCCGCATAGTCCAGAATCGGAAAGAGCAGAGATTGTAAGAGTAAAATTTTGGTTTTAGTTGGTAAGAATCTTTGCAACACTTTAAGGGAATGAAGGCCGAAGAAGATCCTTCGGCTTACCTCATTTATTTGATCTCGCCATGAGAGAGTGTTATCTATTAGCACTCCTAGGTTTTTAACAGTTTTAAGTAATGGTATGATAGAGCCATCATGTAATATTGGAGGAAGTAAGTCAGTGTTGAATTTACAGAGAAGCTGAGGGCTGCCAATAAGGATCGCTTGAGACTTCTTTGGATTTATGAGTAAGCCATGCTCCCCAGCCCACTCAGAGATCGATTGAAGGTTCGCATTTAGATCGTTCAAAGCCGCGTGAAATAAATTTGGATCAAAATGAATATATATATGCAGGTCATCCGCATACAGATGATAATAAAATTTAAGAGACGATGTTATTGGGTTGATGAACATAGAAAAAAGGAGTGGAGAGAGAATTCCACCTTGGGGGACGCCTACAGATCAGTTCATTCAGATATACGCTCTTGGTATTTACAGGATTGTTGTCTTCCCTTCGTCCCGCCCGGACCAGCGTTGCTGCCTGCCAGAGCCGCCTCGCCCGGATAAGCATTGCCGCTGCTTTAAGCCATCCTGCCATCCTGTCTGGACCTACGTTGCCGCCTGTTAAATCTGGCTTGGCGTCCTGCCCGGACCTGCATTGCCGCCCATCTAGAGCCACCCTGCCGTCCTAGAGCCACTCAGTTTCGGCACAAATGCAAAAATAACAGCCATCGTTTTGTTCAAATTCAGTTCATCTCCATTCAGCTGTAAATTATTTTCAAATCAAATATGTCACATAAGCTTTGTCACTTTTGAAATAATTTAAATTTTCTCGCAATACCTCACTAATAGCTGGTAGAATCAGTGACTCTCAAATAGTATGCAATTTTGCAGATATGGCGATAAGTAAGGAAATGTTGTGAGAAGCGCGTAATCAGTCGATCGGTTGTAACTTGCATTTTAAATGTACGTTTACTTGAAAAATAAGTGAGCCTTACATTATATGGCCGTTTGACCAACATGTATGAACAGTTGATAGGTATGATTCTTGTGACGATGTATGACTGTATGTATCTGTATAGTCAAGTGGATAAGTGTTTGCTAAAAAATGTTTAGGCGACCAATTTTTTTGCGTCTTGTTGTTGCCCACTTACTCTTCAATGCCCCTCCTACTACCCCGGAGTAATGTCCGACAGAATAAGATACGTGTACCGAGGAAAATTTTAGTTTTCCGACGCGATCGTTCGACCGCCGATGGAGTCTCCGCTATTCGGAGTGGCGGCGTATTACTGGGATTAAGAAACTCTGATTCGGTTGCTGCTGAACAAATGCCATTCCTAAAAGTGAGTAATAAAGAACTCTGGGTTAAAATCATTGTAAACAGATTTTATAATATTGTATGCGTTGTTTAATTCCCCCCAAACACAACTGAAGAGAAGTATTCGCTCTACTGTGCCAATATTTTAGCTCATGCAAATTACATACGAGATAGAAACGTGGTAATTCTTGACGATTTTAACTTTAATAGCGCGATTAGAATACACGGAATTCAAAATGAATTTTCGTGTATTTCAACTGCCTACAGTTTATAGAATTTAATAATATCGATTTCACGGTCTTCCTGATCAAAGAGAAAATGAATTAATCTCTAAAAAATTACCAATTCAGTATTTAAAAAATGACGGTTTGACTTCAAATTTGAAGACAAGGTATATTAAGTGAGATCCTTTATATTTAATTTCGGACGTAAATGAGACGGTAGCATATTTATTCTGTATTTGATGAGTACTTTCCTGTAAAGGAGTTGGGTAAGTGGTAATATCCGAAGTGGTTCACAAGTGAAATCATTAGGAGCATTAGACTTAAAAGTTGTCTTAACCAAAAATTAAAACACTCTTGTCGTCTGAGACTACGATGTATTCGAATGTTCAAGCTCAAACAAAACATTCGCAAGGCTTATAAGGACTTCATAAAGAACCTATAATATAGAATATCGTGAGCCAAAACGATTTTGGAACCACATTAAATCTATGCGAAACGATTCTCTAGTTCTTAATGTCATGAATTGGGATAGCTCTAAATCTTTTCTCCCTTTGCTAATTACTTTTCAATGGTTTATTGTAGGGACTCCGACGCGTATATCTTACATGAATACCATACTTCCTCGAGATTAAACTTGAACATCATTACATGATGATTTGATATACTCAAACAAATAAAGTTGATGAAAAATAACAAATCGGTTGGGCCGGTCAGAATACCTATATTATTTCTAAAGGGCTACAGTGGATTGCTTTCAGCACCTCTTGTTTACATATTTAATCTTATCTTCCGAGTCCATACTTTTCTAAATAAATGAAGAAAAAAAAACTTGAGTTATTCCTATATTTAAAAATTGTTCAGAGGATGATGATACCAATTACAGATATAAATTTTACGGGTATAACTCCTCGAGCGTAAGAAGAACTCTTCGTCTCCTGGTATACGTTGTCAGGCTCGTTCCAGAGTTGTGAACTGTCCAGCATTACTAGAAATTTAAGCGTAAAATATTCCTAATAAATACACCAGACTGCAAACGCAAAACGGGTCTTCCGGCCACTGTGTCTAATCAAAGGGTCTAAACTCTTTTAAACGGGACTGCTTTGGCTATTGACATATTTTATGAGGTCGTTAGATAGCTCTCATCAACTTGTTTGAGTGAGTTTTAAATATGTTAATATTTTTCGTAAATTTTAATTTACTTGGGCCTGTATTGTGAATTGAAATTAATAAAAAAAAAGCATTTTCGATACAAGAGGGTTTAGAGGAGCAAATATCGACTCAGACCATTATTTTGTTGTGAGCAGAATAAATATCCTCCCTGGGCTGTGATCTGGTATATTTTAGAAATGACAGCCGATAGAATTAAATATGAGAAAATGCAAGATGACGAGAAAAAATAAGAATTTAGGAGTGTGAAAGAAAATATTATAATGACATGTGATGGATTAAATATTGAATAAGAATGAATGAGTATGAAAAATATAATGGTGGCCACAGCAAAGGATGTATGTGGCACTACGTAAATAGGATGTAAAAAAAAGGGATGCATGATGAAACAAGGAAGTTAAAAACTGCGTGAGAGAGAAAAACAAAGCAAGGAGAATATATGCCGAAATATGAACAAGAAATAATGAAGCAATGAAAAGGAAGAGAGAGTACAAATAATGGAAGATTAAAACAAAACAAAAATGGTTGAGGAAAACAAAAAGAAGCTTACAGATGAAGAAGGTAAAAAGTTGAGTATGAATGCAGGGAGAAATATGAAAATATTTTGGAAAAAAATAAGTAAAATGCGAAGAAAAAAATATATGAATGGTATGAGTGGAATCAAAGGTAAGACTGAAAGGGTTTTGTCAGAAGGAAGGAATATTTTGAAGAACTGTACGAATGTGGTGATACTGGTAGAAACAACAATAAGTCTGATATAGCGGAAAATGGCGAGCGTTTGGAAAATGTGAATGAAATCAATCTACAAGAGTAGGAATGGCTGTGAAAGACAAAAAAAGGAAAAGGCTTAGGTTGTGAAGGAGTGAGCACATAATTAATAGTATATGGGGTGAACGAATGATCGAGTGGCTGAGACAGCTGTTTTCAACAAATGTTGGAAATCTGACTACACATCGAAAGACTGGAAGAGTGCAGTACTTGATCCATTATATAAAAGTAAAGTTACCAGAATGAAGTACAGAGCAATTTGTTTGCTGAATGTACAATAGTAAGTAAACTGTACAGAAAAAATCTGATAAAAAAGAGTGAGAAGAAAAACTGAAAATAAAGTGTGAATGAAGACCAAAGAAAGTATGGTTGGCTCAAATGAATGTTATTTTGAAATAAGAAAACGTAGAAAGCCAGAGAAATCGTAGAAGAGATGTGCAGGAGGCTAATAATGTGTATCAAAATAGTAGACTGGCGCTTTGTCCTCTTTGCCTACCCAGACGTTATAGTAGGTCTGTATAAACGTGCATCTTTTTCAAAGTAGCTTAAAAACACTTAATAAATTAACAAAAAAATAATCAATAGCCACACACTAGAGAACATACGAGTACATACATACTAAATATGTAATGAATTCATGAATACATTTTTCCTCCACTGAAGATTATACAATACATACATTCCATCACGCTATTTCCCTGACGCTGTAGGCAGAGGGGACTGAACGTCATTCTTTCCTAAGTCGACACACGTCTTTAGCCTCTTCCACATACATACACCCTCTACGATTTCTCTGGTATTCTACGTTTCCTTCTTTCAGAATATAATTTACTTGATCCAATCATACTTTTCTTGGTCTTATTTTCATACGTCTTTCATTCACATCTGCACTGTACATTTGTTTTATTCGTTTTTCTTTAGTCATTCATTCTACATGCTCAAACCATCTCAACGTAATTTTATTCATCTTACTTAACACCTCAGCCTCAAGTTTGCATCCATTCCTTTCCGTATTCTGTCATACATTGTCACTCTATATGTTCCCTAAATACATGCACCTCTACTGTATTTATTCGGCCCCTCTCAGTCTTTTTCCACATACACGTTTCACTACCATACATCATAGTTTGACCCTAAATACTATTGTGGACTATTTATCATCTTAGATTTTGATACTGTCCGGTTCGAGTATATATTATATATATTTTAGTGCCCCATTGACTTTGTTTCCTAATGCTACACGTCATTCAATATCCCTCTTAACTCTTCCATCATCTGAGAATATACAACCCAAATCGCTGAATTCCTCAACTTGCTACAGTATTTAATTTTTCACCCAAACCCTTACTTTTCCTTTCACACTTTTCTATTACCTTTACTTTGGATTTTGCCATATTTATACTCAGATTTTTTTTGCATTTTTCATATATTATAATTTACGTATCGAACTCTACAATTTACTTCCACTCTCCGCCAACACTACCATGTGATCTGCATACAGCAATACGTATACGTTCAATTTTGTATGTGCCACCAATTGACCTCTGTAGTTCCTTCACACATGTATCTGTATAAATATTGAACAACTGAGGGGACATAACGCATCCTTACTTTACACCTTTTGAAATATTAAACCATTCAGTCAAAATACCATTCACTCTAATACATGCTCTATTTTCGGTGTATACTGATGAAATATCACGTATTCGTTTAGGTCCAACACTATATTCATTTAATAATTTCTATATTTAGTCTCTTACCTCGCGGTCATAAGCTTTACCAAGTCTTTACAAATAGTTTTTTTTATTTTTTGCCATACATTTTTCCATAAGCATACGTGAAGAGAAAATCTGATCTACGCATCCTTTCCCAATTAAAAAAGGCACCCTGAACATCCTATACTTTCTTTTCAATCTTTCTTCTCACTCTTTCTATCAGAATTTTTCCGTTTAGTTTACTACACTCAGCAAACAAATGGCTCTGTAACTTCCACTTTTTTAAAACGAAACAATCAATGCACTCTTCCAGTCTTTCGGTGTGTAGTCAGATTTCCAACATTTGTTGAAAAACAGTCTTTGCCACTATCGTTCGTCCACTCCCATATACCATTAGCTCTGAGCTCCATTCATCGCAGTCGGACGCTTTCTCTTTTTTAGTGCTTTTTACAGCCGTTTGTAGTTCTTATATCTTATTCAGATTTTCCAAATGCTCATCATTTTTAGCTATACCAGACTCATCGTTGTTTCTTCTAGTATCACCCCCTTTGCACAGTTCTTCAAAATAATCCATAAAATCTATATATATCCGTTTTTCAAAATAATCCATAAAATACACAACCATAAAATCAATTTCATTCTAAAAAAATTAAGAACGTTTTAATTATGGGAGTGTGTTATTTAGATATATAAAAAAACATTGCTGTCTATGATTAAAATTTCTTGCTCCATTGCTAATTGAGCCAGAGACATCACTCGACACTGACGTATACTCCTTCATAATATATAGGTGTTCACGACAATTATTCAAGAAGAAGAAGAGCCAGAGACAATACAAAGACAACGATTATAAATTATGTCAGTTGCGAGGCGCTCATGCAGTAAATGAAATGAAATAATCTACAACTATCATTAATTAAATTTTGAACGATAATTTTAAAAACGATTGGTAATTTAAATGACTTGGTATTAATATGGAAGGGAAAATTGGTTTATTGGATAAAATACGTCTAAGATCAACAGATCTAACCGCTCTAGACTTTTCTAATGGTTTATCTTAAAGGTCGTGTTTATACTCGCAAATTAACGTCAAAAAAGTATTCGAGTAGCAATCGTTGAAATTTCGCCTGAAATGAGAAATGTCCTTCAAAAAATGCGCGAGACGGGCGAAATTTTATTCCACAAATAATTGTAAGACTAAATAAATAATTTATTTAAAAATATTTCTTGTTTTGTATTTATTATAGGGATTATTTTAAATGAAAGTTGCCTAGCGGATATTAAGCATCGCAGTATGAGTGTATTAATATTTTAATTATGTACACATTTAACTAAACGTTAACCTTATTAAAATCTTTTAAAGAATTAAGTGTTTTATTTCTTAAATTTTTTAAATTGGTCTCATAATTTTAAAAATGTAGGATTTTTTTTAGTTAAATATTTTAACCAAATAAAAAAATTACTTTTTTTAGTAAATCCATCTACACTTTCATTACGCTGTGTTCTTTGCGATGGTCAGAGAGAACATATCTTTTTTATTCAAGCATACTCCTTTCCCTCCATAACATTATACTTCTCGATATCATAATCTTATATAAGACATGTGACTATTATTGTCTTGTTTAACTCTTGATACATGAAACCACTCGGTAAGTTCTCATATTTTTTCTCATGCATGGTATGCTTTCCTTGCATAATGGGGTGTTAGAATATGTTGGTTTATCATTTATGCTATAATTTCTTAATACAACGTACAATCTCTTCATATATTCATAAGCTATCTTAAAATCCACAAATTACATAAAATCATTGTTTTCCCTTACTCAAACATTTCTCAAGTATATTCCCTAGCACAAATATCTCGGCCACTCGACACATTCCTTGTGCATCCCATACCATTATTCTCTTATTAATGCATCATATCCCTATTTGAATGTGGTTATTTTTTGTTTGTAACATATTGCTATCATGGTTATTTATTTTGTTGTTCCTTAAACTAAAAAAATATAAATTTCATCTATTTGTAGAATTTGTTTTTTTTATATTCTTTTCAGTGACGAGAGTACACACGACGTAATACAATTTAAGGAATATACATGACAAGAGTATATTTGGCCCATATGATAAACTGGTTGACTTAAACAAGAATTCTTAGCTAGGCAGTCAGCAAGTTTATGGTATCTAAACATAAATAATTTAACATGATGGAGGAAGCTAATACATTTTTATATAATTATTGAATTGTATCTCTTTGAGCTTTTGTTATTCTTATATATTTCCTTCTCATATAAAGAAAAAGAATAAATAAATTTATATTTTTTTAATTATTCGATCAAAACTCATCCATAAACTTTCCTATCACAATTAATAAATGGGTGTATGTTTATTTGTAGCACTCCATTACTAATTGAGTGGTGCATTTAACTAGCTGTTTCTTACCATCACAATAGACTTCTGCCAGTCTTATGAAATGTATCAATACTTCCAATATTTATAAAACAGTAAAATAAACTAAAGAATTTAAATAGCGTAATTTTGTAAAACCAGTTATATCAAGATCGCTCTAAGAATTTATTACTAATAACCAACTTTAACTACGCATCCCAGAATAAATTTGGGAATGAATCCAAGATGCCTGGGCACTTGCGAAGAAAAGTCTGCGGAATGTGAAGATACAGAGCTGTATCATCACGTCCCGCAGACTTTCCTCTTCATTGCCTTAACAGATGCTTTTATTTACCCTCTATAATTTGAACTCATACGATAAGGATTGGTTTCCCATCATTTACTTCATCAAAATACTCCTTCCACTGCTTTTTCTATAGTTTATAGAATTAATAAATTATTTTCTGTGTTTGTAGTCAAGTTCATAAGAAATGTGAGGGGTACGTTGGAATTAATGGTAAATGGTTACACATTTACTCGTCGAAAATGCAGTGCAAATAAAACTTGGTGGAAATGCACTTTGTATCACACAAACAAATGTCCAGCCTTTTGCACTAGTATTGAGAATCAAATTGTGAACAGCGGTGGAGAGCATAATCATAAGCCATCAAATTACGTAAAGACTGGTAATGGGCTCTATGTGAAAATGACTTAGTTATTAAGATTTTTACACTGTTATTAACAAATAAGATTTACTATAACTTCTGCCATGACGATGAGGCTATATATGCCTTCTAGACTAGCAGTAACTATTTTACATGTAGCAATTGGTAAAATTTTTATTCACATCAAGTAATTTTTACTGTACTTGTATTGTGTTGTCTAGAAAGTAATTTAATATTTTTGGTCAAATTTAAATGCAATTTCTTTACCTTAAAATGTAACTTGGTTGTAGACAGCGGCTTTCTATACTGTCAGTATCTCTGCAATCTGTTGTCTCCGAGACACGATTATTCTTGATCAAATCCTTGATTTGATCATCATCAGTGGTAATCGGCTATTCAAATCGGATACCACCTTCAAATGTATCACCGATATTGAATTTTTTAAACAACTTTTAACATGCACAATCGCTTACTGCATCGTCACCATACACTGTACATTATTTTTTTGTTTGTGTTGCAATTTTTTCCTTTGTAGTAGTAAAAAAACATCTAGGGCAGAAAAAAAAAATCAAAACTTATCTTTAAAATAATGCCGAAAAAATGCATTCAAACAATTTGGGTAAAAAATGAAGGAAAGAATCCACTTAACCCTCTGATCGGTGACAGTCCCGTCCCGGTGGCGTTAAAAAAGTGACAAGGTCCCTAAGGACCTTCAAAAAATTGTATGGTATCATGCAGGTGTGTTTTGATGGTTGTGTATGTTAGCTTACTGTTGTATAAAATGCCTAAATGTATATAGAGTGATAGAATATAAATATAAAGGCAAAAAAATAAGAATTTTGTGGTTAATTCAAGTTTTATTTGACAGGTTAAAAATTAAAGGTGTGCTACTCTATTGTGCTGCTTATTCGCATGGTCAGCTAACGCAAAAATGCAGGGCAAATATCCCACTGCACCGACGCAATAATGCTGAATGCTCAGCACAAACCGCTTTATTGCAGGTAGCAATATAATCTGGTTTTACGCTGCCGCGTTGTGCCGTACTGCGCACGACATAACTGGCACGACGCCAATTAATACGGGGTGCAAATGAAGGTGCAGCTCCCGGTGTTGGTCTTGCTACTACTTGAAAAGATAAAAAAAATATCATTATTTATTTTTTTGTGCGTTTCAATGTTTAATTTCAACTTTACCTTTACATCAAATGCTTCCATAGCATTTCAAATTTTGGGATAGCACGTTATGCGTGTATTGGTGGCTCGTTCTTCAATATTTGGAGTTGCTAATTGTTTCGTCAACAATTGCAAAAACGAACGTCGCTTGTCTGTTTTTTTTAACAGGCTTCATCTCATCATAAATTACAAATGCAGCTAATGCAGCAATATCTATCATATTGTAAAACATTGCAAGCGGCCAACGATTTGTTGAATGAGTGCCAACCATCTGATCCATTGTGTCCACTCCAGATTTGTGGGTATTGTAGTCCAAAATGACCATTAGCTTTCGCCTATCGGTTTCATTATCTACCTCACAACTATAATGCATTGTAGACAACAGCAGGACTGATTTATTCTTCTTCGGCACATATAAGCATAATGAAACATCGCCTTCGTAGAAACAATGAGCTGAAAACAGGACGCGCAACACTTAAAAAACTAATGTGAAACGAATGTTTCGTTTGAGTGTACCGTTCCAACAAATGCAGTTTTTTGTCTCATTATGTTAGTGCCACATCCAATGGTGAAAAGAAATTGTCTGCATAAATTATGGGACCAGTATGAAGGTATTTTTCAACCAATTGATGTACAAAATTCTGGCCTTGGTTTACCTCGCGCTCCTGACCTGGCATCTTTCCAGCATAGATCATGTCCTTGAAGGGATAGAAGGACTTCGAGTCACACAACCATCATACTTTTATTCCGTACTTGGCTGGTTTAGATGGAATGTACTGAGTAAAACGTGTGCGGCCTCTATACGGAAATAGATGTTCGTCTACGGTCAGCGAATCATGCGGATTGTAAGCTGCTGGCCTGCAACATAAGCCACACATCATCAATAGCAGCAGTTTAGCAGAGCATATGTTGGGCCCTTCAGTTCCTTAGCAGGCTCGCTATTCAACTTACACAGCCCAGCATATAGAACGATAGCCAAAAACGCATCAAACTCACAAAAAAAATCCACACTCGCAATGTTTACTCTTCAAACAATAGTCTGACACTGAGCGGCCTCAAATTGCTCACTCATACTCATACATTTATGCTAATATTGGTGTGCCGACCGCTGCAGTATATATTCAAACAAACAACGAAACACAGCTAACTAAAACCAAACACAATTGAATATGATTTATTTACGATTTCTTTCAATAATGGTACAAGGTCTTTAAGGACCTTGTAACTGATTCCCGTACTAAATGATTCCGAACCGCAATAAAATACGAACAAGTGATTGTATTGCTTTGAAACTAGTTTTAATTGCTTCAGCATGTTTTTTTTGGAATACATGGAGCATCACGTTTCTAAAACATACAAAGAAAAAGTTGTAAGCAAACAAAAATCGAAAAAGTCCCCAGGGACCTTGTCACTAATCGGAGAGTTAACTATAATCGTTCATAATAATATAAGTTAAGCACGTTTGAAATAAAGTTAATAATGAAAATTTTGTCCTAACGACGTCTATCCGAGAAATATGAAACTACTTTCCAGACAACATATTATGTTTAGTTCAAATATTTTTGTGTAATCACTTAATATCATTTATGTTTTAAAAAAATAAGAATGATTTTACCTCTAATTTATTATATTGATGAACTAGGATCTGATGATAACTTAGGAAATATGATGATAACTGCAAATGATCAAATAAAATATCGTATACAGGTAGTCGTCGACTTTTGTAGAATTCACTATTTCGTACTTGTGGATTTATTAGTTATTAATTGAGTGGTGCTTTAACTAGCTGTTTCTTACACCCTACAAGGTTCAACTATCGATATTTGAAAAGAAAACCAATCACATGTGCAAGAAAAAGATGGGTAGTATTCAACTATCTTTTGATATGTTTACTATAAAGAAAACACCTGATTGTAGTATTATTACGCCTTCTTTACTTTATTTATAATATGTATCAGTAACTAATTATGTGTTTCATATTTTTTTATATATTGCTCTGCTTTCGTATTCAGGAATCAATTATGTTACAAAAGTCAAAGACTGCCTGTACTCATTTTGTAAAGACAACCACATTTAACGAATTAAAATCTCATATTCATGTTTCTAGTACAATGCAATATTCATGAGTTATATAAAAATGGGTGCTTAAAGAAAAAGTATTCTCAAAGTGATTTTGTCAACATTTTGTATCCATAACGATATTATAATAATAAAGATGTATTTTCCTATAAAAAATCTATTTTCAGTTTACATATGTAAGAAAACATAGTTTTATTAAAACATTTTAAAACAATCTATTTGTTTCATTATCCCAATATTATACTTTTTATATTATTACTTAATGTTGATATGGAGGAGCACAGTCATGCAGTTAATATGTCCAACTTTTGCACATAAGGTTGCCAGTTAGAAAACAACTCTGTTCTACTCACTTTCTAGGGGATATCTATAAATTTGTCGATATAAATTCTTTATTAAGAAAAAGTTTTATTGCTTAAAACACATTTGGAAGTCATGAGTGTGACTAGGTTAATCTTTTCATCCTGTTCTCACATTTCTTATTTAGTGACCAAGTCACTTCTTTCAGCTCAAGTGATGTAACATAATGTTTTGGAATATGCCTTTTTGCAAAATACTAATGTTTATTTACTTAAAGATTACACCAGTGGTTTTCAATTTTTTTTATTTACAGCGCTGTTAGTGTTTAAAGATGATGAGATTCATTATAGACTAAGCGCAGCTTTTCAAGTGTTTTGGGCGAGTGTTTGATAATCACAATCTAATACTAAAAACCCAAACGGCAGTGTATAATGCTGGAATCATACCATCTCTGATGTATGGGTGCGAATCATAGGTACTGGAACTGGAACAGACAGCATATTAGGGTACTGGAAAAATGTCAGCAGAGAATCTTAGGCAAATAATGAAGATTCAATAGTATCATTGAGAAGAGCAAACTACTGTAGCGTCGAGATTCTACTCTAGCGTCGAGAGAGTGTCACATGCACGCCTGCATTGGTCTGGACACGTGGCTCGTATGCCTGAGTACAGATTACAAAGAAATGTCCATTTTGGCGAACCGACAGAGGGCAGGAGGCACGGTGGTCAGTGCAGGATGTACTGCATGAGATGCTTTAAAATATCAATGCTTAGCATAACTGGGAGCAAACGGCAACAGATAGAGCCAAATGGCGTGGAACTGTTGATAGTTATCAGGGACCCAATAGAGAAAGAAGACGCAGACAAGCTATAGGTACTGAAGCTCCTTGCCCGTTATGCAACAGGATATGCCTATCACGAATTGGCTTAAATAGCCATCTCCGGGAGCACCAGCGTCAGGTATCCTGATCACCCACTTTGTATTGTGCCTTCTATTACACTCATCACGGGTTATGGGCATTCATTCAGTGTTTAAAGATTTTTCACAGTAAATATTTAGTAAAGCAATATCTGAGTGAACAGTGATAGATTAATTATTCGGGAAATATTATCTCAGATGATGGGAAAGTAGTACGACATATTCAATGATGAGTTGCAATGAGAAACAAAGTCAATTGGGACTAAAGACATATATCGCTACCCTAATTTGTAAATTGCTAACTCCATAAATACAAACTTTACAGGGCAACAATAAAACTGCATAACTATTCTACATTAAGTCTTATTAGTATTTTTTTGTACTTAAATATCAAGACGACCAAGAGCACACTCTGAGTAAAAAAAAGTTAAATATCATTATGGCATCATGATTTTATCGATAATTATTGGAGTTAGCAGTTTGCGATGGTAAATATTTAAAAATTGTTGTAATTATTGTAGGAGTTAGCAAAATTGCACATTAATATTAGTTTTTACTGTGGAGGTCTCCTAATAATGAAAAACAAATAACTTGAAATATTTTATTTGGATATAAACAATGCAAGATTGATGATAAAATACACAAATCAAACAACATAAAACAAGTTGAATAAAATAAAAATTAAAGCTAGAAAATTATTACCCATAGAGTCAAAAATAAAGTTTAGTGATTGATGTAGCTATTTCAGTTTTCATTGTTTGAATAATTTTACATGAAAATGCAAATTTAGATCACATGTTTGTGAAATGAAGTAGACGAAAAAAGTGATGTAATATCACTTGTTGTGCACCATTCGGTTTTATAAAATCTGATTTTAACCTCCATTCGGGCAACAAGTAATTTTTGGAAGTTTTTTTTCGGCAGAAATGGGACTCCATTTTTGGAACTCATTAAAAAAGTTAGTATGATTCTCATTAGCTGCCACAAATGAGTTTCTGTTGCTTTTTTAAACAATAATTGCATTTTCAAATTCTAAACTACCGCTTTTCTTTTTCCAGTTTAATACTGTCATCCTATTTAAATCTAATGTTTGCAAAAACATCGTTTTACATTCCCGTATGTCAGAATCATTCTTTCTTAGAAAATATGTTGTAGACGACACTCGAATGGATTTTTCCGGATTCTATCCCTCGGTCTTTTTACCGGTAAAACTTTCACTAGCCCATCTACATAAATTCGTTTTTCTTTCCAATTTAAGTTCCAAAATTGGTTAAAAATGTTTATTCTATCCTTATCCGATATAGAATAACACTTCAAGACACCTTTTCAGAAATTTTACATTTACACCTTTTTTTTTAGTTTTTTTTATCATTCTTTGGTATTTTAATATTCCATGAGCCATTGTTTTCCTTTTTCTGCCTAAATATCTTTTTCCTTTCTGTCTGTTTGCCTTGTTCTTACTAGAGAACCAAGAAGAACTATCTACGTCAAACCTTTTCTTTCTTACTTTTTTAGTAGGTTGAAGTGGTCCATTAGAATTATTTGAATCTGAATACGGCACTAATGAAATTTTGACTCCTTGGCTTTCATCATCACTTATAATGTCATCAATGGTTAAATACTATCTCGGATTGTGTTACGAGTATCAGTTCAGTCGAATTTTGTACAATATCCATATTATCAGCACTTTCCATAATTATAATATTATTGTGAACCGTGTCAGGTTGTGTTTCTATAATTACTTTTGATAAATCTTCTAACCGAGTAGTATCTGTATTTATATAATATTCTGTGATTTCTGCATTATCACTATCAACGACTAAAATTGGCAGTTCCATGAATACATTTGGGCTTTCTTGAAAACCGTCACTCATACGATTTTCTTCATCACTTTTACGATTTTCTTGGTTACTCCTACGATTTTCTGTCACTAATCCAACCATAAATATTCTTCTGCTATTCATATATAAAAAAAGACAATACTTATAAAAGTACTTTAATGCTTCAAATATTCATATTAATTTAAATAAACACAATGTTGTTTAGGTCCATCCAGTAATATATAAAATACAAAGTTTATTTTACACTTGTTGAAAAATTTCTAACACCCTTAGATGTATAAAATGAGATATTGAGTCATAAATAAGGGGAAAAAACTTGTAATTATCTTAACAAAGTAGTGTTCTTACTTATATTGATAGTAAATAATGCATTTTTTTCGAAATATCGTAACCGAACTCACCTTTTAAATTAAATATTTTGACAGCTACCACAATGTCACTTGATTCTAACGGATTCACATACAAAATGGTGGTGTTACATATTTTGCAGTGTTAAAATTGGTAGCAAAGGAGTTATCAATTTTTCTTGAGGCGTTTTTCAAGGCACTTTTAATAATTTTGGACATGCTAAATTTTTATAGCATGTGTATTTGAATGTCGAGAACAAAATGCAATTGATAAGTCATTTTTCGACAAAAGTGGAGTTAACAATTTACAAATTAGGGTAGCGATATTCAAACCATGCATTGTCGAGATCTGCAGAAATGATGGTTCACAACAGAGAAATGATGTTAAAATTGGTGTATGGGAGCGAAACGTGGACATGAGAAATTATCGAAAGGAGCAAAGTAAATATATGCACTGAAAATAATGACAGTAAATAATGTAATATAAAGGGTGAAAAGGAGCATGTCGATGTGGTTTAGACATATTGAACGGATGGGTTACGAAAGACTGATTAAAAAATTTACAATGCAAACATAAGTGGAAGTCGCAGTAAAGGATGACCAAGAAAAGTATGGTTGGGCCTATTGAATGAAATTTTAAAAGATCAAATGTAAGGAAGAAGAGAAATAGGAAGAGTTATTTAAGATGTGCAGGAGGCGAAGAAAGTATGTTGTGATAGGACAGTTTGGCGCTCTATCCTGTCTGTCTGCTCCAACAGGGAAATAGCGTGATGGTATTTATGTATAAAAATAACACTGTAAATCTTTCAATATTCTGAATATGTCTACAAACAAGGATATTGTAGTGGAAATTTCAAAAAACCATATAAATAATTGCATCAAAAGGATGAAATAAATTCATATTTTACATCCTCTATTCATGCCATCATACTAATTTATGATCCTAAATATTTATCATGAAATGGTTTATCACAATTTTAGGAGTAAGTTTCAAAATTGGAATGAATATAAAAAAATACTGCTGAAAATATTAAGAAGAAAAAAGTACGAGTTTCAAAGAAAATTGAATCATGTGAATATACTACGAGTAAATGAAATAAATTGATGTTAAATTTACAAGCCATATAGTATTGTTATCGGAGAACTTGAATAGCCTGCAGGAGTTACTGTAAGTATGGAGAGTCCATCTTGAAGCTCATGGGCTAAAAATAAGTTACAGCAAAACAGAATAGATGAAATGTTCACTTTCAAATACCTGTGATGATCTTGATGTAAGATTACCCATACCAAAACCTTAATAAAAGTTTCATAAGACCAGTAGACTCTTGTATGAAGCTTAGTGCTGGGCAACACGTAAATCTTAAGAATAAAGATGTCACATTATCAAAATGCAATGAATTTCAGGAGTGAGTAAGAAAGACGACAAAATAAGGAACGAGTATGTGAGTGATACCTTAATAGTTGTTATGGTCTTGCTGACATTGAGAGAGGCGAGGCTTCAATGATATGGAAATATACAAAAGAAACCAGCTGAATATGTGGGAGACAGACACTGGAAACAGAAGAAGAATTCATTCAAAGAAGCAATGGAAGAATAGCATCAACCAAAATAGGAGTGATCTGAACCCGACTCCGAAGTTGGCTTTGGACAGAGCATGATGAAGAGAGGCTACTCATTATGCAGACTCTAAATAAATGGGAAAATGAGAGGGTGATCATAATTATGATGTGGTTCAATTTACAAATCATACGAGAGTGGGTCAAATATAAACGAGGCTTTTTTGTACTAATTTTTTTATTTGAAGAAAGAAAAAGACCAAGTAACACATCGATCAATAATTCCCGGGACCAACTACTAAAACAACATTTGTTTGCCAAAATTCTTCTTTATTCATCAACATAGTCTCCTCAAGAGCGATACATTCATTCCAACGCTTTCCTAACTTTTCTATGCCAGCTGTGTAGAACGATTTATCTTTGGTTTCAAAATAGGCGTCAGTTTAGGCAATCACTTCTTCATTGGAGCCAAATCTCTTTCCCTGGAGCATCTTTTTGAGGTCTGCGAACAGCCAATAGTCGCTGGGGGCCAAATCTGGAGAATACGGCGGGTGCGGAAGCAATTCAAAGTTCAACTCATGCAATTTGGCCATCGTTACCATCGACTTGTGACACGGTGCATTGTCCTAATGAAAGAGAACTTTTTTCTTCTTCATATGGGGCCGTTTTTTTGCAATTTCTGCCTTCAAACGCTCCAATAACGCTATGTAATATTCGCTATTGATGGTTTTTCGCTTTTCAAGGTGATTGAAGAATATTATACCCTTTTCAAGGTGATCGAAGAATGTTGAGTTTTTGGTCGCTTCGGACGACTTTCACTGGCTGCTCTCCACTTGACGACTTTCACCGACGCAAAAACTCCTGTTTATTTCGCGTAAACAGTGCCAAACAGCGCTCTGAATCATCGATGCGTTGTTGTTTTTGTTTCATTGTGAGCAAACGCGGCACTCATTTCGAAAAAAGCTTTTTCATGACCAAATGTTCATGTAAAATAGTGTTAACACTACCAAATGATATTTTCAGGATGTCAGCTATCTCACACAACTTTATTTTGCGATTTTCCATCACGATTTCGAGGTTTTATTTTATGTTTTCTGGTGTAACAGCCTCATTTGGACGACCAGAGCGTTCAGCATCATTTGTGTCTGTATGACCGCGTTTGAAATCAGCATACCACCGACAAATGGTTGTTTTCGACGGAGCAGAGCCCGGATAACACTTTTCAAGCCATCGCTGAATTTGAATGGTATTTTTTCCCATTAAAAAGCAATGTTTTATCAACACACAAAATTCAGTTTTTTCCATTGTTTTGAAAATAGCAAAAGTAGCGTCACTAAAACCACTGTAACTCAATGACACAATGTCGAAATGTCATGAAAGTTTGACACGTAACTTCTAAAGGTTGGTACTAACTGAAAATTGTATGGATTTGTTATTAGAGGCGCCATCTGTTGGTTAGTCCCGGGAATTGTTGATTGATACGTTATGTTACACATCATTTTTCTACATCATCTGCTTTAGAAATGCATTTTTCCCAGCGGATCGATAGTTTTTTTATCCCATCATCATAAAAAGAAGTGGGTTGTATCAGCAGCCAATTGTGCACAAACCACTCTACACTATCGTCATCGTTGGCCTCCCAGAGCTTCTTTCAGTGGCCAAAAGAGATGAAAGTCGCAGGACAATAGATCAGGCCTATATGGAGGGGGTTCATGTCACAAAAAATGGTCGCAAGCACCTTACCAGCTGACAGCCGAGTTTTGGCTTTCACAGGGGCTGCCTCATGCTTCTTTCACCACTCCATGCTAATTTGTTTTGACTTGGGTGTGCAGTGGTGTACCCATGTTTCTTCGAAGATAACGATGCGACTCACAAAATGCATTCCCTTCTTGTGCAAACCGCGCCAAGAGCCACTCACAGGCGTGCAAACGTGCCAACTCTCGTTGTGCAGCCAAAAGACGTGGAACACATCGAGCAGACACTTTACGGAATCCTAGATCCTTTGTGATTATGGATTAAGTGCTCCCATAACTTATTCCTATCTCAGCCGGAAACCGTCAAATGTCAGTCGTCTTCCAGAAGATCACGAATGGCGTTAATGTTCTGTTCGGTAATGCTCGTCCATGGGCGACAATCATGGCTCTCGTTTTCAACCCTTTTACGACCTTTCATGAACTCCTTATGCCAGGCAAACACATGGAGCTTTGACAGAACGCATCGAGCAGACACTTTACGGAATCCTAGATCCTTTGTGATTATGGATTGAGTGCTCCCATAACTTATTCCTATCTCAGTCGGAAACCGTCAAATGTCAGTCGTCTTCCAGATGATCATGAATGGCGTTAATGTTCTGTTCGGTAATGCTCGTCCATGGGCGACAATCATGGCTCTCGTTTTCAACCCTTTTACGACCTTTCATGAACTCTTTATGCCAGGCAAACACATGGAGCTTTGACAGTGTTTGATGTGTGCCCGAACTGTGCCATCAGTCTTCGCAGAATTTCGGCCGGTTTTATGTCCTCAGGAGCGAGAAACTTGATAACTATGCGTTGCGCAATTGACGGGTGCACTTCTTTCTCAGACATTGTGTGCCATACTAATAACTTAATCTACTGAGGCCGGCCTACCACTCTCCTCACTCCTAATATTCCCACCTAACACTCCTCGAGACAGCCGTGCGCTCCGTTTAAAATTTCACTCTCTAAAACTAAAGTTTTGTTTACATTTGATCCACCCTCGTATTTTTAATTTTTTTTACATTTCAATATACAGTGGTTTCATAAATCATGCTGTTGCAGGTAGCCTGCCTCATAAATTTTTTATACATGTATAGTGGAAGATAATTAGATGTTGATTTCTTTAAAAGCTTTTCTCACTTCATTAATATTAAGTTGAATAAGTTCAACCCATCAACAACTGATATTAGATGACATCCTAGGCCTAGTTAATAACGCGCCTGCCTTCCGATCTTCGGGTTAAATTTCTGCTATTATCCATTTTTTTTAAAGAAGTGTTGGTTTTATTTTTACATAAGGTATCTTCAAAAGCTTTCTGATTGGCTTAAAGAGATTAGCACATGGCAATCAACCCGCCAGGTTGTACTGTATACAATGAAAATATAATAAATACAATATTGTCTCGATATGTGCAATGGTAATAATTTCTTTAATTTGTAATATCCTTTTCAATGAAGAAGCATATTTTTATCATTGAGTAATGACCTCAATAATACTTTAAGTGTTTATACTATATTACATTTGATCAGATATCAACTCTATCTTTCCAGAATTTGTACGCAAGCCATAATTGAAAGAGTTCTCTGAAAGCTTAGATGTCACAAGCTATAAACCACCCACAGAGGCTTCTAATAAGGGGATATCATCAGCATATTCAAGGTAACCAGATCCTCGACAATCCTATATCAGTTGCCAAACTTTGCGGCATTGGAAGACCCCTTATTGTATCTATAGCCCCTTAGGACCCTTATTAGTTTCCGAGTAGAAAATCGATAAGGATGATTAAATATAAATGGTGACAAGACACAACCTTGCCAGACTGTAGTAGTGATTCTGAAAGGTCTGTCCTTACACAGCATTAGGAGTTTTGGTATCGGGCCTTGGTCAAGACTACAACCTCGAGAGGTAAGTGAGGAGCACTTCCTAAGTATTTGTGGTGACTGTCAAAAGCTTTTTCAAAGTCAATAAAGCAGCAATCAAAAGAGTAGTTCAGTTTCTGTGCTTTTTTGAAGACGATTACAGTAAGATGTCAAAATTTTTATTCGCATTAGACTTATTAAGCACAAAACTGTATTATTACTTCCTCGAGAAATATGGGATCACAGATGCGACTGAGATTCTAGGCACGCATAGCTATGTGATCCTGTGGTAGTTTCCACAAGGTCGAGACGGTCACTTTTCTATGAAGGCTGATAATGGATCAATTTTATCCTGATAATTTATCAAGCACACAATGGGTCAAATATATTACAAATAGTGTTTATGAGTGTGAACTTGGATAAGTATCATTAGATTTTTTATATCACATGATAATAGATAGTGAAATCAATATCTAATCTAATTAGCTAACTTTTCAATGTTAACGTAAATGACACCCATTTATTTAAAAGCCAATTAAATTTGATAAAAATCTATACATGAAAGATCATTTAATGTTTTTTGGAAAAAGGGGTTTTCCCTATTTTTATTTTTTGATAACTATTGTTTTAATTTTCTTTGAGTTTTTCACAAACTGTATAAACTTGGTAATAAAATAAGTTAGACACATTGCTTCTTCAAAATGCAAAATCTCTTGTAGAAACTTCAAAATTAATGTGAATTGTGTGTTGCTACATATTTTCAGTACTTCCTAATAGTGAAGAAACTTCGGCTATCGCCCAAGCTATCATGAAGAGCCTTAGAAACATGGTGTTGGTTCTCATGGATAGAAAAATACTAAATGAAGATGTCCGCTCTACTCATGAAAAAAGTACTAATGACTCTCTTTCCTTACTGATATTTGAGGTTTCTTCAGCAAGTAGACTTACATATGTCTTAAAAACAGTAGACATTCTCTTTTTTTTTAAGATCCATCCAATGATTAATTATGGAAACTGATTCTAGGAGTGATGCTTTCAACTTCATGTAGAAAATGGAGTTATTTGCCTCCATTGTTAATTAATGGTGAGCTACGACCTGTCAAGCTCAAGAGAGTGCCTATGTTATTAAAGCTACTTTGCCAGTTATTTTTCAATTTAAAGTAGCATGCTACACAAGAATCCAAATAAAATACAGATACATATATATTTAGTTTATGATGACCTCTGTGGCCCAGTTGGTAAGACCTGTCTTTCAAATTAGGGGTTGCGATTTTTTAACAAAAGGATTCTGATCTGATTTTCTTTTAAGACTTGTCTAATACCTTTCTGGTTGGTTGGAAGAGATTGTCATATGGCAATAAATGCATCAGGTTGTATTGTATGCAATAAAATTGTAATACAAAACCAGTGACATTTATAATAAAAGGCAACATACAAATGTCACCTTTTAAATTCTAGTGAAAATGATATCTGAAAGTGAGATAGCAATATTAGAAAAGTATTGATAGAAATAAAATGTTTATTATTTGCCAGGACATTATCAATTACAAAGTTCTAGTAGGTAGTGGATATGCCTGTTATGTTCTGGAAGTTGGTCTAGCCTGGATAGCTTCATCAATGATTTATTTTTTTCGTATGATTTTTTTAAAGTATCTGGTGACTTGAAGTTTTTTTGTGGAATCAATCATAATATTCCTTTTGGTCTTATCACATAATGTGACAATTATATCGTTTTGCATAATATAACAATTATGTAGTAGATTTTAGGAATTACAGAATCTTCGTTTTTGGTATATGACCATTATACTAAGTAGAATAAGTTGGTTGAAGAAAGAAACTATGAAAACAGAAAAATAAAAACTGATGATGATGAAATAGTTGTAAAAACACTTTATATGATATACTGGTAACTAGAGTCAGCACCTGTTAAAAACTGTTTCAGGATTTATTAAGTTTGTAATTATTATCTACTCAAACATGAGATAAACTTTGCCAGTGTCAGTAGTGAATAGTAGATTTACAGGCTGCTGCTGTATTCAAAGATGAACTATCTCATTCATCGCATTGTTATACCATCTGACACCCATTATCCTTTTAAAGCATCTGTTATCAAAACTGAGAAGTCTTCTCTCTTGGAGCTTGATAACATGCCAAGATTCAGTCATAAAACATAGTAAAATAGGCAGGTTGCAGGCGCCAAACAGCACTCTATCTTCAAACTTAACGCTGAGGTCTATATGTCTTATTACCATATGGTATTCATATTATTTAAGGCACTGCTGATACCACCTATCCTTATTGGTACTTAAGGGCTGTAATATTCAATACATTTTGAATTTAATTGAAAATATATTTTCAATTATTAAATTCAAATAACTTCCAAATTTGAGATGGATCACTTATAAAAGTTGTATTGTACCTTCAGAGATGCTCTAAAGTGTTATCTTCTGGGTGGTTAATGGGTCTCTTATTTGCTTTTTTTTTTCTTTCTTTTCACTGGTGGTGAATCGGGGATTGTGCGTGCGTGTTTGTGCATTATCTTCTCATTCATTTTTATATTACTGCTTAACATCATTTCCCATTTGTAATTTTTTCTTTTATAAAATTTGGACTCCTTTGAAGCTTTTCTTTTTTTCGTTCTTGCTGACAGTTAACGGTGGTATATGTGGGTTTACTTTTTATTTTGTTTTCTGCCATACATTTTGTTTTATTTTTAAATCTAGATATACGAGGGTATGGGCTGAAAGCCCCCTGATGTCCTTACGGTCGGGCTCGCCCTACATTAGTGGGGTGTATCTCGGCTGGGGGAATGTTTGTGGGATGAGCCCGGACCTTTTAATGCCTTCTCCTTTAAATGTATTTTCTGCAGTTTATTTTGAGATGTATGTGCGATACTCGGAAGGAATTAACTATTAGGTCCTTACATATGAAATTGGCGTTTTGTTTGGGAGGAACATAAAGTTGATTTTTTTTTAATATAATATATTTATTTAATCAAAGTATGTACCATTGCTATCTATGCACTTTTGCCATCTCATAGGTAGTTCATCGATCCCTTTACTAAAAAAACCATTCGGACGGGAATCAATAAAATCTTTGAAGTCGGTTTGGACTGCCCCATCGGAGTTGAATTTTTTCCCTTGCAAGAAGTTATCCAAATTTCGAAAAAAATAGTAATCTGTCGGGGCAAGGTCCGGAGAGTACGGTGGATGTCTTAGACATTCCAATTGAAGCTCTTCTAATTTGGTAGCCGTCTGTTGTGCAGTGTGTGGTCTAGCGTTATCATGAAGCAGCAGTGGCCTAGAGCGATTAACCAGCCTCGGTTGTTTAGCAGCTAGCTTTTCCATCATGGTTTGCAGTTGCTGACAATAGACATCTGCCGTAATCGTCTGGCCAGATTTAAGAAAGCTGTAGTGAACGACACCAGCACTAGTCCACCAAACGCTCACAAGTAACTTTTTTGGAGTCAATTTTCGCTTGGGGCATGGTTTGGCTGGTTCGGCAGGGTTCAGCCATTGCAATGAGCGCTTCCGATTATCATACAGGATCCACTTTTCATCACAGGTAATGATTCGATTCAAAATCCCTTCATTATTGTGCCGGTTGAGTAATGCAACGCAGCAGTCAACGCGCGTTTGTTGATTTGCTTCACTCAATTCGTGAGGTACCCACCTTTCAAGCTTTTTCACCTTCCCAATTTGCTTCAAGTGGATTAAAACAGTTTTATCACTAACACCGCAGCCTGCAGCTAACTCGGACGTGGTTTGCGATGGATCCGCTTCCACAATAGCCTTCAATTCTTCATTATCAACTTTGGTCTTCGGCCGTCCACGGGGCTTGTTCTGCAGGTCGATATTTCCAGAACGAAAACGTTGGAACCAAAAACGCACTGTGTTTTCTTTTGCGACACCGTCGCCATACACATCATTAATCCTTCGAGCCGTTTCTGCAGCACTGGTGCCACGGTGGAACTCGTACTCGTAAATAACGCGATATTTCAAGTTTTCCATTTTGTAAACTGAGTGACGCAAAGAAAAAAAACAATTGAGGAAAAAACAAATGAATTATAATTTTCGAAACACAAATACTTGAGTAAATAGCTGTATAAATTTGAATTTGGAATTCCTAACCAAAGAGAAGATATTTGAGATCAAAGTTGCCAGTACGGCAAAACGCCAATTTCATATGTAAGGACCTAATATATATATGTACACATTGTGTTGCTTTTAAGGAACATTTTATTTGTTTGTTTGAATTGATTTGAGGCGGTATTTGTGGATTTGTTTATTTTTCTGCCATCTATTTATTTTCTGTGCTTTTTTTTTTCTCTTCTTCTTATTCTACACGTGCAAGGGTGTGGACTGAAAAACATCTGGTGTCCCCGTGGCTAGGCTTGCCCTATATTGGTGGAGTGTATCTTGGCCGGAGGGGATGTTATTAGATGAGCCCAGACGTTTTGATAGCTTCTGTCTTTAATGTATTCTCTGCAATTTATGTGTTCTTGAAGTATATTTAAATGTTTTATGTACATACTATGTTGCTATCAATAAACCTATATTTATTTAAAAGGAAATAAATGTGACACTGGAAATTGCAGTAAGTTTCTGAATTCTTAACTCAGATTCAAAACTACATACCTCGGTGTCATTATTGACCAAAACATGAAATGGAATGAACATATAGATAAACTAATGAAAATAATCATCATCATCATCAGCCCGTCTCCATCCAAAGTTGAACAAAGGCCTCCCCTCTCCTCCTCCATTCCACTCTTTCCTGGGCACATCGTTTCCAGGTGCTCCCGGCCACTCTTCTAATGCAGTCTGACCACCGTGTCTGAGGACGGCCCACACTTCTTCCCTGTCTTGGGCGACACTCCAGCACTCTCTGGGTCCATCTATCATCTGTGCATCTGGCAATGTGTCCCACCCAGTTCCACTTCTGAATGGCGACTTTTTTGGTGACATCAGCTACTTTGGTCTGCTGCCTTATCCATTCATTGGATCTCCTGTCCCTCACAGAGATATTTAACATTCTTCTCTCCATGGCCCTCTGCGTCACCATGAGCTTGTGCATAATATGTTTAGTCAGCACAGGAAGGACACATGAGTTAGCACAGGAAGGACACATGAGTCGAATATGGATTTTTTAAGATGTCTTGCGTATTTTGGAGATTTTAGAATAAAGGACAGCTTTCCAAATGCAGCCTAGGCTTGGCCTCGTCTTCTCTCAATTTCAGCACCTTGATTCTCCTGACCCAGTCTTGTTGTATGTCCCAGATATACATAAGAAGAAACCTTCTCTAGTGTCTTTTCCTTGACTGTGACAGGTGTTGTCTGACCTGTGTTGCTCACGATCTTTGTTTTGCTGTAATTTATTTTCAGGCCCACTTGTGATGAAGCCCTACTAATGTCATTGAGCATTTCAGCAATGTCATTTTCGTCGTTATCAAGGAGTACAATATCATCTGCAAACCGCAAGTCACTCAAATACTCCCCATTTATATTAACGCCCCTGTCGGTTCAGTCCAATTTCCTAAATACATCCTCCAACACTAGGGTGAAAAGTTTTGGTGAAATGTGTCACCTTGCCTAACGCCTCTATGTATTTTGACTTTTTCAGACATTTTTTGAAGCTGTATAGTGGAAGTAGCATTTCCATAAATGTGTTTAAGAAGCTGCGAGTATCGATAGTCAACTCGACAATTTTCAAGGCCTTCGAATACAGCCCAATGTTCTATTGTATCAAACTCTTTTTCGAAATCTATAAATGCGAGTGTTAATGGGATGTCGCTATGCTTTTGAATAACATTCTTTAGCGTTTGGAGATGGTCGTTTGTACTAAATTCTGCTTGTTCTCGTGAAATGAAGGAATAAATCTCTCATGATGATAATATAAATAGATAATTATATTATAGAATTATTCATAATATGAGCTAGTAATTAATCATAATACACACAATAATTGAGTTCTTTATTGGTGAGGTATTTTGGAATCTATACAATGAATTTCTATATACTATGATTTTGAAAAAACTTTTGTTGATAAAAGATGATAAAAAATCCAAATTAAAGAAAAAAAGATAAAAAATACACATTTCTATGACATTATATCATAGCCTTTCATCCATATAGCTACTCTTAGTTGAATAGGTATAAAAGTTGGATATTCATTTTCATCAAGTTCAGTTGACTTGGTGAAATCAGAGGTTCTATAATCAGCAGAGCAAGCCCTTAAAAATCTTTAAAATGCCTACTAAAGGAAAAAAATCTATTTTTGTGGAAAACTATTCATTGACAAGAGTGTTTTTGGAGCCGACTAGTTTGCTTAGCTATATTCTTTGCTTAAAAAACTTTCGTCAAAAAGGACATAAATTCACGCCTATATGGTTTTTATATAAGTTTTATTGTCTATTCCATGCCATTTTTGGAGTTTACTCTATGATGTTATTTGCACAAATGATTGGACTTAGTTTATCTTTAGTAGAAAACAATTTTTTCCTACTTTGTTACTTTTGTATGTTTTTTGTTTTGGCTGTTGGTGGAATATTATACTGGAAGAATACAATTTTTTTCTATCCAAAAGTTTTAAATTTACTAAAAAAACTGGATAAAATTCAAACATTGATAGATGTGGAAATAGCATATAAAAGATTAAATATATTTTACCTATCCTTTAATATGTATCCAATTGTCGTTCTAATTTTTCAAATAATGAAGGACTTATTCGTTTCTGATAGCAAAAATGTTTTTTTGTTCCTTTTCGCTACAATATCATTAAGAAAAAGTTTAAGACCTTTTCAATTTCAAACAAAGGGTTTTGTTATTTGTAGTCAACTGAGATCTTTAAATATGAGATTATGCTCGAAATTCCAAGTTCCTGTGAGAAACGTTAATCCATACATGTGCTTATTTTATAAACTTATTAAAAAAGAAACATTGGAATATACTAAAAGTCATGTGAACGATTTTCAAAATCTTCTAAATAGTTTTCTTAAAATTATTGATAGTGTTGGTATACTTAATGAAATATATGATACTGAGGTAAGGGAATACACTCCACTTATGTTTTTTTAATATTTTCAATGTTAACAATAGGGGGTTCGATGTCCTTGAAGAGAGTCTGCTCTCTAAACGGTGCTACATAAATTGTTATTTTCTTATTATTATTATTATCTGTATAGACTTAGGCCCAAATTCAGAGACTGGCTCAGTCCCAATTCCCTCTCTTAGTGAAGGAATTGAGACAAAATCTAGTGAACTTGAAAAATTTCTGGTGAAGGCCTCCTCTAAATAGAAATTAAAGTTTAGATCAGTCTCTGAATTTAGGCCATAACCTTATTACATATACAGTAGCCTCTCAATTATCCAGGGTCGCATTAACTGGGTTTTTGTTATAGTTTTATCAAATTTTTTTACCCACCACCCTAGATAATCGAAAGTCTACTATATATCATAATTTTTAGAGAAAGAAAGGTGTTTAAGGGTTTCAATATGAAAAAAACAAATTGACACATTATTGTTTGGTCACCATCAAGTATCAAACCCAAAACCTATTCCAAAGCAGACAGACTTGAACTAATTTTAAATTAAATTTGTGTTTTTTTATCACATTTTATTACTATAGTTCGGAAATTCTAGGATGAGTCCTGTGACAGCTTACAAATCTGCCCCAATACAACCTTATGTAATGTATTTACCTAAATAACTTGCTATTTATTAGAATTTAGGCTTATATTAAAGTTGATAAAATAATTAAAATTACTGAACATCATTACAAAGTTATATTGGGGCAAATTTGTGTGCTGTCACAGGACTCATCCTACATTTTCTGAATTATAGTTGGCATTTTTATGGTTTTTATTTCTTTATGAACTAAAATTTATCAGACATAAAACTAGTCAAACCAATCAATTGATTATAGAAAAACTTTGAATTGAGATGATTTTCTGTATGCAAAAATAATTTTAAGATTCTTTAGACATTTAATGCGGAGTGAGAGCGACAGCGTTTATCTGATAATTCTAGTTGGAAGTGTAAATGGCCAAAGGTGAAAACCGCAAAGAGACTGCAAAGAGTACATTTTGGAGGCGTTATACGAGGCGTATCCAGAAAGTAAGTGTACTGAGGCTCTCACGACCGGATGGATTTTATTTTCGACATGTTGGCTACACTTCCGTGTAGCCTGACCCTTCCCCTCCGCAACGAGACCGGTTCGAGGTCAGTACGTTGAGAAGTGTCGACGCGACAACACGTTTCGTGAAAAATGTCAATCCAATCTCCCGCCAAGTGCGAAATACGCGGTGTCATCCGTTATCTCGTTTGGAAGGGAAAACCTCCGGTTGAGGTTTATAATGAGGTGAAAACTGCATATGGTGATAAAGCTATGAATCGTACAAGTGGTGTCGCGTGTTTAAAAACGGTAGTACGTCTGTGCATGATGATCAGAGGAGCGGAAGACCTTCAATTGTGACTGACGAAATTGTGGAAAAAATCGAAAATGCGCTCCGTGACGATTGCAGATTGACTGTGGATGAACTTTCTGCGATGTTTCCGAAAATCTCCAGATCTCTACTACACGAAACCATCACAGAAACCTTCGGATATCGGAAACTGTCCGCGAGGTGGGTCCTAAAACAGCTGACAGACCAACACAAGTTGAATCGAGTGGCCGGGCAAGAGTTTTTGAGGCACTGCAAACTCCATGGAGATGAATTTCTCCGCTCCATCGAAACTAGGGTTGCACACTACACGCCTGAAACCAAAAGGCAGTCACAACAGTGGCGTCACACCTCTTCACCCTCCGCCAAAAAGTTCTAAACCACAATTTCAGCCAAGAAAATCATGGCATCCGTGTTTTGGGACTGTCAAGGCATAATTTTAATTGAATATATGCCTCAAGGGGAGACCATCAACTCTGCAAGATACTGTGAGACCCTAAAAAAATTGCGGAGGGCGATTCAGAACAAGAGGAGAGGCATGCTGACAAAGGGAGTCTGCCTGCTGCACGACAATGCCAGACCACACACGGCCAACGCCACGAAGGAACTGCTTGCCTCGTTTAAATGGGATGTCCTGAACCATCCTGCGCATTCCCCTGACCTAGCACCTTCAGATTACTATCTCTTTACCTCCCTGACGCTGCACATGGATGGAAAAAGGTTTTCAATCGACGAGGAGGTAAAGGAGGAGGTGGAGAAGTGGACGGAGGGGTTGGCGGTAAACTACTTCGAGGAAGGCATCAAAAAGTTGATACCCCGCTTCACCACCTGCATTGAGAGGAATGGCGACTATGTCGAAAAATAGCTTACATATGTACTACGGTAACCACGTAATTTTTTTGTTTAAATAAAAAAAATTGTAACCTACAAAAATTCAGTACACTTACTTTCTGGATATGCCTCGTATAAAGCAAGAGGTCACTTGTACTGGAGAGTGATGGTGATCACAATTCTCAGAATTGAGTGGACAACTAAGGAGACACAAACCAACAAACTAGCATATAACAAACATATAACAAACACAGCCTGTTTGTTATATGTTTTTTTAATATCCTATATTTCTCTTTTCAGTTTCTAATCCTATCATTTCAAGCATTCATCTTTCAATTTGTGACTTTGGCAATGGTTTTAAATTCAACAGTCCACGTGTCATCTCATTCAGTAAGTTTAATCAATTCATTAGTACTACCTAATCACATAAAAATATTTAACTATGTAATATTCATTACTTTTTTTTTTTTACTGGTTCCACATTTTTACTTTCTTCAATATTACTGCTGGATATATTAAAAAACTTGCCTGAAATGGCAGTACAAATCTTCAACCTTACCAACAATGCTTCTCTATTTCTAACTATCCATTGCCTTTTGGTCTTCTTGCAAACTCTACAAATCAACCGACATTTTCAAACATAAAAAATATTGAAATGTTATTATATTTTGTATAATGTTTTCCAGGCAGTACTCCAATTAATCATCACAGTAGGTTATATGATCAATGAATTTATTCTTCTTATTTTGGTGGTAATAACATGTGAAATGTTGATTTATGAAGTGAATGAAATTAAAATTATAGCCATCAGAATAATTTTGCATGGCAATACAGGTAAGAAACAAATAGTTTTACTTTAGACATATGACAATAGATAATCCATCATAATGTCAGAAATTATCAGTCCATCCTATTGCTAGTCCATTCTGTTTGAATATCTCTGTAGCCTAGTTCATAAAATGGCTGTCTTCCAAGGCATTTTATCAACTATGTTTTCCAGTTGCGGCTGCAGTTCTCTTGAACCCACAAATTTTCTAAAAAAATGGTGTGGTCTAGTTTTTACTTTAAGCCTCTTTAAGTGTACAGCAGAGGTTCTCAGAGCCATGAAAAAAAAAAACAAAAACGCACTCACTTACTCTTTGAGGTCTTCAATTATTATTTTTTAGTACAAAGTCCCAATTAATTTTGGAATATTCTGTTACTTTTTCAAATATGACTAATTTTTCATGATGATATTTGTCCTTGTAGAAGGCTCATTCTTGAATATATTTTACTATTTATAGATATAAGAGGACAAAATAAAATGAAAAATCATAACATGTAATTACATGTTTTAATTAACCTCTAAGCGAGTGAGATTTTGTAAGTAAAATAAAAAATTGATTTTGTAAGTAATATAAAAAACGTAATTGCGGCCGCCATATACAAAATAATTGAATAGATAAAAACATTTGAGCCTTGTCCGTTTTATGGATAAATTCATGTATTCGTGAAAAAAACATTGGACGTATCGTATACGTCCATACTCTCTTGAGGTAAAAATTCGCTCGCCGTACACCATACAGCCATACTCGTTTAGAGGTTAAGTTTATTTACTAAAATAAAATAAAACACACAATTTCATTAAGTTTATTTATTAAAATAAAACATACTTTTATTTTCATGTTTCACTTTTTAGTCTTTGAGCGTATGATAGTGCTTAAAACACTCTCCTAGATGGAATCCTAGTTTCCTCTCACATGTTCCACAAAAAAAAAATCCCTTCTTCCATCATGAATTTTCCTGTTGGAGCACACCATGCAGTCCTTATGCTTTTCATGTGAAAAAATGTTAAAAAACCCTTTCCCATCCAAGCACTGCTCCATATCACTTGTTAAAGGTTCATGGTTTAAATTTTGGAGCACAAAAATTACAAATTAAGTCTGTTGACAAAAGTTAGATTTTTTTATAGGAAAGCAGTTTCATTTTTTTTTGTGTATTACATTCTTTGTGAATAATATAATAATTCACAATGCAGTTTCAAAACCCCAAAAAACAGTTTTCTCCACCAAATGATCTAAGTCATATCACAGGAGGAGATACAAGGAAACAAAGTGCAGGAAGAAGAATCTCCTGGTTGAAGAACCTAAGAGAGTGGTTCCACTGTAGTGCGGAAACATTGTTCAGAGCAGCTGTAGGCAAAATTAAAATAGCTATGATGATTGTTAACCTTCAATGTGGAGAGGAATGTTAAGAATTAGGTTCATTGGAAGAGAATGTCACATGGTAATGAATCCTCCAAGTTGTACTGTAACACATCGATCAATAAGTCTCGGGACTAATTACTAAAACAACATTTGTTTGCCAAAATTCTTCTTTATTCATCAACATAGTCTCCTTCAAGAGTCATACATTCCTTCCAACGCTTTCCTAACTTTTCTATGCCAGCCGTGTAGAACGATTTATCTTTGGTTTCAAAAAAGAGCGTTAGTTTCAGCAATAATTTCTTCATTGGAGCCAAATCTCTTTCCCTGGAGCATCTTTTTGAGGTCTGCGAACAGCCGATAGTCGCTGGGGACCAAATCTAGAGAATACGGTGGGTGCGGGAGCAATTCGAAGTTCAACTCATGCAATTTGGGCATCGTTACTATCGACTTGTGACACGGTGCATTGTCCTGATGAAAGAGAAATTTTTTTTTCTTCATATAGGGCCATTTTTTTGCAATTTCTGCCTTCAAACGCTCCAATAACGCTATGTAATATTCGCTATTGATGGTTTTTCCCTTTTCAAGGTGATCGATGAATATTATACCATGCGCATCCCAAAATACGGAGGCCATAATGTTGTCGGCCGACTGTTGAGTTTTTGGTCGCTTCTTTTTTGGTCAGACTTTCACCGGCTGTTCTCCACTCAACTGACTGCCGATTTGATTCCGGAGTATAGTGGTGGATCCAAGTTTCATCCATTGTCAAACGATTTTGAGGGTTTTTTTGTTTTCTGGTGTAACAGCTTCATTTGGACGACCAGAGCGTTCAGCATCATTTGTGTCTGTACGACCGCGTTTGAAATCAGCATACCACCGACAAATGGTTGTTATCGACAGAGCAGAGCCCGGATAACACTTTTCAAGCCATCGCTGAGTTTGAACGGTATTTTTTCAACACACATTTTATCAACACACGAAATTCGTTTTTTTCCATTGTTTTGAAAATAGCAAAAGTAGCGTCACTAAAACCACTGTAACTCAATGACACAATGTCGGAATGTCATGAAAGTTTGACACGTAACTTCTAAAGGTTGGTACTAACTAAGAATGGTATGGGTTTGTTATTAGAAGCGCCATCTGTTGGTTAGTTCCGGAACTTATTGATTGATGTGTTATACAACAAAAGTGTAATAAAATATTAAAGTTTTCAAGTATTCAGCATAATGTAATTTGATCTCAATTATTTCTCGCAACAATTAACAATTGGTTGATTGTTTATTGTTGTGAAAAACAAATTGGTTAATTATATTCTCAACTCCTAATCTTTTTTATTTCAAATATGATGCCAAATTTACTATATTTTTATGTTTCAGATGAACTGGAACACAGAAAGATTATCATGTTTACTAAAAGATTTTCTAAATACAATGTATCAGTTACAGCAGCAAACTTTTATGAGATGAATTTTGCCTATATATATGCATTCATCGCAGCTCTAACATCATTCACGATAATTCTTATACAGTTTAGAGACATGTGGAAAGATTTGGGTGCTACCTAAAATAATTAATACAAAATTTATTTCAAAATTATATTTTTCATGCTCTTGAAAAACTAAATAAAAGTAGGTAACCATACAACAAAATCACATTAATTACTGTCATAGAAAATAACAGGAGTGAGCTTTTGGGGAAGTTAAGGTAAGCTTTATGGGAATATCTGTCTTCTTTTTAAAGATTGTCTCAATTACATAAGAGTTTGTTAATGATTTATTATTTACTCAAGTAAGTAATAGAGTAATCCCTCCATTTACTCGGTTTCCATTAACGCAAATTCACTTTAATGCTGTTCATTTGGTTTGGAACTAGAGGAAAGGAAAAGCTCAACCAAGCAGTAGATATATTCTTTTTCCCATCAACATCCACAATTGAAACAGCTACAACTATCAGAGTGACAACTGCAACAATGGAAGATTTATCCAGTGAGAATGATTTTGAATGAATATGTACATCAAATTGTGAGTTCTATAGCTTTCTCTTCATATCAATAAATCATATAGCTTTCATCAAAATGTGTTTTATTAGATATTAGTAACTAACTACTTATATAGACTTTATTATAGAAAAAAATAACTAAAGCTTAAATAGTTATATAAGAAAATAATATATAGAAATATGTAAAAGATCATTTAGTGGCTCACATAGCATTCAGTGGCTCCATTTACGTAGTTTTCATTAAAGGCCCGTTTTCCTGGAACCAATTACCCATGTAAAAGGAAGGATGACTATATGTTGTATTTTTGATCATGCATATCTCCTTGACCACATTGCTCGTGGCCAAGAAGATAGTTTGGAGAGGCTTGTGGTTACTGGAAACGTCGAAGTATAAGAGGAAGAGTCCCAATGCGTTGGACTACCCTTAATAACGACCCTTTGATCCGTGGAGTGCAGAGATGGATGGAGAAGAATTGTCAGAGACTATCATGGGAGTCACAATGCTCAGTTATGAGCTACACAACAGGATGATGATGATAAATATGTTTATTTGGATGTGAAAGAAAACTATATATCTACCTTTATTATTATTATTTTTTCAGTAAATTTAACATTTCATTCAATTTGTAATGTGCTTTAGTAAATTTTTTATTCTTATGATTCTAAAATTGTTTTCCTTTGAATTTGTCTATACTATAGTTGTTCATTCACAGTTATACAAAAATGAATACAGATTTTTTTTCTCTTGGGGGGAAGGGGAGAAATTTTTCTCTACAGATAAATCTGGATCAAATGACAGGGGAGGGGTGGGGGGAATGTATTATTTTATCAATAGTATTTTATTAAATTACGATAAAAAAACTTATGTCAT
This sequence comes from Odontocerum albicorne, assembly GCA_949825065.1. Lineage (NCBI taxonomy): Eukaryota > Metazoa > Arthropoda > Insecta > Trichoptera > Odontoceridae > Odontocerum > Odontocerum albicorne. The sequence goes on from OX463850.1 coordinate 25,954,404, forward strand.
TTTAAAAATAAAGATTTTACAAAAAACAATATTTATTATTTAAAAATCGAATAAAGGTTTACAGTGTGGTACCGCTGAAAATATTGTCCTGGATAAAACAGTACACAGCAAAACTGGCAAATCTAATGGTTTTGCTTCGTTTTTTGCGGGCCGCTCAGACCTGACAATTTTTTCTAATTTATGTTTTTTCATGTCCATTGATAGTCTTCCAAGAGGATCGAATTTTGGTGATCGTTTGGTAGATTGTTGTGTAGATAGTCCCGGTTTTTGGATATCCATTTTGCAACACTTCACCATCATTATTGCACGAACAATCTGATAAATTGTCAGCATACACTTCATCGTAATGAAAAAATAGTCTAACAGGCGACACCACCAAAACTACATTAATAATAGAGAACGCAATTCAGCTCTAAATATTTATCACACTATTGCCAGACTGACTACAACCTATCAGGGTAGTACTCGTATGACTTAGATAGTTGTGATGTGGTATTTTGTGCCTACATACAAACTCATATTTGTACTTGTCCTGCAATCAACCGACAGTATAAAAAAATGTATTTTTACGTGTCCTATGTTTACTACTATAATACACGAAAAACGCAACCTTACATGTCCCAACAACAATGTGTCAATATAAAAAATTTAAATACTAAAATAATTCAATTTTAAAAACCCATCAACAATGAACAAATCAGTAATCCCTCCATTCACGTAGTCTCTATTTACACAAATCATTTGGCTTATTCTACAATATATGATATTTGAAATGTTATTCTAGACTAACAGAAAAGAACAACCAAGCAGCAGATTAGATGGCATTTTCACTTAAACGTCTTAGTGCATAAGTTGTCCAGACAATGCCACCTTATCTCATTGAAAAATTGACTAGGGCTAAAGGTTTTCATGGTTATGAAACCAGAGGCAGAGAAAATCTATAACTCATGATCCATAATTTGACATTATTCAAGGGATCTTTTTCATACTCAGCCAGAAAATACTTGAATGAACTACCTATGCCCTTGAAATAGCAGTTGAACAATTGCACCTTTGGCAATGCTCTGAAACAGCCCCTTCTAAATGATTTGTGATTCTATTTTCTCAAAATTTGAACTCTCATTTGTTTGTCTCTTTTGACACTGACAGTGAAACTGAGGTATGTGGAATATGCATTTATATTTTAATTTATTAATTTTTACAGCTAATTTATTGTCTTTTACTATATTATAGTCTTGTGTACAAGGTTGTGGGCCGAAAAGCATCTGGCATCCCCTCGACTGAGCTCCTCGTTCTCCTAGCAATGGGGTGTATGTCGGCTGGGAGGATGTTATGAGATATGCCCAAACCTTTTAACAGCTTCTCTCTTAAATGTATTTTCTTTCCCATTGCCTTAACATATATATTATGTTATGTGTACTTTCAGGATATTTATTTATATATTAGGTGTTAACATAAGTCGTGTCCGTTTTTTCCAATTTAAAAATGAGCACCAAAAGTAAAACAAAATTGTAAATGTTATACGTTATTCGAAAGAAAATTTTCTGCTCTACAAGATATTGTGTTTTCTTTTACGTTACATATATTATTTTATTTAATTTCAAGCCTTCAAAATGGAATTTCAAGTAGACGAAAGTGAGCATTTTCGACACCTCCTTCTTCTGTTTGTGTTTAATCGAGGGAATAAAGCTGCCAAATCTGCTCGCGATATTTGCAAAGTGTACGGTGAAGATGCTATGAATGAAAGGACAGTTTGTCGATGGTTTTTGCGTTTCAAAGACGGTAATTTCGACCTGAAAGACATGAAGCGTTCCGGACGATCAGCGGACTTCGATGAGGACCGCTTAAACCATATTATTCATGAAGATCCCCTTCAAACATTTTTCATCACCATTTTTTTTTCCATCACCATTTTCTAACCATTTTTCATCACCAGTAATGATGCGGTAAAGGAACTTTTGCTTGTGGCCATGCGTAGCTCGATGACGCGCGAGCAAACCAGCAGAAATTGTCGAACGTTGATTTTGGTTGTTTTCACTCAAAACATGTGGAACCCAAACGCCGAACTTCTGGACTTTTCCCATTGATTTAAGATGGCGGTATACCGTCATGTGACTACAATTCATCTGCTCGGCCAATTCGATGGTGGTTTGAAGGGGATCTTCACAAATAATATGGTTTAACCCTTTATAGGACACTTTTTAGGAAATTTTTTAGGAATGTTTTTAAGCTATAAGTGGTATTTTAGGAACACAGATGTATGAAATATGTGCCTTATAATAGGTGGTATATTTATATACCACTTTGTTCTGACCGTCCTATAAAAGGTTAAATGGTCTTCATCAAAGTCCACTGGTCGTCCGGAACGCTCCATGTCTTTCAAGTCGAAATTACCGTCTTTGAAACGCAAAAACCATCGATGAGCTGTCCTTTAATTCATAGCATCTTCACCGTACACTTCGCAAATATCGCGAGCAGCTTTGGCAGCTTTATTCCCTCGATTGAACGCGAATAGAAGGAGGTGTCGAAAATGCTCACTTTTGTCTACTTGACATTCCATTTTGAAGGCTTGTAATCAAATAAAATAATATATGTAACGTAAAAGCAAACACAATATCTAGTAGAGCAGAAAATTTTCTTTCGAATGACGTATAACCTCTACCATTTCGTTTTACTTTTGGTGCTTATTTTTAAATTGGAAAAAAACGGATTCAACTTATGTTAACACCCAATACTTTGTTTCTATCAATAAACCTATTATTTATTTTATTTTATTTACATTCTAGATAGATTATTAACATCGATAATTAAAATAGCGACAACAGTAACAATGGAAGATTCATTCAGGAAAGTTCTGCAATTTTTTCTTCATATTAATAAATCCTATAGCTCTCATAAAAAAATGTGTTTTACTTATTATTAGTAATCACTTATTTAGGCTTTAAAAAAAAATCCAAAGCTTTTTTTAACTAAGTAAACATGAAGGAAATATGTCCACCTATTGAAATATCATTATTGACTCCACTTTATGCGGTTTTTATTCATGTTCTGTTCTCTGGAACAAAAACCCACGTAAGTGGAGGGATTACTGTATTTGTGTATAATTTTACAGGTACTAAAATTATGTTACAAATATGAATAAACTATATTACTTCAACTAGTTATATCTATTCAGTTAAAATATATTGCATTCCAATACTAAAAGTTGCACAACCCTAGGCAGGATATTTTACAGAGGTAACAAAGGAAAATGGACTACTTCTTAAACAAGTTATACCTATTATGTCAAAATATATTGCATTTCCATAAGAGTTACACAACTCTAAGGCAGCAATTTTTTGCAGAGGTAACCAAAGAAAACATTTGGCTTCATAGTTTAAATAATCGTAGATAACAAAAACACAGCGAAATTGCTTCTAGTCTGCACTATATTTGTGGCACTTGACCCACTGACAATTTAGCATATTTCCAAAACAATAGCTAAATAGTATGGAAAAAACTAACTTTTGAGTTGTGTCACTTTTTTTGGATTATTATTATATTACATTTTAGATGTATATATTACAGCGCAAAAATTTCTTCCAACTAACCAGACAGTTGGTAAAAAGCCTGTGTGAAAACCATTCTGGGACCCTTTTTTATTTATTTTTGGGTACCGTCGAGAATCGATTCCGAAACCCCCAGATAGAAGTCAAGCATTCTACCAATTAGGCTATGCAGGTTATCACAGTGATGAAATATACAATATATTTTGATACAATTAATCCTTCATAGATTTTCTGCTCCCATATTTTTCATAGCAACTAAATAAGAAACACTGTAAAAACAGATAATTCAGAAACATATCTATTTGTTTTGACTTATGATATTTTTCATAGCAACTAAATAAGAAACACTGTAAAAACAGATAATTCAGAAACATATCTATTTGTTTTGACTCATGATATTTTTCATAGCAACTAAATAAGAAACACTGTAAAAACAGATAATTCAGAAACATATCTATTTGTTTTGACTCATGATATTTCAGTCGAGTTGTATTTGATCCATTTTCCATCAGCAGTAGCCACAAGCCTAGGTGCCTTATGATTATGTATATTTTTTTGATGAAGAAACAAATCTCCAAATGTTACAACACTTGCTGGACAGTGACATCGCCAGTAGGAAGAGCATTTCCACCAGCACTTCCCTTTTGATGTTATGGTGCGGCAAAATGTATAACCATTTACTTTAAGTAAAGTCTTTCCCCCTTTAAATTGTATGTACATAACAGCTGAAATAGAAAATAAAATAAGACGACTATTAGAAAGGAACAAAATTATGATCTGATAGAGCACAGGAAAATAAAGCAAGAAGAAAAGGACAATGTATGACATAATACAAAATGAAGTGATTAGGGATAAATCTGAACTTAAAGCTGATATGTATAAAGATGAAGAAGAGCACTCTGAGATGCTTTGGATGAATGAAGAAAGACTAATAAAACAAATATAAAGCGCAAATGTCAGTGGAAGGCATGGTAGAGGGAGACCAAGGAAAGTCCCAAGTCTGGATGCCTCCATTATATCCATTGAATCTGCTTCTAGGAGATGTTCCTTGTGACTAAAACTTTGAGGTAGATTTTGTCTTCAATGAATAAATTGATTGTTCTGAATTGATCCAATAGAGCAGGATATTATGACAGAGCTTTTTTTGCATTTGCTGGTTTTGTAGTGAAGAATGCTCTGCCTCTGAGTGTTAGTGATGTGAGTGGCGTGCGCAGCTTTAGCGCAGTCTTATCAAAATTTATTTCATATGAACACTACACACATACACTACACCTTGAGTGTTACTATCACATATTGGATCTACAAAGGTTTCTTTGTACAAGTAGCTCATCTTTCCTTGGTTTGTTTTATGCGGTTTTATACGAAATACGTTTTTCTAAACATATGCAAATGCGGGGAAGTACCTAATCTAATGGTTGCAGCCACCTTGCCATCTTTACGTGCAATTTATATATTTTGTAATATTTTCAATTGTCAATTATAGTGGGTTCGAACCTCAAGTTAAAATGAGAAGTAGAAGAATATGTATGGATATGAACGAGACAAAAACTATGTGTGTATAGAAAGGTGGAGATATTAGTGAAATTTGTAAATTTCAGTCTCAGATATGTAGGCCATATGTTGGTAATTGGTAATATATAGTCTTTCTCGAGCATGGCTATACTATTCTTTCATCATCATCACCCTGTATATCCCATCAGGACCATAAGAATGCCATAAAACACCTACCTATTGTATGATGTAAGATGGGTGTCCGATTTGTCGAGTCCCTTGCAGCCGATAATAGTATGCCTGCCTTCGTTACGCAATATTTGTGACGGGTATTTAGACAATTGACATGCCATTTTGTGCTACTGAAGACAGGAATATTTTCTCAAGATTTATCGCCAATGTCAAGGGGGCAAAAATGGCACATGAGTAAAATAATTCAGGATAGGTTTACAAATAAATGGAAAGATACAGACCACGATGTAGATGAGGCAAAGAAAGTATGTTATGATGGGAATGTTTGGTACTCTGACCTCTCTGCCTACCCCAAAAGAGAAAAGAGGTGATGATGGTATGTTTTTATGTATCTAAATGAGGCATAAGGAAAGAATAAATAAAATATGTAATAAGTAAAAAACAAATTTATTACAAATCCCTAGTATAAAAATAATTATTATAAGTAAGTACAAAAGATAATATAGAAAAAGTAAATTTAAATACTTAATCTAAAATAGAATGTTTTGAGTATTTGAGTCAAAAAACATGTTTTTGAAAAATTACGAGTAGGTACATCAAGATGTGTACATATGTTATGTTACAAACAATTCATTTTTTAAAGTTTGTTATATTGCCTTATAAATATAGGTACGAGTAACATATAATGTGAATAAATACTTCTTTTCACTTCATCTGTGATGGGTTTTAATAAATTAATATTTTTATAAAAAAAGAAAAACACCAAATTAATTCAATTGAGATAATAAATGGCTGATTCATTAATTTATTTGTATGGTACCCCTTCCACACATCCAAATTGGAGATTTGGACATATTGTAGGGTGTGTCCAGGAGACAACATTGTCTTTGAACTTACTAATCAAGCCTTTCCTAATTCTACTCCAATGAAGTAGGTGTGAAAGTCGCAGTTCGTCACTCTGCACGTGTTGGTAATTCTATTGCACATGATGAGCAAGCAAAAATTTCACATATGTCTAGCAGTATTGTTACCACACTGGAACCCTTTTTTCTGATTCCATCAAAAATCTAACCTGAAACCCCTAAGTGGAAATCAAGCATTTTACCAACTACGTTACGGAGATGAGAGCCTCAGTAAAAAGAAAAGCAGCTGATGGGATTCGGACTCAGAGAGATAACTAACACACCTGATCAATTGATCCCATCTCGCCCATCTTTCATTTTACTGAAATATTCATGAAGCATTATTTTATCTCAATTTTTTTGTAATTTCTCCTTGCATAAAGAAATTAAAGTATTTAAAAACAAAAGGGGAATCCTTATGATAAAACACAGAAAAAAAAAACCCATTGAAAAGAATTCAAACCTGGCTTAGTAACTGGATGATGTATTTAACCCTTTTAATCCTACGGGGCCGATCATTGGCTCCAACTGGTTTATTGGAAAAATCCCACGGGGCCAATCACCGGCCTTTCATACAAGTTTTTATGATAAATATATATTTTTTTAAACTTGGAGAATTATTCACTTTTAAAAGAATGCACTTAAAACTAAATATTAACTGACATAAAAAATAAAATATAAACTACTGTTTTTTTGCCAAAATATGCTGGAATTAAAAGGGTTAATATGAAAATAAAAAATTTTGTCTGAAAAATAAATAATAAAGAACAATATTTTTCAAAACGTTGAGTAAAAAATTCTTTGAAAAAAATAGTATAAAAATTTTACAGCCTCCGCAGTGTTATGTCTTGAAATATGAATTTAAGTCGAAAAGACAAGAGAAACAAACAAAAATTATTCTTAAAACACAGTCAACATTTTTAAACATGTATAATACGAGTATATTCATTGTTTCTTCTCCCACATCTTGAATTTCATTGAGAAAATTAGTATAAAACTAGTATAATACAAGTAGTATAAAATTAGTGTTATAGATTATTTCATTAGTATTACTTTGAACGTTAATGTTTTCCATGGAACAGTGAGAAAAAGATTTTTATTACTACAAATAAGAAATCGGTGAGTTTGTTGTCTTTTTAGAAAGCATATTTATTGAGTAACTTACAATGTGTGATATTATTATTAAAAGATTTTTTTTCCTACACAATATACTTAATTGAAATTTAATTCAGTCACAAATTACCCTGAGTCATACTTACATTAATCACAATTTGAGTAGAAATATATATCACAATATGTTATATCAAAATTTCTTTGAAACAGTTTTGTATCATTAATATTTAAAATTATCGAGTTTTTCACTGAATAAATAAGTATTTAAAGTTAAATTTCATACAAATTTGTCATAGATTCCTTAAATAAGGGAGTCACATGGTTACATTACCTAACGTTAAAGTTGGAGCATATGAAGTCCGACCCTGAATACAAATTACAAAATGTTAAGGTTAGAAATTAGTACTTAGGTCGAACTATAAATTAGTACTCACTAAATTGTCTTATTATTATTATTAACACAAAGGCTTAAATTTTATCAACAGGTTAGCATTTAGTCCTATGGACCTCTGCTTGTCTAAATTTATTTTGACGTGTTGATTTAAAGCAAAAATTCATACAAGTGAGATCTCTCTAGGCTCAGCAGATAGTTCTTAAACGAACATGACAGCAAGATTGACATAACCAGTTAGCTTTGTTCACAATGCAATATGACGTTTTATCATATATGGTCATTAACCTGTTGTTATATGATACCAGCATTCTTCTAAGTTGTGGTCAGAGGTGGTGAACCATTTAATTAACTTACGTTTTGAACGTATAAAGATATTACAATATATTATTTATAGTTAAGGCATTAAAATTGTGGAGGTTTAAAGTCATTGTAACAAACAAGTCTTGTTTGTGCTCCCCTGATGATGAGGTGAATGCCTTGAAACTGGTAGGGTTATACTTCTTTTTCTTCATCTTATTTTAGGCCTGTTGGCCTGTTATGGTCCTGCATCATTGTTTGCCTCTTGTGACGTCGACTGCCAGCTGTCTTTCCATCTTTTGGGAGGTCGTCCTGGAGGTCTGCTTGCTTGGGGGATACTGTACCTGGTCATTCTTACGGCTCTTGGTTACGCCATTCTGGATACGTGTTCGTTCCATTATAAGGGTTATACCATTACAAAAAATGGAATAAATAGTGTTTGATAAAACATATTACAATATCTTTAAACCTCCACAATGTTTAATGCCTTAACTATAAATAATGTAATAGATTTATTTTTATTAATATCTTTTTAGTAGGAGACTCAACAAATCATCAGCAGAATGGCTCTTTTAATAGACTTTTCTAATTAATAATGGTTAAGTCTTGTTTGTGCTATCCTGATGATGAGGCGAAAACCTTGAAACCAGTAGGGTTATACTATTATGGTACATAAAGTGGAATAAACAGTGTTGGATAAAACAAATTACAAAAATAAATCTGTAATTTGCAAAGAAGTGTGTGACATAATATGGAAACATTATAATTGAAAACTTTTCTATAGTGATAAATTTTCAGTTTAAAGATTAAATTTTCCAAATAGAGATTTTAAACTATTAGGAAAATTTTATCTAAAAAAGTTTGACTGAAAAATAAACTACGCACAAAATATAGTCAAGACAATTTATTAAATGTATCAATCTTGTAACTCTTTTACGAAACCAGCTAACTCTAATTATTTACATGTGTTAAACTTTTTAAGCAGTACATAATTAATTGTGCTTTTTAATCTTTAAGAAAATTAACTCTTTTTTGAAAATCACAGTGTCTCAGGGAAATTTTGAATTCGTTCTGTGTGCAAAGTGTGGAACAACATCTTATTCAATTCACGAGTGATAAAAGTTTTTGCAAGAAATTAAGAGAACACATGGCCAATATTTATTTTTATTTTTGTGCCAAAAGTCCTAATACTCTTTATAATAATTTGGGTGGAAAATCCTTGAATCAGGTAGAAAAATTTCTATACATTTCAAACCTTCTACGCAAAGCATACTTGTGTAGTTTTCTTTTATTTAACAATGTAATATATGGTACAAATATTTACCAATTATGTTAATTGTGCGACCATACAGCAATTGAAAATTCTTTAGTGACCTATTTGGCACAAAGGTGTCGAAAATGTTACTTTCAGGTCTATAAGACACAAGTGTCAAAAATGACACTGCGGTCTAATAGGCACAAATTTTCATAAATGATACTTTGTTATCTTTGATGAAAAAAAATGTTGAAAATGCCATAGTGAACTACGAGGCGTATCCAGAAAGTAAGTGTACTGAGGCTCTCACGACCGGATGGATTTTATTTTCGACATGTTGGCCACTCTTCCGTGTAGCCTGACCCTTTCCCTCCGCAACGAGACCAGTTCGAGGTCAGTACGTTGAGAAGTGTCGACGCGACAACAAGTTTCGTGAAAACTGTCAACCCCATCTCCCGCCAAGTTGAATCGAGTGGAGGCCGGGCAAGAGTTTTTGAGGCGCTGCAAACTCCATGGAGATGAATTTCTCCGCTCCATCGTTACTGGAGATGAAACTTGGGTTGCACACTACACGCCTGAAACCAAAAGGCAGTCTCAACAGTGGCGTCACACCTCTTCACCCTCCGCCAAAAAGTTCTAAACCACAATTTCAGCCAAGAAAATCATGGCATCCGTGTTTTGGGACTATCAAGGCATAATTTTAATTGAATATATGCCTCAAGGGGAGACCATCAACTCTGTAAGATACTGTGAGACCCTAAAAAAATTGCGGAGGGCGATTCAGAACAAGAGGAGAGGCATGCTGACAAAGGGAGTCTGCCTGTTGCACGACAATGCCAGACGGAACTGCTCGCCTCGTTTAAATGGGATGTCCTGAACCATCCCGCGCATTCCCCTGACCTAGCACCTTCAGATTACTATCTCTTTACCTCCCTGAAGCTGCACATGGGTGGAAAAAGGTTTTCAACCGACGAGGAGGTAAAGGAGGAGGTGGAGAAGTGGACGGAGGGGTTGGCGTGAAACTACTTCGAGGAAGGCATCAAAAAGTTGATACCCCGCTTCACCACCTGCATTGAGAGGAATGGCGACTATGTCGAAAAATAGCTTACATATGTACTACGGTAACCACGTAATTTTTTTGTTTAAATAAAAAAAATTGTAACCTACAAAAATTCAGTACACTTACTTTCTGGATATGCCTCGTATTTAGCACAAAAGTGTCAAAAATTATACAATGGCCTTTCAGCACAGTCGGTCACTTTGTGGTATTTAAGGCACAAAAATGACACTGTGATCTTTAAGGTACAAAAAATAAATAAATACCACTAGGTTTTGGGCCCTTAGTATAAAAATAACACTTAGGGTATATTAGGTAAAACACTTATGACAATGTTACTTTAAGTAAAATAGTTTCAAAATTATATGTTACTGTGATCATAAGGCAGGAAATATCAAATACTATATAAGACATAACATACAAGTATTGCTTTAAGTTTTTTTGTATAATTTAAGTAGAAGTATTTTTATTATTAAGCTTAGTTTAGACTTATTTGTAATATTTTTTTGATATCTTACAACTTTGTAAGGTCTTTTAAAATTGACATACATAATTGTTGAAACATTTTTTTTTTTGTACCACCTTCTTTATTATACAGCAATACCTTGTATAGTACGGTTTTGAACAGTTCAGGTTTTGATGTAATACAGTTTATAAATTTAAAAACATAATTTTTAAAAATTACATTATACACTTACATAAGATTGTTTCCATAAGACATTGTGAATCATCTTTAAATCTGTGAACTTGAAGAAAATCAAGAAGAAGGAAATGTTATGCCCATGAAAGAATCCACATTTAATGAAACGTCGCAATTGTAAAAGTAGATGGTTGTTAGGGCATGGATACCAACATCTTTCCACATATAAAGAGAATGAAATGATTCTTCCAGGACACTTAAGCTCTGAGGATGCCTTGTTGTCTCAGTCCTGTGCTATATGTGCTATAGGATAACCACTGCAAATCTGACACCCAAGTGACCAGTCCAACTTGATTATATGCAGCCGGTACAATAAAGATGGTTCCCCCACTTTGTATTGTGCCATCTATTCTACTCATGATGGGTAATGGGTATTCAATTCAATTCAGTATTATTGAAATACATTACATTAAAACACATTATAATAATAACTTGATAAGTGCTGTTTCGCTTAACAGTGTTTATTTGAGATGCATTTACTGTGCTATGTAAGGTGTTGTTGCTGCATTGCATCAAATACCAGTCATTTCATTTTATATACGCATATATTATTTTAATGAGTTAAAAATCTTGGAAGAAATATTTTTTCAGCATGCTTTTGCAAAATTTGTGTTACAACAATATAATACTTATAAACTAAAATAATATTAACTTGAAGGAATGTAACAGATTTAAAAAAAAAAAAACTAATTCAAACTTAAACAAAAGAATATCAAACTCCCATAGTAGATTTAGCAAAATCTGGGTAAACATTTCTCGGTAAATGATTATGGTTCGGTTTGAATTTAACGATGATATCATTGAAAGTATAGACAGCTGCATTACATCCGGCATACCTGAATGTGCAGGCCCAGCGATTCTTGATTCCTGGTTTGTGTAATGAATATGTGTATTCGCCAATACAAAGGATACGTTTCCCTGATTTCGAAGTCTTGTAGAAGGCTGAAAACAAATTAATGCTCGTTCAATATAAAACAAAATAATTTTATTTTCTGCAAATGATTTTTTAATAGTCAATCTTCTTACATATTTATTTAAATTCAATCAATAATTTTGTACGAGTCTTAATATATTTTACAGCAAACAAAGGATTTGGGGGGTTAAGAAGTCTGTAACTTTCAGTTGTCAAAATATATTTATTATATATACGAGTACATACCATGTTCCTGTTAGGGTAGGCAGAAAGAATATAGAAAAAAAACTTGACTATTACGATTTCTTCGCTTTCTCTACATCCATACATATTTTTAACAGTTCCTTAGATATCTCTCACTATTACTTTTCCATCTTTCAAAATTTCATTCACTGTTTTCCTCTACCACATTTGTTCAATGATCCTTTTTTCAGTCTTCTTCTATTACGACTCCCACTCATGTTCATAATGTAGATTTGATATACTAGTCATCTCTCATTTATGATACACCTAAAAATATTCAAATTGGTGACGAAGGTAATGGTGATGTTGAAAAGCATTGCCAGGAGACAACATTGTCTTCGGCCTCAATAATCGAGGTTCTTCTAGTTTAGAATCACTGAAATAGACACAAAACTCATAGTTCATAATCATGTTTGCACTACTACCAAACGTGAAGAGCAAAGAACACTCGCACATGGATATTGTTACTAGTGAAATTCCACTAAAGCCAGATTAGGATCATTTTTAGGGTCATCGAACTTCAAACCCCTGAGTGAGACACCTAGGCCATGGAGGTCATTAAAAACTCATCCATTCAACATATCCAAATTATCTCAGCCTGTTTTTTTCACTCTATCTAAAACATTGATCTTTAAATCCCACGGGCTCCTGGCAATCACAGAGGCTCCTGGAGTAACCTTATTTCTACTTCAGAAACCTGCCATCTGATATAACAAGAATTCTATGAATGAGTGAATCTATTGCCTCAGAGAATCATTGCAGAGACACTGCAGTACGGAAGCTTTCTGAAGACAACTCAAAACACATGATTGTATGCTATTTTTATTTTATTTCAGTATCGTTTGTTTTAATTGTTCCATAGTTCAGGTGTATATAATAGAACGATACTTAAAACTCAGTTGCTTCAAAAGTGGTTAGTGTTATTCCTTTTTATCGACTTTATTTAGGAATTTTGATTTCTTACAGATGTCTTCCTTAAGAACACTGGTCATGGGTTCGATCGTATGATTAAACCATAGTATAGACCATCGAGATGCTTCTTGAAACCGTTAGTTTGATTCGTCTTTTCTTCCATGCAGAATCAGATGATGTTCTTGAAAGTCTTGATGTTATTTAGACGTCACAACGCTGCCACCAATATGCTATGTCGGAAGTCGGGAATGAAAATGATGAAAATCGGAAATGAAAAATACATACTTTTTTCAACAATTTATTCAGATCACTTATTACAATGAATTACATGAAGTGTAACAATGTATATAATTTACAGGCTTAAACATTTAAATGACCTCATTTATCTACAAATTCATTTATATCGAAGAAATTTCTGATACAGATTACAACACACTTTTATCTTATTTTAAACACAAAATGGTTATAAAAATGCAAGTAAAAAGAAAAAAAATTGTCTATAGTATTTTATTTTAATTTTATATAAATAATAACATTATTTATCTAATTTATAATTAGCCTTATGCCGAAAATGAAAACATGTATATGCAGAAGCTATTGCATAGTGTAATTATTCCAATTATTTAGAAAAAACGTCACTTATTTGAGTTGATTCAATTGACGATGAGGATAAGCAGAACTAACAAATTCGAATACAATTCCTCAATGAATTAACATCGTCAGGGATGCCGCTTCACTAGTTAAAATTAAACAAAACATAATGTGAAGGTGAAGTGAAAGTGAAGCAAAACAAATATACGGAGAAGCATCCTTCTAATTTTCAACAGAACAGTATCAAAGTTAACAGATTTACAAAACAAATGAAAATTAATTAACTGCCATTGTTGAAATTGGCATTTGCAATTACAATTAAAGCTTTTTAGTAAAGTGGCGGGATAAATATTGTTGGTGCGAGTTGTTTTCATTGGAGTTTAGAAGATAATTTTTTTCATGGTGGGAGGTTGATTTTATAGAGGCGCTGCCTATGCCTCCTCACAGTTATTTGGTGTGATGAGCAAGGATTTTTGACATTGTTTCTCCATAATGGGAGAAATATACGAACCAGGCAATGTAAGGTTTATATTTTCATTCCATAAATTGTTATTAATAAAATAATAATTAAAATATACAACTTTGTAATTTATTTTTAACAAACACTGTTTATTCCACTTTTTTATTTTTTTTTATGACGGTATAACCCTACCGGTTTCAAGGCTTTCACCTCATCTTCAGGGGAGCGCAAACAAGACTAAATGCTGTTCGAACTGGCACTGATATAGACACTTCAACGGTTGGAGGCGGGGGGGGGGGAAGGCTAGGTATAATTTCGGCCAAGAGCGGGGAGATTTTGGGGAAATAACTATTCAACAGATGCTCCGTTGAATAGTTAGCATAGGTTAGTTAGAATAGTTAGAATAGGAGCATCTGTTGAATCTCCCCGCTCTTGGCCGAAATTATACCTAGCCTTCCCCTCAACCCCCCCCCCCCCCCCCGCCTCCAACCGTTGAAGTGTCTATATCGGTGCCAGTTCGAACAGCATTTAGTCTTGTTTGCGCTCCCCTGAAGATGAGGTGAAAGCCTTGAAACCGGTAGGGTTATACCGTCATAAAAAAAGTGGAATAAACAGTGTTTGTTAAAAATAAATTACAATGTCTTTAAACCTCCACAACGTTAATGCCTTAACTATAAACAAAATATACAAGTTATTAAAGTTGATATATACCTACCTACACAAGTATTTCGCCATGGGCAACTATCCCATAGCTAAATAATTGTTTATTTAGTTTGATATTAATTTTTTTCAATAACAATTTATGACATGGAAATATAATATAATCCTTATTGCTAAGTACGTACTTTTCTCCCAATATGGAGAGAATTTACTTATTTCTGTAGAATGGCGGTGAGCCCTATCAGCGGGAAAACAATTTCTCCACGACAACTTCCAAAATCCTTGCTTGTCAAACCAGATAACTTCTCCCAACTTTACAATAACACCATCCAGTGAGAAAACATAGATGGCGCGGAGCCTCTATAAAAACAAAAATCAACCACCCAACATGAAAAAAAGGATCTTCAAAACTTCAACAAAAACGTCATCCTGTCTAACGATAGGCACTCCCGCCACTCAAGTTTAATATTAGGCATGAGTGGATTGCCTACTAAAAAAAATATATATGCTAGTTTTTAAGAGTTCGAAGATGAGTTAACATAAAAATTAAAATTGATCCTGGGACCAATCAAGTAAAATTAATGGAAGAATTTGATTCTATTTTCACCAAAAATTTGTATTCAAAAAAATAATATACATTGAAATATTTTTATTCCAGATTGTCACATACGTAAATATGATATAACAATCAATAATTATTTAGCTAATGTTTTCGCTATCCTTGGACAGACTTTCTAGCAAATTTTACAAATAAAAAGTTTTCCTATAAATATTAACACACATTGATAAAAATAACATTAACTTAAATATCAGCCATCTCATTAGGCTCCTTGCCTATTCTGAGACAGCTGAATACATGTGTGAAATGCATACATAAAAAGTACAAGCTGCAGCCGCTCATGAGATTTCAGCAAAATAATATACATAAGACAACATTCAGCAAAATAATATAAATACACAATTTCATTGAAACACCCAAAAACTGGGTATTAACATTTCTTATATTTTTGAAATGTTATAAAAATATTAATGTGATTATTTGTGCACCACGTCCAACAAATATAATGTTTACAAACTCACCACTCACTTCTTATACATGTTGAAATAATCATTTCATATTACACATTTTACAGCTTTATACTAAAATTATACAAAATACAAGAACTATTCAATTGATGATGGTGTCTTTAATCTTTCAATTTAACAAAATATCGTCCTTTAATTCTGTCAAGGAACTGAAGAGAACAGGTGACAATAATTTTGCTGTCACGCATTCTCAAAATTTCTTGCCGCTGTAGCGGCCACATTAAAAACCATATTCATCATAAAATTTGAAATTTTATAAAATAATGAATGATTTTATTCCATTACAAAGTATTATTCAATCAGGGAGCGACTTGACAAAAATAATACACACATACGAGTATATGCTGTTCCCTGTCAGGCCAGATTTTCTAATTACATCACACATTTTTTGCTCTTCTACGTCCATACACCTTCTCATACGACTTCTAATATTTCTCCGACTTGTTAAGTTTCCACCTTTCAAAATATTATTTACATGATCCAACCATACTTTCCTAGGTCTTCCTCCACCAAGTCTTTCACTCATATTTGCACTGTACATTTGTTTTGTTAGTCTTTCAACAGTCATTTATTCTACATGCCCAAACCAATCTCAAGTAATAAATAAAATAAAAATACTTACAAAACATAAATAACTAGATTTATGTAAACCAAATACACAGTTTGTGTACGTATATTAAAAATATATCACAAAATTATATAATGGAGTAAAAATTAATACAAAAATAAGTGTTCAAATTACTGTATTGTATTACACTTTCATTGTATACAGTACGACCTGGTGGGCTTATTGCCATGTGGCAATCTCTTCCAACCAACCAGAAAGATGTTAAAGAGGCTGTAAGTGAAAAAAAGACTGAAATCCTTTTTCGTTTAATTGGATTCTAGTGGGATATTAATGTGTATAGAGAGTTAGAAAATAATAATGCAAATTAACCCAGGATTTTTTTCAGTTCACCCTTTTTCTACATTGTCTCAAGTGTCATGAAAGAATTGATTTTAAATTATTCCGATTTTTTTATGGAATTTCTGTAAGTGAGAATTTCCTTCCGAGAGATGATCTATGTTGAGATAGGTCACTTTCTAATTCATTCAATAAGTTGATTATTACCAATCACTCAGTGGGGTATTATGATAGAGGTTTTGCTGTGGCTGGTCTCATATTATAGAAAATATTCAGAAGCAATCTGAAGACCCCTTTTTTGAGACATTAATGAACACTACACTACACATTCATTACAATCTATCAAAAGTCGCATGTGTTTCACATATGAGAAGACATACAGACTTGCTTTATAGTTTGGCTTCTCTTGCTAAGATTTCTACAGTTTTCTTACCAAATATCTTTTTACACATGCGGAAGCAGAAAAGTACCTAATCTGTTCCTTCCTAAGCTCTCAATCTAAAATTACTTTTTACATTTAATTACATATTTTATTATTCCCTATGAAAATGAGTTCAAATCTCATAAAAAAAAGTTTTATTTGATACATATAAAGCACCCTTGAGGAGAGTTTAATCTATAAACGGTGCAAAAGTTATTACCCATTTATTATTCTTTTCCCAATTTAAAATAAAAGATCTTGCCTAGAAAGTTAATCATTTTGCTGTATTGAATTATATCGTATTACACCTTTATTGTTTACATTACAACTTGGCAGGTTTATTAACACGTGGCGATCTCTTATGAACAATCAGAAAGATTTAACACATAAAATAGGTTCGATGAGAATCAGAATCAAACCCTTTTTAAAAAATACTAACAGAAATGTAACCCACACTATGTACACTGGAGAACTACTGTTTTTCTCTGTTTGAATTATATATGAACACTACACATATACAATTCACTCCTAAATGTGTTACTATCAGTTATCTAAAACTAAATGTGTTACTATCATATATCGTAAGATCTACAAAGATTTCTTTGTAATTCGTCTTCTCTTGGTAAGTTTTCTGAGATTTTCTTGCAAAATATGTTTTTCTAAACAAATGCAGATGCAGGAGGGTACCATATTGAATGCCCACAGTCACCACCTTCCTATCTAGATTCATCCAGTGAGAGTGGTTTTAAACTAATAAATAATACAATGATTTTCATATTTTCCTCAGTTTTCCTCTACCATAATTCCCAACATCCTGTCATCAATCTTTTGATAGGCCTTGGATATCCTACTCCACTCTATCATCAACCCTTTGCATGATGAGTCACACCTTTTTTCTCTTTAACTAACTTTCTTTTCAACCACATCTTATGATTTTATTAACAATATACCATAAAAAATGGAAATGTAACACTTAAAATATAACATTATGGGTATGGAAATCATGATACACAATCTCTTTATTGATAATGATTACTTTCGCTTTACACAATCTGGATGAGCGTAGTGTGCACCTCCAAATTTCTTTTGCTGTTGATTTGCTATGTAAATAGTAATTGTATCCATTCATCTTTAAAAGCTTATTTCCATTGACAGATGAAGTAAATTCAGCTTGAAAAAAATATAAAACACAGGTTTTAATTAGTTAACAGAATATTTATAAAATAATTTTATAAATTATTATAATCACATATTCATTAGCCAGAGTAAGAGCACCTTTGATATGCTCTCTAAATGGTGCTGTATAAATTATCCGTTACAAAAAACGGACTTGGAAATTGTTAGTAATATTATCAACCAATTTGTCAAAATCACAGCCTTTAAGGTTAGTGTCATTCGTTGTTAAGTAATCTAGTATCCAATTATTAATGGATTCCAAGCTTTGTCGGTAAGCCCTCCTGATAAAAAAAATCAACTTTGTCACCACAACTTTGAAAAGTCTCAGCTATTGCACCAAATGAATTTCTCCCATTTTGCTTATGAACCCCATCCAGTGTGAAGACACATACCAAGTAACTCTAAAAACAACCACCTATTTTGAAATAAATGGATTTGCGAATTTCTGATGTAAAATTCAACCCGTATCACCAATAAGCAACTGTCAACAGTAAATTATTCTTTTCTTTATTTAATAAAAAATTATGGCATAGAAAAATAATCTTTCGTACCAGGTTCATACTTTTCTCCCATTACGGAAAGTTTACTTCTTTCTGTAGAATGGCAACGAGCCCTCTCAGCAGGAAAAATAACCTCTTCATAATTTCAAAAATCCTTGTCTATTGCACCAGACAACTTTTTCCTGCTTTATGAATAACACCATCCAGTAAGGAGACACAGATGGTGTCTCTATAAAAACAAAAATCAACCATCTAAAATGAAAAAAGGGTCTTCCAAGCTCCAATGAAAACATCATCCTGTTCCATCGATAGGTACTCCGTCACTCTCCTATATTATTTTAATAATAGTTGTTGCCAGTATCATTCTTTTCCTATATAATTGAGGCTTGCCAAATGTCCGGGATTGGCTCGGATTGTCCAGAATTTCCAATTATCTGTACACGAGTACCTACCAACATTATGTATATTAAAGATAAAAGTTGATCGGCTCCATTTAATGCATTGTTTCTGAGTAGCAAACGATACAGTCAACAGTATTCTTTGAATATAATACCTCGGCCATTCTATACATAAACAAAGATTTCAACAAAGAATAAAAAATTCTTCGACACTATTTCTTTCCATCATTTGTAAAACTGCATGTGAATATTTCTTGTCAGTTAATAACAACTCTAATAATTTAAATAAAAACAATAGAAGAATTAGTTGAACATAATGTTAAATTCATTTGTGATTCTGTATTCGGATTTTTTCGAACTGCTTGCCCCCCCCCCCCAACTTCTGCTATTAGGGTCAGAGAATTATAAGAAGCCTACCCCATAATGAAGAATGTTTACTTTTTTTTCACGACAGTGAGCTGTCCTTATGGGATTACTAAGTTTTCTGTTGTAAATTATAAAATCATTACACATTAAATAGCTTATTTTTATCTTGATAATGACGTCATTCAGTGAGAAAAAAACAACCACCAGTTTCCCCATTACACACCCCTCGGCAGTCTATTTTATTTGATAAAGTTTGTTCTGCGATAATCGTAAAACAATGACTAAGCAGAGTTGCCAAGAATTAAATATAATATATTGTCACTCGCTGGATACTCTATACTAAAAACTAATAGTTAGTGGAATAACAAAGTAATTTATTTATTAAACCTTTGATAAAATAAATAATCTATTCCATATAACAGACTGGATGGAAATAAAAAAAATTATGTACCCACACAATTGTGTTCGGACAACAAAAAGAAGTATAGCTTATAGGTTTGTATGTATGGGACATTAAGGAATTTGAATCAAAAGGAAAAATGTAACTAACATTCCTATTCAGAATAAGCTCTTGGGAAAATTCTATACAACCAATGACCTTAAGTAGGGTGATGCTATGGTTGTATATTTTACAACACCTGGAAAAGAAATCTAGCCTAAGTGAAAATTATTCAGGATTAACATAAATCAACCCTCAGGGAATCTTTATTTAACCATTCGTATATTAATAATGTTTTTAAAAAAACTCATGACAAGATCTACACATGGACAAATTAATATGTGCACCTGAGCTGTTCTATGTTCTCTCATTTTTTTTAATAACAATTTATGCCATAAAAATATAATCCTTATTGCCAGGTCCACCTTACTCCCATTACGGAGAATTTACTTCTTTCTGTAGAATGATGGCGGGCCCTCTAGATAGGAAAAGCAACCTCTCCATTACAACTTCAAAAATACTTGTCCATTGAACCAGATAACTTATTTCTGTTTTAACAATACCATCTATTAAGAATACACAGATGGTGCATCTATAAAAATCAACCACCCAACACACAAAAACATCATCCTGACCCACCCATTGATAGACACCCTATTACTTGTGTGTTCTCTCAAAATACATCATATTCGCCATTAATAAAAAATAATCACATTTCCAATATCATCCTGACCCACCCATTGATAGACACCCTATTACTTGTGTGTTCTCTCAAAATACATCGTATTCGCCATTAATAAAAAATCATCACATTTCCAATGAAAACATCATCCTGACCCACCCATTGATAGACACCCTATTACTTGTGTGTTCTCTCAAAATACATCATATTCGCCATTAATAAAAAACTTGAGGCAAGAAGCAAAAGTTATTCCCTTCTTGTCTCAAGTATTTCTAATAGGTATTTGCAAAAATATTCATTCATTTTTTCTATCAAAAATTGTGTATAAAAAAAATTATGGGATATTAATGAAATATAAAAAATCATAAGTAGAATAAAATGTACTTTAATTTTAAAACATTACAAAATATGCTTGTATAATAAAAACATAATAGAACAAAAAAAAACATGTGATTCGAATTCCTTTTCTGTGATCAACAATATTTTTTTCAAGACATTTTAAACCTGAAATTTGGACTAAATACACATATCTAATACATGGCATAAAGTATAAAAATTGTCAATTTTGGGAGAAAATACTCGAAAAAAAGTTGTAAAAAATATACTACATAAAACTACATAACATGCAACTTGTTTTTCTAGCAGACAAAATAATACTAGTGTAAAGATATTAATACTTAAAAACTAGATTAATTCATGCCGTGTATGATTTCAGAGCTTTTTTTATAATATTTCTAAACTATGCTTATATATAAAATAATCACGGGGTTAACAACTTACTACTCCTATAAACACATTTTATATCAATGTCTCAAATAAAATATCGTATTAAACAAAACAATACCGCCTCGATACGTCAACTGTCAGCTGAATGTGAAAACTTCACTCGTGGCTATTTATTCAAACACTACATCAGGACATGGATAAAAAAAAATGATTTTAATTTTATAATTAAATTATTACAGCGCATCCTTTTATTTATAAAAGTGAAAATAGTGTGACATCTGTTATCAAAAATCAGTATCTAAATTATTATCGACACTAATGCGCTATTTGGGTATCATCTGTTTTTAAAAAAGATGTTCACTTCAGACGAATTTTAGAGCGTTCAGGTCATAAAATGCAACAGCACGAGCCTTAAGCACACAATAGACAAACCAATATGTCAGAGCTTGAGTTATTACATATGGAGCCAATGATATCAGTTAACTTGTATGCCCCAGTTTGCGCCAACAAGTTAGTAAAATATAGTACATATATTAATTAGAATACTATTATCATATCAAACCAAAACTTAATTATTATATCCAAGAACAAGTTCTTTATCCATAAGACTATTGACACTTTCAATTTGAATAACAGAGAAAGTTTCAGTTAAAAACTTAATTATTTTGGCAATACATGAAGTATTTAATAACCAATCATCATTAGGTAAATTAGCATTCATAGGGCAAATAAAGAAAGAAAACATCAGATTCTTTAATTGACTACTCAGAGACCAGATATTATTATATATTTCAAGTTTCCTCAAAAGAATAAAGAGTAAAATTCATTCACTATATAACCCACATTTTTAGCATAAAATATGCTGATTGATTGTAAAAAATGTAATAGAGCAAAAAATATACGTAAAATATCTGCATGAAAGTATTTTAATTCATTGACCAATGGTAGTTCACATAAGATCAAACATAAAGCAGAAGAATGGTGAGAATTGTTTAAGAAGCAAAATCTGTGAGTGAAAAGATTGTTTAAAAATTATCCCGATTTCTTTCTGCGATAATCACTACATTCTGTGAATAATCTCTGCAGATTTCACTACCTCTGAGTGAAGTACTTGTATCACTGCTCTCACTTCTTCCTTGGTTGAGTCAAGACAGCAAAACAAGCATTTTAAATTAACTTAAAGAATAAAAGTAGTAAGTTCAGTTCGATTCCAAAACCACTTCTTCTTTGGTTGAGTCAAGACAGCAAAACAAGCATTTTAAATTAACTTAAAGAATAAAAGTAGTAAGTTCAGTTCGATTCCAAAACCATCCATGCTGTTATGGGAGTTAAAATAAGTTCCCACCCAGTGCGATGAAGATGGAACTGCCCAAAGGGACTCTTTTGCCGGCGATACATTTGAGTGTGAAAAGAATACTAGAGACGAAAGACTTAAAATGGATGACAAAAAGGACAAGATTGAAAAAAAAATTGCCATTAAAACTTCCATGAACAGAGAAAAATAGGCTAGTCCAATAACTTGGGTTCACTCATAGGAAGCCAAGGTGCGCCCTGATGCAAGGAAAAATATTAAATATCTGTCTTTCCACGTGGGATGACAACCACTATTGTTGCCAAATCGATAGCTGGATCTTTAGGCAGGCTTCAAAAATTGCACAAGGACTGTCCCCTGGCAAGGGGGAAGACGGGCATTACTTATCCTTGTAAGTTTACCTTTCTCGAGAAGAGTAAAAGTATAAAAGGAAACTAAATCATGCACCACCACTACTTAGAGTACACAAATACAGTTCGAGGTAAAACAAAAATATTCGTTTACTCTTTGACTGTCTACTATTCTGGCTTAGTAACTTTTGTACACATTATTTATGTACAGCCTTCCCATGAATGGCTTCTTAGGACCCCAGAAGCCAGAGGTTTGTTAGAGTGCCACCAAATATCTTGGCTTACACTTACACTGAACTTATTTATTTTTTAATCTGTCAATAATAGTGGATTCGATCCAGAGTTTTAAGAGCACCCTTAAGGAGAGTGCTCTGTTAATGGAGCTATATTAATTGTACTTATATTTTTATTATTAGTATCTACTGTAATTGGAACATAGATTAATATTTTTGATGATGAAGAATAAATTTTAATTAAACAGTACAAGCTTATACACAAAGAAGCCATGACCTTCCTATCCTTACATTCAACTTTTTTTGTTTATAATTGTGAGTTTGTTTATGATTGTGAGTTTGAATCTCGGAAGTCCTCGAAGAGTCTACATAAATTGTCTTTTTTTATTTTTTTGTTATCCTTCAAATCAAACTTTAAAAAGTATCATAAGATATTATTTATAGTTAAGGCATTAGCACTGTGGAGGTTTAACAAGAGTATTGTTTGTGCTCCCCTGATGATGAGGTGAAAACTTTGAAGCTTGTAGGGTTGTACCATTATATAAAGTGGAATAAAAGTATCATAAGACTCATAATCAATCAAGAATTTGCAGGGTCTAAAAGAGAGAAACTATATAATCAAAAGATTTTTATGGTTACAATGACAGTTGGATATTTAACTTCTAAATATGCACTGTGTTTTTGTAATACATATTATTTATTACACTTTGATATAATGTCCTTTAGAGGTTTTTATATATCTTGGAGGTCCATGTGTATGTTTATTCTTTGTAGCAGTAATAATTCCATTTTTCACATACACTAATGCCCTACATCCCTTAGTATAGTGAGTTGAACACGACCACCTCTTGTATCCATTGACAAGGAGCGGGCCCTCTCTGAAGGTGTAATTGAGGTGCATTAGTAATGTAACACCTGCTGCTGATTTGAAAAAGTCTGCAACAGCTAAAAAATATTAAAAAAACATACTCCTCAATTTACTTAAACAAATTAATGAATGACAGCTCAAAAAAATATATTGAAAACTGAATATCACTATTGGTAGCCTAGTTAATTGTACTAATAATTCCAAGTGCAAGTAATGTTATATATAAACATGTTTAAGAACATGTTCATTTTTTTTATTACTTGACAGCTGTCACTTCTTGATATAAATCAAAATAACAATGACAATAAATTTAAAAAATATTTACAAAACATATTCAGGTTTTCCATTTACTTTCGTCATTATTGACAACTTATTGCTAGAAATATAATTTGTAAAATGGTCTATATGATTTCATCAAGACAAAATTGACATGTTTGCAAGATATGAAGAGGTTCGTACAATAGTTATTAATATCAAAAACAAAAAGAATGACAAGAAAAAAACAAAATTTCAGAGTATCCATAAATTTATTCAAGCAAATTAATAAATATGGACAGTAATCAAATATAAATCGTATTATTAAAATATAACTAGTAAATTTTAATATCGATAAACTTTATTTAACCCTGGAATGGTAACGCCTTTTTCCCACACATAAATGGTAACGCGTAGTATCCAGACTACTGTAGGGAAAAATATATGAAAACAATGTAAAAATTAAATATAACTTTAACACATGAACTGTATAGAATACAATGTTTTACATACAGTTTAGGGCTTTTAGTCCTTTTTGGCGCACTTTACACACAAAGTTCCTAAGTGCTCCATGCAAATGTGCTTGCTACATTTTGTGCACTGGAACCGGGTCATTCTTCTTTTTTTAGAAGGGCAAATTGCACAAATTTTTCTTGTTCTTGCTTCTCCTTGAACATTTTCGGCCTGAGAAGCTGATGGACTAATAACATCTTCAATATTGCGTTTAAGATTTCTGGACAGGTTTGGCAGCTTTTGTCTCTCCTGAATGTGTGGAGTTGCAAGTTCTACACAGATATCCTTCGCAAACGCCCTTCTTGTCAATGGTTTCATCTTTTTTGAGACTGCTTGATGGAGATAAATAACATAAGAGTTTATTAGAATGCTGTTCAACATACTATAGAAGACACAAAGAGGCCATCTCCGGGTTTTCCTTCATTGTCATCCCTTTCTAGTTGCGATAGCACTTTGTTTATTTCCAAACTTGTATTCAGTACATCATCCATTGTAACTAATGTACTCGTAATTTAATTTAACTATTTACAACTAAAATATCACTATAACTAATAATATATACAATGAAAATCAACCATTTAAATATTTACACACGGATGAAAAAACGGTATTTTTTCCCATTAAAAAGCAAGTTTTGTCAACACACGAAATTCGGTTTTTTCCATTGTTTTGAAAATAGCAAAAGTAGTGTCACTAAAACCACTGTAACTTAATTACACAATGTCGGAATGTCATGAAAGTTTGACACGTAACTTCTAAAGGTTGGTACTAACTGAGAATGGTATGGATTTGTTATTAGAGGCACCATCTGTTGGTTAGTCCCAGGACTCGTTGATTGATGAGTTAGTCTGACAGGCGACGAAGGACTCACTGAACTGGACTGTACCGAGTCAACAGCTTGGAGTGCCGATTGGTATTGACCTTGACTAGGAAGGGGAAGGGGAAGGTAACATACTAGAGGTGGGGTTGCGGTCATCCCTCTCCTTTGCCTCCCAGACCGGTTATTGTGGGGAGCCTCGTCTGAGAGACTACGCATTACCATTCTCAGGTTAAAATTGGAAAATCAATTCTTTAGAGTACACAATGGTAACAGTTGATAAATGTATACTACCTTGATCAAAAAGTTTGAGGACTGGCCACCGTGTGGCGCTGTCAGTCACCCGACTGGAATTCTTTTTTTTTTGTTAGGTTACAACATCTATCATTGACACTTCCTTCCAAATTTCAGCGTCATAGCTTGACATTTGTAAAAGTTACGCTGTACTGAGTACATTTACCTTTGAGCATGTTTTCGATTTTTTACAAGTTTGAAAATGGCATCAAGTGTGCATCAACGAGTTTGCATTAAATTTTGTGTGAAAAACGGATTTAACGGTCCGCAGACCTTGGAAATGTTGGAAAAGTGTTTTTTGATGGCATTAACGCTTCAGAAGTGATCGTGAGTCGGTCGAGGATGACGAACTAAGTGGCAGTCGAAAACCGATGAAAACATCCATAAGTTGGCCGAAAACTGCAAATTGACCATCAAAGAGCTGGCAGAGGACTTGAACATCGCTTAGGGATCCGCTAAAGACATTTTGGTTAGTGATTTGGGCCTCAGACATGTCGCTGCAAAACTGGTGCCGAAAGACCTCAATTTCATGCAAAAAAAGGACCGCGTTGAAATCGCGAAAAACATAATTTCCATGAGTTTTTGACCAAAAACAACACGACTTCTATCCAACAGCCTTTGAATTCACCTGATCTGGTTCCTGCTACTTTTTCCTGTTCATCCGACTTAAAAAACCGCTTCGCTTCGCGGAACGCGTTACAGCACCCGAGAGGATGTCATGAAAAAATCGAAGACGGCTCTGATGGACAAACCGAAAATTGAGTACCAGCGGTGTTTCGAGGATTGGATAAAGCACTGGCGTAAGTGCGTTGCAGTCGATGGGGAGTACTTTGAAGGGGACCATATCGATTTTGATGAATAAACTTGTATTTTCGATATTATGAATAAAGTCCTAAAACTTTTTGATCAAGGTAGTACATGTACATAAATCAGAAAAATCTCTGCACCTTGCATAATTATTTAAGAGCTTTCATCTTATTTTTAAGTTTTTTTATTTGTTATGTAAATTTATATAACATATCTCCTTAGTACATTTTATTTTCCACCATGTTTTGATGAAAAAAATATTAAGGAGATACAACTTCAAAAAGGTAAAAATTATCACATTAACATTTATTATCATAACGAGATAAAAAGTCATAAAGTAAAAGTGTATCTAAATAGTAATGTTAAAATTTATATTTAAAAAAAAAGTAAAATGAGAAAATTTAACATATTTATAAAGTAAAAGAGCGTTAACTAAAAATGAGACAATTTGTAAAAAGTATTGTTGTCATTTTCATGTTGTTTATAATTTTATTTAATTGAAAACATATTTAATAGATATGAGTATAAAGGTCCATAAGATCTCTAGTTATTCAATTCATAATTAATTTAAACTAAACAAAAAATCTTATTATTTTGTTAATGTATTGAAATACAAATGGATGGATAATATAAAGGGTTCAAGTATTCAAATACCATAATGATAAGTCAAGTATTAAAATACCATAATGAAACAAATACACAATTTAATGTCGAATGCAATTTTGTAATGAACTGCAAATGTTATATTTTATAGTTTTATTGCAGATTAGCAAAAATTAACACTAAAAATAGTCCTTAAGTAGACGATACAAAGACAATATCTTTATTTTACTTTGTTTAAATGAAAATACTAGTACTAAAACTATTAGTAATATAAATTTAAAACAAAAGAGTGCATGTTAAATTCAAAAACAACCCATGAGTTACATTAAAAAAGAATCTATTAATTTTACATATCAAAAAACTTTGATTGTGTAGCAATGAATGAATAAATAAAAATGTTTAAAATAATAAATAACTTACAATATTTACAAAAATACTAGTAAAAATATTTAAAGTAATACTATCAAGATTTTATATTGTTTGTTATTTATAGAGGAAATATGTGGACAAAAACTATAACTGATTATGTTAAATGAATAACAATAAAAAGACAATTTTAAAAGTTGCATTTATGTTTACAGTACAATGCTTAACTTATGTATTTCCTCTTGAAAAGATTATCTGAAAGTGCCTACTTCGTTAACTCCAGTTGTGAGTTTAAGAAGTTTTAATTTTTAAAATAAATTTGCCCAGATTTAAGATTTCTAAAAAATGAGCAGGTATAATTCATTGTCATATACCCTTACAAACCCAATAAGTAACATTAGGCCATTCCGGGTTCACAATTTTTTAATCCATTCAAACGAAGAAATTTTTATGAAAGATCATAAAGAATAGGTAATGTATTCAATTTCGAGGAGACAGGGGGATGCTTATAATTGAAACTTTTCCATTTTAGTTTATTGTCATACTGGCGTTTAATTATCATTATTATTAATTATAAGACAAAAAAATATTTCATTTAACGTAACAGAAAAAGAAAAATTGAAATCATTAATGAAGCTGCTGTTCTGTGTAATGGGTTGTTGTACATTTATGCTATATGTAATTTAAGACTTAACCTTAACACTTTTTAAAAAATATATTTTTTTGTTGTGTAAAAATAGTAAACATTTTTTTTTTTTTTAATCCACTTTGCTCAGATTTCTCCTGTTACACAAAGGGTCTGCTTTTAGCGTTAGCTTATTCGTTAGGAATAATATCAACCAGATTTCTTCTTATACTGCTAGACGGTACCGAGAATATATCAACCGTGTCATTCAGTTGGTTCAATATCTCTATACCACGCGTGACTGAGTGTTTAGCCATGATATTCGTCCTGTAAGTTGGTATGTAGAACCAAAGGGTGATTCCTTGCACGGCTATATTTATTGGGTACATATAAACTTAGTGCTTCTAGAATCGCGGGACAGTTAAAGGAACCTTGGAAAACCTTTATTAGGAATATCGCAATGGATTCTTGCCTTCTTGTTTCGAGGCTTCTATAGTTACACACCGTGAGAAGTTCGGCATGGTGAGCATATTTTGGGTAATCGCCCTTTGTTCTGTACCATAGATATCTGAGGATTTTTTTTTGTATTTGTTCTATATCGTTTTTATATTTGAGCTGATAAAGGAGCCCAAACCGTAGATGCATATTCTAATTTGGTTCTAATTAGATAATTATATAAGTTTCGGAGGATATCGGTGCTGTTAAATTCTCTTGATATTCTCATTATAAAACCGAGTAGTTTGTAACAGTTCGATATCAAACGTGAGACATGGTTAACGAACGTGAGTCCGACATCGAAGGTTACGCCCAAATCCTTGAATTCAGAAACTCTGTTTAGTGCCACTCCCTGTATAGTATACTGATGGTGGATTGGTGAAAACGATCGACTATAAGATACACAGACACATTTATTAATGTTGAACAGAAGATGATTTTGCTCACTCCAGGAGACTAGGGAGTCTAGGTCCTGTTGTAACTGTACACAGTCGTGAGGTGAATTGATCTTTTTGAAAATTTTCAAGTCGTCAGTGAACAATAAACATGTCGAGTGACTTATAGAATTTTGAATGTCGTCTATTAATATGAGGAATAGTAGGGGACCTAAATTGGATCCTTGTGGAATACCAGATCTTGCGATAAATTCCACAGAATACTTGTTACGGATTGTTACATATTGAGATCTTTCTTTTAGGTATGATGCAATTAAATCCAATTAGATTTAAAATGTTCTCCTTAAGGGCGCTCCAACTCAGGATTTGAACCCAATATTATTGACAGATTTAAAATATTACAAAATAAATATATGATATACACATATAAGTGTAAGGATAGGAAGCTAGTGGGGTACAGTTTATTAATTTACATTTATGAAATAAATCATAGTTGACCTATATTCAATAATGGTATTTTTCCACAAAATTACACAAAATGCATTATTTATATTATATAAAATAAAAAAATATTAAACAGAAAAACTGAATTTGAAGTACTAGGCACGTCCAGAACGTAAAGAACGATTGCGCACCACGTGAAGTGCGTAGCGTCATTCGTTTTCTGAATGCACAAAATGTTCGGCCTATCGAAATATATAGGCAAATAAAGAATGTTTATGATGATAGTGCAATGAACGAGGCTTCAGTGAGGAAATGGTGCATAATGTTTAATCAAGGAAGAACCAGTGTGCACGACGAAGATCGGAGTGGGAGACCATCACTTGTTACGGATGAGTTGAAAGCAAAAGTTTAAGACATAATTCAGGAAAACCGGCATTTCACTTTAAGCACATTACATTAATTTTTCCCACAAATTTCATTGCTCTTATGTGAAATAGTGACAGAGCACCTTGGCTACAAAAAAATGTGTGCTCGGAAAAGAAAAACCGAATCTCAACACCAGAAAAGTGATGGCGACAGTTTTTTGGGACCGCAAGGGTTTGATCTTCATACAGTTTATGCCAAGAGGACATACAATAAACTCAGAGGCCTATCGTGAAACTCTTCAACGACTTAGACGCCCCATCTAAAACAAGAGACGTGGAATGTTGTCGGGAAGGTGATTTTGATTCATGACAATGCGCGGCCTCATGCATCAGCACGAACACAGCTAGAACTTCAACGTCTTAAGTGGGAAATTTATGGACATCCTCCTTATAGCCCTGACTTGGCACCAAATGATTTTCACTTATTCCCGAAACTAAAGGAATTTTCAGGTGGAAAACAGTTGGCAAACGATGAAGACCTCAAACAAGTAGTGACATCCTGGCTCAAATCTTGGGCGGTAGAAGAGTATAACATCGGAATTGAAAAATTGGTTCCACATTAAAATAAGTGCCTTGACAGCTATGGCGACTACATTGAAAAATAGAGTAAGGTACTGTGACTTAGTAAATAAAGTTTTGTGTTGATCTTTCATTTTTATTTACAATATATGGATACATATATACACACAAAGATATGATACATATTTATTCACAGGCACTTAAGTACGTTGATGAGTGATTTCTAATGCGCTCAATCTTAGAAGAAAATTTACTTTTGCTTTTGGTAATGTGATATGAAATATGTCAATATCCAAAGCAGTCCCGTTCACAAGAGTTAAGGCCCTTCCAACAGGCATAGCGGCTGGAAGACCCGTTCTTGCGTATGTTATTGAGAACAGTTCTTGCCGGCGCAGTCTAGTGTAATTGTTAAGAACATTTAATGCTAATCTTTGTTGTAATGTTGGACAGCTCACAACTCCTCGAACGAGTTTGACAACGTATGGATAGATACCATGTATAGACACCGAACCATGGATAGATACCAAACTCTCTCATATAGAGATATCGTAGATATTTTTTTTGTACTTTCTCCACCATGAGTGAGTTCTGCGCCCCCACCGGGCTCCAAATGCAAGCATTGCTTTCTTGTTTGCTACGGATCAATGAATTAAACAATGTTTTGAGCACTATTTGGTTTTCAAACGGCTTAGGGATTCTCATTACAAATCCTAGGGTTTTATAAGCTGAGTTGCACATAATTTCTATGTTAGGACCAAATGCGAGATTGCTGTGGAACAAGACACCCAGATCTTTAATATTATCTGTGTGGGTATAGGTATAGATTATAGTGTATATCTATGGAATTTCAAGACGTGTGAGCGATGACACGACATAATTTTGCACTTTGATGCATTGAAATATAATTTATTATTGTGGCTCCACTCACAAACATTGTTGAGATCTTACTGTAAGTCTAAGTCGGTATAAGAACGATTTTTTTTAAAGATTTTGAGGTCATCAGCAAATAGTGTTTTTTTTTATAACTCTACCTATATCATTAATAAAAGTAAGAAATAAGGTAGGTCCAAGATTAGACCCCTGAGGAAGGCAGTGAAGTAATTGGAGTTGTAGATTCCATGTGAAACAAATTGTTTTCTTTATATAACAACACGATTTAGTTACTGTTTTCACGCATCCTTGGACCCGTTTGATTGACGATTACCCTATTGATGATGACCCTACATGATTTATCATTGGAACAGCGTCACCATAAACTTCGACAAGCATTCGATGGACTTCAGCTGCACTTTTCTTCCAATTAAATCAGAAAATTAAAACCTCCCGCAAATATTCGGTTAACACAAAATTCGACATTTTCAACACTGTAAAAAACAAGGTTTTTGCATGAAACTCAAAGCGATATAAACTGAATATTATTGGCAGATGTCTAACCTCTCTGAAACCGCCAAAATCGGCTGTCACTTAGAACCATTCATAACAGCCAGAGCCATCTTTTGGAAACGGACCGAACTAATTTGTACTCCCAATAGTTTACAAGTATATTATATTCCACTATATTTATAAGTAAACATGTTTTCTGTGTCAAGTTGTGACAACCATGACATTTTGTGAATATTTAAACTGTGTTTTTCTGAGTGAACGGCAGCTCAAACGCCCCACGGTGTATATATTTAGTAAGTTTTCATAATATCCTTTATATCTGTATACAAAAAATAATATTTTTTAAGGTTTTATTTTTGTTGAAAAAATCCCGGCCTGCTGGGTACGGCCATACTAATAACTTCCGGCACTTAAAGGGTTAATGTGCATATTTGAAGAAAATATTACAACAACAAAATAATTCACATTTGATGTGCCATTAACGTTAATTGTGTAGTGGATGTGTGTGATTTCATTTTGAAAGCTAATTCAAACATTGAACAATGCATTAAAGTCAGGCAGATATTACAGAATGTTATTCGATGTTATAAAGATTTGTATGCTAAGAAAAAGAAAAAATATTTTGAAAACAACGTTGTTGAAATATATATTTTTAAATATTTGTCTTTACTCTATGGGCATTGTTTATTTACCATAATCTTTAGTGCTGCTATTCTTTAGTTTATTTTTATCTTCTTTATGTGCAGGTGTGTGCAAGAGTTCTATGGGCATCGATTTGAGTGCGCGAACGACTAAATATTTTTGCAAACCAATGCTTATGATTGGAACACATTGTTAGAATACCTTGATCAGTATGTTTTTGCTTAGTATGGTGTTTTTCCGACACATATTAACCATACTATGCAGCTGTATTAATTAAAAATTCTTAATTTTTTTTATTCACTGTGATTTTATTTATCTATAAACCACTTAATGCCCTTGAACGAGACCCTCTCGCGCGCCAAATGCGTTCCAATTTCCACTATCTCGAGCCACGCTCACTTGTCTCGACTTGCAGTGTTCTAAGTTTAGCTAACACGTGTAATGCTCGCCAGTCATTCACGTTTTATTTATTGTAAAATTGCCTGCAGTTGTGAGTGGTCGTGTTTTGTGTTGCTTATTTTGTATTTACGATATTGTGTTGGTATTTACGTAGGTCTATGGTTAACTTAACACAATGCTTTCAAATCTACCATATCAAATTGAATTTTTAATTTTTCTTCATTATTTTAAATTAAAATATGTTTCAATTGAAAAGTGTATAAACTTAAAATCAAAACAATGTTTTTTGAAACCCTCTTTGTAAAAAAACCCTAGCATTAAGTGGTTCATAAACGGTAAAATTTACCTTATAATAATAATTACAAAAAAAAGAGCAATGAGTGCTTCATACATTTAAAAAAAAAGACTATAATAATATTGTTTGAAACAATGAAGGTAGAAAAAATTTATTTGTTAAACTTTTATTTTTTTAGTCAATAGTTTATTTTATTTTCATTATCTATACATAAAATAATACACCGTTGCAGGCACTACTAGCTAAGAAAACATTTTGGGCATAGGGATAGGGTACTTCACTACTGTTAGGTACGTGTTAAGTGAAAACCAGATTGGTATTTTAAAAAATTGTGTACCAGAATGAATCGAACCCTTAATCTCCACGTTGGAATGCAGGTGTCTTATAAACTAAGTCTCGAAAGTCATGCGGTTTAAGTAAATCTTTTAGTATAAAGTGACAAAAAGTATTTCACGATGCAAATAGACTTGAAAAGTTAACAAATAAAAATCGATAATTCTATACAAAATTATATATTTTAACCAAGGATTTATGTTTTACTTTGTGGGCTCCGCTTTAAGGCGGTTTGCTTTTTATAAAATGACACTTTTCACCACCAAAAAGAATTAACATAGGGTGAATGTAGGGTTAACAAAACAATATTGTAGAACTACTTATTTTATCAATTTGTTTTCCATTGTTTTTTTAGGCCTGGTGCTATTGTGAACTTAATAAAATGATAAATATTTTAAGAAAAAAGGCTGCGAGTAATTTTACTGGTGGTTGTGTGGAACGTTGTTAGCAGTATAAGTGAGGTATTTCTGTACTGTGAGATGGGGATAGATTGTTCCTGCTTGTTGCACTACCATTTGTTAAAATATTCTGAATGCACTAATTGCTCGGTCAATACAGTTTTGGAAACAAAAATTGT
Source organism: Odontocerum albicorne (assembly GCA_949825065.1). NCBI lineage: Eukaryota > Metazoa > Arthropoda > Insecta > Trichoptera > Odontoceridae > Odontocerum > Odontocerum albicorne. Next base: position 25,988,780 of record OX463850.1, read on the forward strand.
CTTAAATAATAAATGGTGCGTAAGAAGAAATAAAATAAATAAATAAAACACTTATTTTATATTTTTATGTTCACCACAGGTTAGTAGTCTTTTCGAAGATTCAAGAAATAAATGGTGTAACTAGAATGTTTCTTCATTAGACTTTCACAGGTGATGATATTTGTTATAACCTCTTGGCGTTGTCAAACTAAATACCCAAATTTTCGATAAAAATCATTGTTGTAAAAATCTTTTGTCATTTTCACATTCACACATGATTTATCAAGTCAGCTTTATTTTAATAATATGTGTATTTATAGTTTATCTAACTTTATTCATTTATAGTTTAACTTTACACCCGGCGCAATTTTATGCTTTTTTCTCGCTGTTCTGAAAAGGTTGCATGAAAAAATTGTTGCATTATGCAAGAACTTAGAGTCTGGTATTTTCAAATGTGGATCTAGATCCTTTAGTAAATCCTTAATTCTTCCAAACAAATCAGTAAATACACTGAAGCATTCAATTCATTTGGAGAAGGGTTTGAAAGCTGATAAAACAAGTATATAAATAAATTTACTAGCTAAATACTATTTTATAATTTCGCTTATTTAATTTCATCTCCATGACATGTGTTCTTACTTTACCAAAGCTTTCATCGGTATGTGTGGGCAATATTGATCTCCTATAGTTACATCTACACATCAACTCTTATAGGCTAGTGATTATGTTCATTGAGAAGAGAAACAATAGTATCATGTTCTATATTCAATGATGCTTTACATCCCATCTTGATCTCCATACATCTCCAATATGACTTCTTGGTTGCTTTGTAATATTTATTCATCCTATAATGATGTCCATTTAAAGATAATATTCTTCCAGATTTTGACTGTATATATTTTGCTAAAAAGAAATTAAAAGATTAATATCTTGTTTAAATTACAATAATTAAGAAAATAACAAGTGTATGTAATAAAATATAACTATTTTTCAATACTTAAACTGGTGCTGGTCAGTACATTATCATCATCTGTCATTTATGGAATGTTGGTGGTACTAAGGTTATGATCTATGGGCAATTGGTGGAACAGGTTGCGGCTACAATCTCCACTCCTCTCAATCACTTAATGTTTTCATTGCAATGTACAGCTTCCCCCAGTTAATCCCTTTACCTGATCATTCCATCGTGCCGGCGCTTCGCCTCTACCTCTTTTTCCTAACACACGTCCCATAGCTATCAATTCTCCAGGCTCATTGAAATGCAGGATTCCTTGAAAGTGCTCACAAGCCCAACTCAATATTTAAATTTTTCATAATCACAATATTGGCCCATACCTTTGTGATATTTTCAAAAGGTATTGATGATTTTCAAAACATCTTATACCTACATTAACACGTTCGCTGCTAAAGGCGCCCATGGGCGTCAACACATTTTTTGTAGAGACGCTGATGACGCCCGTTGAGCGTCATTCGATCCTCTTTGTTTGTATGGTACCGAATATTTTAAGATTTTAAGGTTTTCGTAAGATTTTAAGGTTTCGAAAATACCGTAAGATTTTAAGGTTACGAAAATATGATTTTTTTCAGTACCTCTACACTATTCTATAAATACATATCGCAGTGAACGTGTTAATAGCCTATTGCTCAAGATTAAATTAAATAAAGTATTCTGGAACTGCAGATTTCATTTCCAAAAGGCAAAATATACAAGTCAGGTGTAAAAGCTGAGGTGCTGTATGGATCTGAATGTTGGGCTGTGCAAGTATCAGGTCGGTAAATATGAAACCGGAATTTGCTCATAGATGGCTCAAGTTGTCAATGTGATGACTGTCAAATCGCATCATTGGCGCCTTTTCCTTGTGTTTACATTTGTCAAAGACTTTTAACTCACAACAATACAAGTTTAATACAACTACATATGTTTTCATAGCGTTGAACATGTCTGTTTTTGTGCCTGAAACTACGATTTACGGACAGCATTGATTTTCTGTTACCATTTGAAGAAAACTGCTGCAGAATCGTATCGAATGCTTGTCGAAGCTTACGGTGAGCATGCTCTTGGTATATCACAGTGCTTTGAGTGGTTTAAAAAATTCAAAAGAGGCGATTTTGACGTGAGAAACGAAGAACATGGAAGACCACCGAGAAAGTTTGAAGAGGCCGAATTGCAAGCATTGTTGGATGAGGATGACGCTCAAACACAACAACTCGCGAATCAATTAAATGTGACACGAGAAGCCATCTCCATATGTTTGAAAGCCATGAGAAAGATCCAGAAGGTGGGAAAATGGGTTCCACATGAACTGAATGAAAGACAGCAGGAAAACCGAAAAACTACTTGCGAAATGATGCTCGCTAGGTACAAAAGAAAATCAATTCTCCGTCGAATTGTGACTGGCGATGAAAAATGTATATATTTCGAGAATCTTAAGCGTAAAAGATCATGGGTAACTCTAAGCAAACCAGCGACATTGACTGCAAGGCCAAATCGCTATGGACGGAAGACAATGCTCTATGTTTGGTGGGATCAGAAGGGTGTTATCTATTATGATATGCTAAAACCTGGCGAAACTGTTAATACTGAACACTACCAACAACAAATTATGGATTTGAACCAAGCATTGCGTAAAAAACGACCAGAATATGGAAAGAGGTAACACAAAATGATTTTGCTTCATGATAATGCACCATTGTTGGCAAATACTTTCGCATGCGGCTTACTCACCAGACTTGGCTCATTCGATCACTACTTGTTTGCATCGATGGGACACGCACTTGCTGAGTAGCGCTTCCCTTCTTACAAAAATGGCTCGATTATTGGTTTGTCTCAAAAGAGCAACAGTTTTTTTGGCGTGGCATCCACAAATTGCCAGAGAGATGCGGAAAATGTGTAGCTAGCGATGGGCCATACTTTGAATGAAATATTTTTTACTATTTTTATACAATAAATGTGTATTTTCTATAAAAAAAATCCGGTTTTATATTTACAGACCTGGTAAGTTGAATAAAAACTTTATATTGTTCTGTTGTATTTATGTTCATTCTGAGATAAGCCTCTTGTATGTAAAACCATGATGAATAAAAGAAGAAATCAAAGTTATTTATTACAATAACATGATGAATTCTTTACTCTAGCTGGTGAGATGCACGACTGCCACTCATAGGTTTTGGGTTTAGATCCCGATGGTATTGCGATGACGAACCAAAAGTTTCGTGCCTACTCCTGTGGTTCTTAGCCTGAAGGCTCAATTGATAAAGGAAAATGTTGTCTCCTAATAATGCTCTTCCAAATCACCAATTTGGATATGTTGAAGCGTTACCATATAAATTAAAAGGAAAAAAAAAACAATTTCTAATAAATAAATTCTTCTGGTATGACCTTCCTTAGGTAATGTTACACTGGTTGGGCTAGACATAAATAAGTCAAAAAGTATTTCAAAGGATAAAATAAAATACTATTATAGAATAATTTGTGAATTTATATATTATCACAAAATTTCATTATTACATAAGTGTATACTTGAAAAAGTAATTAAGACAAATTATTTCTCAACCTATCACTAAAATATTTTTTTATATATGTACACTGTTTCTTTCAATTATTATCTTACATATTTTATACAATATACAGTGGAACCTCGGTTTTCAAACTTAGTCTGTTCCAGAAGGCTGTTCATAAACGCAAATCAATTTTTCTCATAAGTAATGTAGATTAGACTAATCCGTTCCAGACCCTCAAAAATACACAGTGCGGAAACACAATAAATAGATAACATAAATGAAAATTTAACTGCTCTTTACCTGTACTAAGAGCTGATGATGTAAGTGAAAGGTGGTGAGGCAGGTGGAGAGGAGAGATGTTATTGTTTGTCAAGTGAATCACCTTTAAACATCAGGTGACTGTCTTTCTCAGGTTCTTTCACTTTTCTGTCTCACTAAAAACCTGTCCAATGAGGTTTTTTATGCGTGTTTTAATTTTTTTTTAAGTCAGACATGGCATATCATTGAAAATATATGTTTGAGAACTGAATTATGTTCAAGAACCTAATTAAAACAATATATTCGAGAACTGAACTGTTCCAGATGAGACGTTCGAGAGCCGAGGTTCCATTGTACAAATTTACTTAAAGCATTTCAGAGAGAATGGAATGTCATAGTTTTGTATTGAATATTATCGAGATTTGTATTTATTTTCTAATAATTTTGTACAAAAATGTATATTTTTTTCCCCAATGTTTTCTGGTCTTTCTTATATTTTTCTTCATTATGTTTAATGATAAATTCTAAAAGTTAAAATGAACCTTGTATTAAAATTTGTTTGTTTAATGGTGAATTTTTTTTCTCTTTTGTTATTCAATGTATTGCAGTATTCCGACTACACGACCTTTTGTTATTCAATGTATTGAAGTATCCCGACTACACGACCTTTTTTTGTTATTCAATGTATTGCAGTTTCCCGACTACACGACCTTTTAATTATTTAACATTCTGATTTATCCAATCACAATCAAAATGTGAAAAATAATATATAATGCCGATTTTTAGATTATGTTTCATAGCTATTTTACATAAATAATTTTTCACTGTTTTCTTTTTTTATATATAATGCTGTTCTGTTTTTGTTCACATCATTTTTTTAGTTTTTTTATAATTTTCGATGTAAGGTATATACGAGGGTGGTTCAATAAGTATCCGTGTTAGAAATGAAGATGCCATTTTTTTCAAAAACAAATTATTTATTTCTCAACATAGTCTCCTTTTAGGGATATACACTTTTCCCAACGTTTCTGCCATTTTTTTAACCCCTCCAAAAAATAGGAATTGTCGAGCTCTGCAAAATACGTCTGTCTCGACGATGACCTCATTTGAGCTAAATTTTTTCCCTGCGAGTCATTTCTTCATGTTTGGGAATAAGAAGAAATTGCAGGGAGCCAGGTCAGATGAATAGGGGAGGTGCGGCAGCAATTCATAACGCAATTCATGCAGTTTGACGGCGACAGCTCAATGTGATCGTCTTCACCTTCTTTGGAGCAGATTCACCGGAAGCAACCCATTGTTTTGATTGTTGCTTGGTTTCCGGTGTTTGGTGATCAATCCAGGTCTCATTGATGGTTACAACTCGACGCAAAAACTCCTTCGGATCTCGCTTAAATTGCTCCAAACACAGCTTCGAAGTTGAAAGCCACACGCACTTGTTGTCGCGGCACCCATCGGGCCAACATCTTTTTCATCGCCAACTTATCATGTTAAATATTAATTGGCATTCCCGTTGACACACATATGGCCTCTACTACTTCGCACACTTTCGTTCGACGATCAGCGAAAACCATGTCGTGGACTTTTTCAATGATTTCCTCGGTAACCACATTTGTCGGGTGTCCTGGGCGATCCTCATCAGAAACGGATGTTCGACCATGTTTAAATTCGTTGAACCAATATCTAACTGTTGTCATTGATGGTGAAGGGTCCCCATAAACTGCATACAATTTCGCTTTTATCTCCTCACATGTTTTCCCATCCAAAAACAAAAAGCGAATCACTTAACGATACTGCACTTTCTCCATTTTAGCAAAAACCACGTTGCACTGCTTACTGCAATGGCTGTCGAATACAAACTAACCTATGAATCAGTGTTAAATTTGTTTTTGGCGTCGTTCAACAGATGGCAGCACATGATGGTAGCAGCAACTTGCCTTAGCAACGCCGTCTGTCGTCAAACATGGGTACTTATTGAACTGCCCTCGTACTATATGAAAATGTATTTCTATTTAGTAAGCGCATGTTTTAAAGTAATAAAACAACACATTTTCAGTTTGATGATGTTTTCAGTTTGATAAGTGGTATGCTTAGTTTATAAATAAATACTACATTGTCTATATATTTGTGCATATAGTGTATAATTTGTCCAATTGTAATTTTAATTTTTTGCTAAAGATCTAAACCAGTATTTCTTAATCTTTTTGAGCAGTGACCCATATTAGCAAATTAGTTTTGGTTTCCAGATCCAAATAAAGATTAATAAAATAACACATACAGTAATAATATTTTGCAGTAAAGTACAATACTTTACTGTATTGCACATACAGTAAAGTATTGTAATTGTTGAAAATATTTCGCAACCTATTCAAAATGCCAACTGACCAACTTTGGCCACGACTCATAGGTTAAGAAACTATGGTCTAAAACGACAAATATTATAAATAAGTCATGAATGGTCTTCGTAGCCCACTTGGAGTTTTTGGGTTAATAACCTAAGCTAATTCAAAAAAAAAATTATTTTCTTCATGTTGAAAAAGCACCCTTTATTCTCCAAATATATTATGAAAAATTTGATTGTAAAGGTTTCACGTTTCAAAAATATTCAAGTAGGTTGGTTTTGTAAAAACATAAGATTGGTACGTAAGATTGGTACAGTATTTTTTAGCATTCAAAAATAAATTCAGTTATAAATTATGCGACATTCCTTTTTCCGAAAGTCATATTGTTAAAATTATATTAAAATCTCTATAAGAAAAATTGAATATTTAAACTGAAAACTTATGATAGAATAATTTTGCTGCAATTAGATACGAAATTCAAACCATTCTTTTATTGTATTGTCAAATGAAATATTATTGCAAAATGTTGTTCACTGTCACTACCCTTCCTCAATAACAAGCTAATCTATTGCAATCACGAGTATAAATTGGTAGTGAGGACTAATTCACCTAAAATATAGGTTTTTTCAACATTTTCATTTACAGTTTACCTTCTTCCATTTGACTTAGAATGGTGCTTCAAATTAATTCATGAGCTAAAATCGTAAATACATTAAAAAGCCTTTATTTTCCGCCACTGATCACTATTTAAATTGAATATCTTGTCATTTTCTTTAAATATCAGGAATTACACAATATTTTTTTATCTCATATACAAATACCATAGAAATTTTGTATTTTTATCTCTAATGTTATGATGATTTAAGAAAAACTCGATATATTTATTATCTGATACTTTTGAAAATACGTCTAGTAGTTTGCTTACATCTTAACATATTCTCCATTCTTGGTTTTATAGTATCTTGGTGGAGGATGAGAATGGCTCCCAGAAGAGTATAATAAATATTGGTCGCGAGTATAAGCAATAGTCTTGCATTTAAGTGAATCATAGGAAGAGCATCGCCATCTTGTGTTAGTAATCTTGCAGCTTGCAGCTTTAGTATTCTTGTAGTATGTGTAACCATCAACCATGAGAAGAGTTTGGCCATTTCTTTTGTATATAAATTGTGCTTGTCGCAGAGATTCTATAAGTAAAATATATATTGTTGAGTTTTGAACACATCAAAGAAACATTTTATTTATTTAAGAAATAATATTGTAATACATCATAGTATTATTACTTCTTAGGCAATTCTATAATTTCTTTAATATAAACATAGCTTTGTTAAAAAAGAAGGAAATTAATTAGAAGGTATAACGGAAAGCAGGAATCTAGAAAGACATTGAACAATATACACGAGTACATTGAGATAAATGCAGGCAACCTGATAGAAATTAAATAAATGGATGAAAAGGATAAAAAATACATCATGAAGTTGAAGATATTATTTTTATCAACTCGATTGTATCTGTGAATCATTTAAAAGGTGACGTACTCTGCAGTCATAAGCAAAAACGTAGCAATGGGAAAAAATCAGAAATTTAACTAAATATGAGGCAATATTATTTATTTCAACACAAAAACAATAAAATGTGATTCATAAGCAAAAAGACAGCAAGTGCCTGTGCGTTTACTGTGTTTTTGCTTATGAATCACATTTTACTGCTTTTTTGTTTATGAATCACAACATTTTTAAGCAGCAATGAAAAATATAATAGTGCAGTTTTCTCAAAACTTAACTTTTGCCATTAGCAGAGTTTTTGCTTATGAGGGCAGTACTTTTCTCAACCTATTAAATTTGTCGCAAGCTCCATTCACAAACTCTGCATGCATGTTCACTCTTAAGAATTAAATAAAACAAAACAAGGCAACTAAGTTCTATTTAATTCATCTGCATTCCATGGACTGCCAGAAGAACCAATCCATCGGTTATTGAAGAGTTTGGGGTTACGATATATCTGTCTGTGCTATATGTAAGAAGAATTTTACAATACTTTGGACACGGTGTCGGGGGACGACAGTCTTGAGAGGTCAATTGGTGGGAAATTTGAATAGCAACAGGAGCAGAAACCGAACACCCATCTAATGGTGTCCTGGTGAAATAAACACCAAGGTGCTCATATCAGGAGGTGCTACATAGGAAAGAGATTGTGTACAAAGAGAGTCGATTGATGACCATGGTGATCACGATCCTCAGAATTGAAGGAAAGAAAAGAATCCATCTCCAAACTGCACAAGGAAGAAGAAGAATCCATCTCCAAAATAATGAATAAAAGTTAACTCCTTGAACCCTGAGATATCTGTTTTACTGGAGCTCTGACCCTAAGCTCCTGAGCAATTTTCGACAATTATTAATAAGAATTTATTTATCGCCAGAATTCAAGCTTGGAATGATAAACATTAAAAGTTTTCAGAACCACATCCAATGCTAAGGAACACCTCGCTTGATTTGCACCAGTATACAGTCTTCTTGCGTCTTTCTCCTTTGCATCACGTCAGGATTACTTCTTTTAGCTCGCTTATATTTTTCCGCACACACAACACATCTATTATGTGACTTTGCTTCTGCTGGTCATTCAGACATGTGTATGGGATATTGTTCAATACATTTAGAAGCCTCGACTCATTCGGATCTATACTGTTTGAGGCGACTCGTTTCCGACGATACCCTCCTACTAATTCATGGCAGTTTGTCTACAAACATGTGAAAGGTTTGAATGCGTTTTCCTAAAACCTTGTGTGGACTGAAATAGTCTTTCATTACATAAGCATTGTAGGCACACCAAACAAAAAATTTCACAATAAATCGCCTTCGCCATTTATAATGGCGCCTACATTTTTGTAATTTCGTCATTTTTATCTGTACCGCCCATACAGGCATTGTAAGCCTTTACTAAAGCTGGGCATGCCACCGGTACTCTTTTGCGCTCCAATTTATTGTAACGTAATACTGTTACATCGGTATCAGCGATAAATTTGGTTGCCAAAAGGTAAATAGGTTTTTTATCGCACCAAACAATTGCAGCTACTTTGCCATTGAATAACAATGGGTGCGGCGAGCCGCGGTCCATTTTATTTTTCGGGATCAGTTCTTTTGGAAACCTTTTGGTAATGTGGTTCTGCATAATAAAGTCCCCTGCTTTTCTTTCAAATATTCTGCAATATTCATAGAAGTAAAAATCTGTCAGTATATAAGCAGTGACCAAGATTCTCATATGGTTTGCTCAACCTAGCCACCAAACAGCCTGTCACTCCTAATTCTCTCTCCATTTGTTGATCCAAGTCAACTTTCCCGGTATACATTTCCGCATTCAATATGTAGCCACTTTTACTTTTGCATAAAAGGTAACTTTTTAGACCTCACTTGATTGGTTTCTGTTTTGTGTATTGTTTTATACTTAGTTCATTTTTTGTAGGTATCATGCCTTCATCTAGTGAAAGATCACATTCTGGAACATAATACTGCTGAAAATTTGGAAGAATAATACCAAAAATTGGTCTGCTTTTGTATATTTTGTTTGACTTGTTGATGTTCGCATTTCTTTCATCTACACAGTGCAGCATTGACCAAATAGCTAAAAAGCGATCTCGAGAAAAAACTTTGCCAACTCCGGGCGTAGATGTAAGCCAGCTTCCCTTTTTATTCCAGATCATCTCGTATCTATCTTTATACATCTATAATTCCAGAGCTATTCGACATCCAAAGAAAGCCTTTAGTTTTAGAAGAGTAACAGGTTCGAATGACTTAGCATAGTAATGTGTGGGCTTATTTTCTTTCACATATAACGCTTGTCGATTTGTCTCTTGTAGAATGAGCTTCCAAAATAATGAAAGAAAATCTATTAGCGTACTCTCGCTTGAAAATGTATTAGGGATATTTCTTGGTCCTGTATTTTCCAATGGCTTGAATGTGATTTCTGTGGTTGAAAATGAAGAAGTATCCGTTGACCAAATTAATTGTAAACTAACATTAGAATTGTCCTGAACAGTCGGAACAGTAACTAAGTCTTCGAAACTGTAATCGTTATCTTGGAGATCCTCAAAATCTGGCTCCGTCTGCCGCTATACCAGCCCATAGGGTAATGATGGTAGATGTCGAGGCCGTTAAACTGGCAGTTGGGGTATATTAATCGATTTTTTAGGCCGATAAACCGCCCCATATAGGGTTGATAAACCGTCCCATATAGGGTTCAAAGGGTTAAGGGTGAAATATAACAATTATTACTAGATGTGTGTGCTATGATTTTTTTGGTTTAATAAATCTTGGTAAAATGCATAGGAGATGGTAGAGTAGAATTCAAGTCTCCTACATGTAAAGTGTTAAAGGTGTAATTTTTGGGTGTCAATATAAATAAATGGAATAATATTGTAAATAATGAATTCAACATTATTTTATATAGTTGTGCATGTTATGAAGCATTGTTTTTTTAGAAAGCAGTAGCAAAGTCAATAGTTTCGTAAACAACTTGCAAAAGGAACCGAAGCGAAAAATAAAGGAAAGAGTACAGAACGGAGATAACAATCTGCAAATTTAAAAGGATAAATGAAAAGAAGGGTATCTTAAAAAGAAACTTTTATTTATCTCAGACTATGGTTATGCCTAAATAAACAGTAAAAAAAACATATTTGAAAAATTCAATAAAAAACTCATTTCAATGATTATGAATCCCATTCAGTTTCAATAAAGTACTATTGTATGTGATGAGAGAAGCTTTGCAACCTTTATTTTTTTTACTACATCTCCACCGAAAGGTTCCATTAGCTGCAGGAATACAATTACTGTAACCGTGTGCACCAAGAAAGACCACTTTCGTCCCTAATTTTGAAAGGCCAAAGTGAAGAACTGAAATAAATTTAAAAATTTAAACATTTAAATAAAATAAAAATTGGTTCAACATAACTTGTGATGACTGTTTTTTTCTTTTAACAAACAAATGTCGAGGAAATTTTGTATTTTGGAAGCTTGTTCACATTGAATTACCTCACTAAATGCAATTTATTCGAGGAAATATTGGAATGAGATAGTTGGAGAAATTTTAACTGAGGGAAAGGTAACATGTATGAGAAACAGGAGAGCATATATGACAAGATGAATGAATGTGGATGAAACGAGTTGTATGCATGGAGATCTGTCCTCTCTGCCTACCCTAAAAGAGATATGGTATGTATGTACAACGGAAGTGTCCTTGGTATAATTTTGGTCATAAACAATGCTTATTTATATCTTACAAAAAAAACCTCATTAAAAGACTGGGATTTGTTTATTAAATGCAACATGTTTTTACAAAATTACTTAAAGGTAAGACTGAAATATAAAATAAAGTCTGTTTTGAAATTATAAAAAACCATGAAAGATAAAAATGATTAATCAAACTTTTTAGATCTTTATCTACACATAAGTTATTTTTCCACAGTCATTTTTAGATATTGTGTCACCAATTGCCTTATTCCACTTTCAAAATAGTCCGCCGTTAATTTATTGAACCATTCAATAATGTCGCTTTTCAGTTCATCATCATTTTCAAACTGCTGCAAGCCATTTCTTTAAAAGCGATAATCACTAGATGCAAGATCTGGGAGGGTGGTTGAATTTTTTTTATCGGATCTCGCAATCGGCAGACTATAAACTTGGCAATGTTGCCTGTAAATTTCAGCAGAACTGGATCACAACACTAACCTTACAGTTGGCAAAATTGTTTATCGTTGCTCTCATTGTAAAATACCCAAACACAAATATGACTGTAACAAAATGTCCAACATCAAGCTACTGAATCTTATAAAGATAATGCACATATATGAGTACGATCCTGTTTCACTGCCTCTATGGACAATAATTTAAAATGGACCTTACTTAAAAAAAATTCGAGCCTCGTACAAAAATAATAAATTATACCAACACAAGCCATATTAAAAAAACAAGAAGAAAAAACTGAGAATATACATTTTTTTACATAAATTAAAAAAATATATATAAGAAATAAAAGCCAAAGAAATATTCAAACTTACATTTTATTTATAATTGTAGAAATTATCTGTCATTTGCAAAATAAATGCAGAAAATTACTAAATCTAATTTAAAAGATAAAATCAAAATTATTTAAGATACACAAATAAAATCATAAGCATCTTAAACTGCACAAAATTAAAATAACATAATGTCATAAATTAAGTAACGCAACATGTCAAATTGTTATTCAATATTATTAAACTAAAGATAAAGTATATAATATTCTGAAAAAAAATTTAGAAACTAAGATAATTCATAGAAGTTGTATGATGTGTATGGATGTAGAAGAGGCTAAGGATGTGTCAAGATAGGAAAGTATGGCGCTCTGTCCTCTCTGCCTACCCAAATAGGAAAATGGCATGATGGTATGTATGTATTAAACTAAATTTAATTGAATAAAACTTGAACAAATCATGTCAATGCCCGTATTATAATTTCTAACTTTTTTCATATACATTCGAGTATCTATTTATATTAATGTTTTTATATTTCCAATATATTTTATATATTCGAGTACAGATAAAGTTAAAAATTGAGTGAATGTATTTATTACAGGTACCCGTTGTTACACGTAATACCACTTTATGCAATTTTGCCATAAAGTGATTTAAATAAAATTAAGAAAAGCAATTATAAACAGCCGATTTGAATTTACCGGACAGAAAGGACTGAGCTATGTAGGTATTCTATATGAAAGTAAAAATAATCGTAGTTTTACCATTTTTAGGTTATTTTTTTTCGAACCAATATCAGCTAGATTAAAATTAATTCACTTAACATGTTTTTAAGTAGTGTAATTTTCCTATAAAAAATTAAACACAAAGTGAGGGATACTTGTATTTTGTTAAGTATGATACCCACAAATCTTATAAATAAATTTAAATTGAAATCATAATTTAAGGAGTATGTACCAAAAGTGCACTTTTTTATGTTAAAAATTGATACAAAAGTAAATTACATTAATTCAACATATACCAGGTCTGTAAATATGAAACCGGAATTTGCTTATAGATGACTAGTTGTCAATGTAGTGACTGTCAAACCGCGCCATTGACGTCTTTTTCTTGTGTTTACATTTGTCAGACTTTAAACTCCCAACAATACAAGTATAATACAACTACATATGTTTTCATAGCGTTGAACATGTCTGTTTTTGTTCCTGAAAACTACGATTTGCGGACAGCATTGATTTTCTGTTACCATTTGAAGAAAACTGCTGCAGAATAGCATCGAATGCTTGTCGAAGCTTACGGTGAGCATGCTCTTGGTAAATCACAGTGCTTTGAGTGGTTAAAAAACTCATGGTGATTTTGACGTGAGAAACGAAGAACGTGGAAGACCTCCGAGAAAGTTTGAAGACGCCCAATTGCAAGCATTGTTGGATGAGGATGACACTCAAACACAACAAACTCGCGGATCAATTAAATGTGACACGAGAAGCCGTCTCCATACGTTTGAAAGCCATGGGAAAGATCCAGAAGGTGGGAAAATGGGTTCCACATGAACTGAATGAAAGACAGCAGGAAAACCGAAAAACCACTTGCGAAATGCTGCTCGCCAGGTACAAAAGAAAATCATTTCTCCATCGAATTGCGACTGGAAATGAAAAATGGATATATTTCGAGAATCCTAAGCGTAAAAGATCATGGGTAACTCCAAGCAAACCAGCGACATCGACTGCAAGGCCAAATCGCTATGGACGGAAGACAATGCTATGTGTTTGGTGGGATCAGAAGGGTGTTATTTATTATGAGCTGCTAAAACCTGGCGAAACCGATAAAACTGAACGCTACTGACTAGAAATGATGGATTTGAACCAAGCATTGCGTAAAAAACTACCAGAATATCAAAAGAGGCAACACAAAATGATTTTGCTTCATGATAATGCACCATCGCACACAGCAAAACCGGTCAAGGAAATTATTTAGGCGTTTAGTTGGCAAATACTTTCGCATGCGGCTTACTCACCAGACTTGGCTTCATCCGATAACTACTTATTTGAATCGGTGGGACACGCACTTGTTGAGCAGCGCTTTACTTCTTACGAAAATGGCTCGACGATTGGTTTGCCTCAAAAGAGCAACAGTTTTTTTGGCGTGGCATCCACAAATTGCCAGAGAGATGGGAAAAATGTGTAGCTAGCGATGGGCAATACTTTGAATGAAATATTTTTTACCATTTTCATACAATAAATGTGTATTTTCTATATAAAAAATCCGGTTTCATATTTACAGACCTGATATATGAAAATATTATATTGCAATATTGATGTGTACTCTAATACTTATGAATTTTAATTCAGCTTTGTAATTTTCAAAAGTCTTTTTTTAAATAATTGCACCAGCAATCAACTAATTCAAGGCGCCAATCGCTAAAATCTGCATATCAATTCTGACCTACTCGGACTTACCTTAAAGAAGGATAGCGACAATGGTAAAAATTTAACTCATCACTAACACGTCAACGATAAATTTATGTATGAATTTATTTTGAATTAATAACAAAGTTGATTGATAATTTTTCGATAGATTCAATAATAAAACTAAACATAACCTTGTTAAACAATATTAGAGATTAGTCATAAAAAACACATATAACTAATTTTCACAAAAATACTTGATAAAACTAAATTATAAAGGCAAATTAAATGTGAAACAGTGGTAAACAATATGTTTTCGCCTAAACTTGAGCGGCATACCAAGCAACGCAAACAAAAAAATGACAACTGCACGGAGTAGACCATAAAGCACGTTAACCTGTATATAAACAAAAACCCCACAGCGCGGCTGTGTGCGTTATGTCTGAATAAGTGTACCCACGAAATATCGTCACCAAACATATACACCTTCACGCCATTTCCCTATCGGGTTAGGCAGAAAGGCCAGAGTGCCATACTTTCCTATCTCGACATACGTATTTCCCCTCTACTACATCCATACACCTTTTTATAAAATCCTACGCTTTCTCTGACTTTTTACATTTTCTTCCTTCAAATATAATTCATTTAATTCAACCATACTTTCCTTGGTCTTCCTGCACCACGCCTTCTGCTCAAATTTGCAATGTTTATTTGTTTTCTTAGATTTACATCAATCATTCGTTCAATGTACCCAAACTATCTCAGAATGTTCCATTTATCTTACTCAACACATCAGCCGTAAGTTCACATTCATTCGTAATCACTTCATTTCGTATTCTGTCATATATTGCCACCCCATGTATTCTTTCCACTGCACGGATTTCTACAGCATTTATTCGGCTCCTTTCAGTCTTTTTCCACATCTATTGTATCGGACGTATGTGTCACCCAAAAACATATGATTTATTTTGTTTATATATGTAAAAATATGATACCGTGTACCTATTGCGATGAAATGTTCCTTATGCGTGGCCTTCGCAATAGTTTATATGAAAAGTCGGTCGGCCCATGCAAGCAAAAAACACGCGAGATACATATCTCGGAAGTCATGATGGCATACACGAACGAATAAAGAAGCTTACGACGAGCGATTGGCTGCACATAAGGAACGAAAAATGATAAAAATATATTCTCAGTTTCTGAAACTTTCTACTGTGTTTTTACTTACGACCAACTTCTACCTCTTTCCCCTGCTACTTTTTACCGGAAAAGCATAAAGTAAACCGAAATCTCCGAGTATTATTTTACAGTCTTTGTACCGGTGCTGTACATCTACGTTTCAATTCCATACATCAAAGTCGGTTATAAAATACTGTTGTGGAACATCATCTTAGTAGATTATGATACTTTCCCGTTCGATTATTTGTATTTACACGCTGTTCGATATCCCTCGTTACTCTTCTACCATTTAAGAAAACGCTATCAAAATGGCAGAATTCCTCAATTAGCTCTAATCGAAGTTTCGTCAAATTATACAAATTAATAGAAGTCCGGTGTCAATGACTCAAACCCCCTTCTTGAGATCTTACACAGGCTTGGCGGGGGAGAAAAGTTCAAACCGAGCAACGCTAGAATATTTTGTATCTGATGCCACGTTGGCAAAGAAGAGACGGAAAGAGTACTTTAAAAAAAGTTTTTATTAAATTAAGGTGTAGTCTGCAGTCTTAGGAATAATCCAAACGACGGTAATCAAAGTAGGCCGGCTTTCTCTTGATAAGATGCTGGTGACTGTGAAACGGAAAGTCTCCTAAGGATGATGACATCCGCGACGAGTTTCTCAAATATTGAATCAGCGTTCAGACACATCAATCATCTTTACTAAATGATATTGGATGAAAAGTGGTGTCTAAGTGTTTGGGGAAATTTAAATATTGTCGTAGACCCTTTTGAGTATACGTGAAATTTGGTCCCCCAAACCCAATTTCGTTTGTCTTAAGGAAGCAGTAATATGATTTTATTTTAATTAAGACAATAACTATGGTATATTTTCCAATGAGCACAGGAACTAAACTTATCATGGTTTTTAATATTTGTGTGTACTCCATAAGAAACACGTAAGTTTTTAATGTGAAGTGGCATTTTTTACGAATAAGGCCAACACATCTGGCAATGAAATAAATTTCATATCCATTTAAAAAAAATACTACTTTCTTTTTTTCGTGCATAAGAATAACGATTTTGATGGGATAAAATTCTTGCTTTGAAAAACGCGGTACACTCAGAGTGATTCTGAACCTTTATGTATGTTAAGCATATTGCAATTACTCGATATCAATACCCTTTTTTAAATCATTTCACATGGTAGATGCTGGCACGCACGATATTTTGCCGTAATCTAAAACTCCCTGCCAGAAGTTTCTCCAAACTGTAGGCTGTGTCCTAAAAATACGGTATGTTCAAAGAATTACATTACGTGTTCCATACGTAAGAGGAAAAAAACACCAATAACCATACTATTTATCCCATGGATAAGGAAGAAAATAGTACACCTAACTACAAAATTTACTAATTATGGATTTACATTTTGTAAAAAAATAATCTACAACTACATTCGTGATCACATTCACGCATACCACGTTTTCCTGGTCCATAGTCTTGTTCGTTCATGTTCATGTTCATGTTCACGTTGACATGTTCTTTTATTCTCATATTTTCCTCGTATTCAATTTTCATGAATATTAGACAATTATTGGTTTTCGTAGAAACACATTTCAACAACTCTTCTTTATGTGCCAATAATATTTTGTTATTATATTTCATCACTCGTCTAACAGTTTCAATTTGTCACAAATCCCATTTTTCCTAATTCTATCTTGTGTATAACGTAAAATCAAATACTTTCGTGAGGTAAGCATTTGATCATTCATTTTCTATGTTTACTGCATGTTGGGTAAAAACATAGTAAACCTTTAACTATTGAAATACGATAAAAGTTTTGCAATTAATTTGACAAAATCAATATAAATGCATCGTAACCAACATTTCGTTCTGATAACTGCGTCTTCTGCATTTTTATTACCTACTTCCTAAATAGCAACATTTCTCACTAGCCATTGTTTCATTATTAATCCATATACATATTTTCTCGAAAAACGTAAGTTTTTACTTAAATTAATTCATTTTAAGTCTTAGTTTACAATCACAGAAGATAGAATGCTTGGATTCGATGAATTCGGAAAAAGAGTATGGGTAAATGTTAAAAATGAACTTTTAAATAAAATTATCGATTTCTTAAACTAAACTAACTTATATATTGATGTCATCTCGCCCTTTTATTAAAGAAAATCGATTTATTAAAAGTAGTAATTATAATAAAGTATGAAATACCATCTACCTGAGAAAAAATGAGAAATATTCAAATTGGGCATATATATGAAAAAAAAGGAGCCCAGAACACATAATTTTGGTTTATTTGAAATAAAAGGTATGCGCACAAATTGTGGGTCAGTTAAATCAGGCTTTTGAGGAAAATTTGCTCTCTAAATGGCGCTATGTTGATTGTCCTTTTGTTAGTATTATTATTTCATAGTCGTATTTTGTATTAAAATATTTTTTGATACAAGACCATTTAAAGTGACGTGATGTTTCTTTAGTTGTCTCAAAATATGTAAAACGTGACCTTGTATTTTAAATATATTAACGTTCAATTAATTATAGTTAAGAATTTTTATTTAAGTAATAAACATAAGAAAATGTGTGCACCATATTTAAACTTCAGCATTATTTATCAGAAACCTTATTTTTTCTTATGTTTTTTTATGCTTATGTTTCGAAAGCAAAATTGACCTCTAAATATGAGCTTTACATTTTTTTTGTTATTGATCAATTTTATCCTTTATTGTTATATTTTTAATGTATCTATATTTTTACGTATGCAAGGATTTATTAAATTATTTCATGAAAGGTCTGCAAGATGAGATTTCTTATTAAATTTAAGTTAATATGCACGATATTTGAAAACCCAGTAATCAAAAACCTTAAAAAATACTATGTGTCATGGATTGAATTTATTCTCGGGCTTAAATGCATCCAAAATATTCATCTTTCCAGGCTCGTTTAAAGCACAGTTAAATTATTTCTCTGTTCCGAAAATGTGAAAATATCATCGTATAGACTAAACAACCATTACCCATAGCTTTCTATTGCTTGTCGGGCTGTGGAACAACCTGGATGGAGGCTTCTGTGGCATGGTACAACCTTCATGGCCTAGATGGCTATATCTCACCTAGGAGCTGCAGATTTAATTCTCGTTGGTGCCCGTTTTTTAAAGGTTTCAGCTGATTTTCACTTAAGACCTATATGTTTCTGGTTGGATAGAATAAATTATTAAATGATAATAAATTCGTCAGGTTGTTCAGAATATAGTAGAAATATAATACAATTCTACAAATATGTCAAGATTTTCCCCATATTATGTCATCTTCATCCTTCAGTACAACATAATAATTTTTGTCTTTGTACATTATACCATAAACAAGGAAGCGCATATTGTGTATATTGTTTGCTGTCAAAAGTTTGAATGTCAATTATGGTTGATTGCTATTTATTTAAAAATCCTGTGTATTTCTAGTCTACCTAGGTGTAAACTCGAATTAATTAAGAACTGTTTCGTTTTATTTCTCCTCAGTGAGTTGTCAATAAGTAAACATTATGTTTCTCTGAAACTTTTTGTTTGGTTAAGTTCAGCGTTACTGCGTGTTGAAAATATATTATAAAATATTTTTGTTAGCTCTAGTTTTACTATTAAATCGACAGTTTGTACAGATCTTATTTTATCTGTGTAGTAATTATCAATAGTTTCCTGAAGCCTTTGTTTTTTTTTATAAATGCGCCGTGAGTGAGTAAGTTTGTGAATGTCAAAACAACTTTTGCTTTATTTTCCAAGCGTGTTCATTGAATTTTCAAGTGATACTTGTGAAATAACAAAGCACTATGGATACTAAATAGTTATGTGAGTACATTTTTACTGCTCTGGGATAATTTTCAATATTATTTATTTACTTGTCTTAGAATATGAAGAGAAATAACACTGTTAGATACATTTTTGCCATATATAAAAAAACAATTTAAAAATAAAACAGTCTTTATATAGGAGTTCACGGCCATTATTCAAGAAGAGAAGAAGACTCTTCTTTTCTTGAATAATGGCTGTGAATATATCAAGGAGTGAGTATACAATAGTTCACGGCCATATATAACAGTTCATATATAGAAGTTCACGGTCATTATTCAAGGAGAAAAAGGAGTATGTGCCAAAACTCAGACAATTTAGAAGAATATGTAAATAAACCTTAGAGTACAGTTTACATTAAAAGATAAAACAGTGGTGTGTTTTGAGGATTCAATTGTATTCCAGTCAGTTTTCTCCTTAAAACACAGTTTTATTCTTCCAAGCCCTTCATGTACTAAATTATACAAATCTCATAGAAACATGTTTTGTTTTAATAAAGCTTCATATCTTACTTTGATATATATTTTTGGTTACATATTTCTTTGAAATTGGTATATTATTTTGCTTTAAATGCAGAAACTAGAGATTATCAGAAGTTTTATGGTACTTTTGAAGTAGTCAATGATAAGGTTTATCTTAATCAGCCCCATTGGAATTATTATATATTAAATGGCAAACTCTGTTGATTCACAAACTTTTGTTTAATGTACTGGACAATTATTTACGCCATCGTGAATTAAGATTGTTTTCGTTGCCATATTCACCAACTGAGCTGTTAAGAGCATCGCGACTCACACAAGGAATGACCTTGTTGAATGAATTTTCTGGCATTGATATCTTCCATACCTGTGAATAAATTGAGGAATAAAATTCTTGATATACTTTGTAGGTATAACTGAGTGACTTCACAGGAAAGCATGTGTAACATTATGTATCTTGAATCTTGAAAAAACGTTTGTTTCACTTTGTGGTGTCCTGTTGATCCATTTTTAATCAAATAAAACATTTATTTTTCCTTGTGTATTCATCACTGTTTTATTTTTGTGAGTTCACAACCAGTTTCAAAGACCTCTTTATATTGTCTTCCTCGTCTATATTTTATTTAGGTTTTTAAAAGTCAATTTTTTTCTTGTTATTTGATGTAATTGGGTAAAACATATATCGAATGTAAAATAAAGTAAATAAATTACCCTGATACATTACCTATTGTAATACATAACATTAGAGACAGCATTATTGTTATCAATAGTCTGGTGAAGACTTGTTATTGATTGTTACATCCTGGTTTTAAAAATACTTTCATATATTATTCCACCTGAACTTTCATGAATTAAAACAAAACAGTTTCGTTACAGTCATCTATTTATTAATCATGATCATTATTTATAAGGCTAAATATATATTATATTTAAAAACTAAAATTATCCTATGTATAGTATTCCCCACAATGTCTTTTATGATTTGGCTGATTGAACAGTCGGCAAAATATACTTTATCCGAGGCAAATAGACAAGTGCGTTCGCAAATTGTGATAAATACATTACAAGTTATTTTCTTTCTTTTAAAATAATTTTAAATTAAGATGTTTTGATCCCAATCTTTGAAGTAAAGTAGGTAGTGGGGATCCGTGGTGATTGGGGGACATTTGAGCCTGGATAATTGAAAAACACAGTTCGTCCAAATTATGTTTTTATTGAGTTTAACATTTTAAGAGTTGAAATGCTAGATAAATGTTACTACGCAAGATGAGTACATGAACAGGCTTTCTCAATGTTTGAAAGATACAACCGTGAAACGCCGGTATCATATCGTAGAAATTACATTGGAAAGATCTACATATTGTTATCAATTTATCAACTTACTGGTAGTAGTCAGTTGGTATAGTGTAAACCATACATTTTATAACAGTTAAGGTCTTTGCTTTGTAATTTTCAAAACGTGGATGTTCGTTAAATTGTTGTTTTTCGGGATTACTCAAAAAAAATGGAACTACAGAAAATCACGGTGAATCCAACTTACGAACAATTGAGCCCCGAATAATTGGCATTCTACTATATTTTAAAAAGTATATTTTTTTCCTCTCACAAATTCATGGTGCTGTGTGCCCTTAACAATAAAATATCTAAATCAGTGTTTCTTAACATTTTTTGACCTGGGGCCCCTTTTGAGTTTAATATTTTTCTGTGGCCTCCACCCATAATAGTAGCACGGGGAAAAAATAAACATTGAAAATTCCCCGGTTTATTGAAATATTACAAAATGGACTTAAATAAAAAAAATAATATATTTCTTATGAACTACATACATGCTTATACAAGTATATTCGTTTCTAAAAACAAAACATGTAATAAATTAAAATTTACTTTATTTAGTGTGATGTTGCAAACTATGACTGATGCAAACTAGCAATTTTTTTGATGGCTGGTCGCAATGTCGTCACCGAAAAACAAAGATCCCTTTATTCACGACATCAAGATGGTTATGAGCTTTTGAGAGCAGATGAATAACCTGACTAAATCCAGATTCAACGAGATAAGATGTGGGAAATGCAATAAAATATAAATTTTCCCTCTTCCAGAGCTGTGGAAATTTACTTGCCATTTCGCTATTCATTCAGAAATTATCTTTATTTTGTTGATTAACTTGAGCTCTCGTGTTATTTTTATGAGATTTTCTTTTAATAAAATTTCAGCATCAACTGCATTCACATTAAATGGATTTATCACCCAATTTGGGATATTTATAATATCACTGAAACGAACTTGCATATCCTAATGAAGCCATTTCAAATGTTTAATATACACAAAAATTTCATCAGTTTGTACTTCTTCGATGGTAATAGTGTCCAATGATAGAAATTGCGTTAACTCACAATGTCTAATATTAGTTTTGAAAAGATTGAGCTTTCTGAGAAAAATGATATTGACTTTTTTACACTTTATGAGATCACAATTTTTCCCTGTAACTGTTTGTTTGATAAATTAAGTTTTTCGTATATATCTGACAGATAAAATATATCACACTTTGCACCAGCTATCTCTTCCCCAATTTGTTTATCACTCATAAATAATACAATAATACAAGTTCAACAACGCAACAAAGACAATTATCCTTTGATAACCAACGAACCTCTGTGTATAATAGTAGATGCTTAAAATCTTCCTTGTTCTCCTCACAGAGTTGTCAAAAGAGGCTATCTTGAGGTGGACTTGATTTAATGAAATTTACTGTTTTTATTATGATATTAAGAGTGCCATGTAAACGTCCTCCCAATCTTTTTGCAACCAAATGTTAACGATGGATTACCGTGTATGCAACAAATATTTGATACATAATTTTTTAGGTAAGCGATAAATTTTCGATATCCACTAACCACTGAAGCAGTGCTATCGGTTGCACAAGCTTTGAGGATGTCTTTTTTGATAAAAAAAATTATTACTTCTTGATATATCGTATCACCTTCAGTGTCAGTTTTAAGTTTTCTGGCAAAGAGTATTTCTTTACTGAGCTTAACACTGTCCAAAAATCTAATATATGCCATTAGAAGGACTTCATTATCACGTAAAGTACATTTGTTTATTTGCAAAGCAAACTTCTTAACTTACAATCGATACATCTCATTACTCAAAGGAGCTGTTGTATTTGCACTCTGATTCATGACCCTTGAAATAATAATAGACACTGCTGGCAAAATCAGACAAGATTTGGCAATAGTATGTGCTCTTCCAGCTTTTGCAATTAACTGAAATCTCATAGGAAACAAACCATTGTCAATTTTTCTCGATCTTTCATTAAATACTTGTAATACTGTTTTACTTGCTTGAAAACCATCTCGGAAGCTTTTTGAAGTATTCGAGTGGTTTGTCTTTCCTGTCCATGTGTATGGTTTCCGAATGTTTTTGTAACTTGCTTGGTCGCATCATTTGTAAGTACAACAATACATATCAAACTCATGGGCTTCCTAATATCAAGTGGTTGTTGAATAAATCCATAGGCAAGGTACTCTATGAAATATTGTCGATATTTTTTCTTGTTTTCAGTACTCAAGTGTTATCAAAAAAAAATTTATAGTAAAATGAATGTCGCTGAAAAAAAAAAATTGCCATAATAATGCGTAATCAAATCAAGAATTTTTTCAATATTTTAAAATATCATGGTAAAAATAATTATACAAATATGAAAACACATGTATTTACAATAAATTATAATTTGCAGAAAATTAAACATCTTTGCCCGAAAATTGTCACACTTGTGTAGTTGTTTAATGTTGAAGTTGCCATATAATTATCTTGATTTAAGTTCAATATCCCTAACATGTACTCCTAACATGATGAGTAAGTAGTTCATTTTCCCTGTTTAAAACATTGTACGTATAAAATTGTCAATAAATCAATTAATTTCTTATATTCATGATTTTTTTTCTTCCAAAATAAATCCTTTATGTCCTATATATAACAATATAAGTCACTACATTGAAAAATATTTCCTATGTATATTCTGATAGACATCAATAGTTTGTTAATAACTAATGAAAATAAAATTTACTACATAAATAGTATAACCAAAGAATAATGAGATTCAATCTTGCAGTATATACTGAGAAGAACCAGATCATTTTATACAGTTATTTTCTAATACGCTCAAGTTGTTTTATATTTTAACCTCTTAATTAGTCCGTACTATTATTTTAGTACTAACTTGGATGTATGGGTGTGAAACGTGGATGTGGAAAAATACTGAAAAGAGCCGAATAAATGCTGTAGATGTGCGTGCACTGAGAAGACTATATGAGGTGACAATGTATGACAGAATGTGTAATGAAGTGATTGAGGATGAATGTGAACTTAAGGCTAATTAATGTATGAAGTAAGATGAAGAAGACAACTCTGAGATGGTTTGGGCATGTAAAACAAACGAATGAAGAATACTAACAAAACAAATATATAGTGTAAATATGAGTGGAAGGGGTGATAGAGGAAGACCAAGGAAAATGTTGTTGGATAAAGTGAATGATATTTTGAAAGGAAATGTAAATAGTCAGAGAAATGGTAAGAGCTGTATGAGAAGGTGTATGGGCATAAAAGTGGTAAAAGGTGTGTGTTAAGATAGGAAAGTCTGGCACTCTGTCTTCTCTGCGTACCACTACAGGTAAATGGCATGATGGTATATGTATGTATATTTTTTATTTTATTCAAAGTATATTAATTTTGAAACAAATTAAGTTTGTTTGGGAACTTTGAATTTTGTGTAATAATTTGTTTAGTAGAAAGTATTAGAACTAAATATAATTTGCAATTTTAAATTTAAACAATGGTTTTTATTCTCACAAAAATTGTGTTTTATTTACAGCCAAGTATATTATATCAAACAAGAAACATTTATTAATGATCGACAATTACACGTATCGTAAAGGAAAACCTTCATCCGGTGGGTACAGATGGCATTGCTCCCAATATGATTCACAACACTGCCTAGCTTCTGCTTTAGTGTATGATGATAAAATAGTTTCGATGAAAAATCATCACAATCATCAACCTCCTCTTTATTACAAAGGAAAGGATGGAAATTATGTAAAAGTGATGAGTATAAGATAGTATAAGATCAGGGGTCGACAAAACTAAGGCTTTATAGTAAATATAATATTTCAAGATGAATCTCACTTTTAAATTAAAATAAAGTATGGCTCATTTTAACCCAACACTCCTTGTTTTGTTTTTAATAAAAAATTTTCTATGAAGATTTTAAGTTCTTTTTTTTTACCCATTTATTTTGATTTTCTAAGACAGGAGGGGCCAATCTTTTTAAGTTGCACGTCAAAACCGGCAGTGGGTTATGGCTCGAGGGACACATATGTATTTTTTTTTAAATAAATAGTATAATAAAATTTTAACAACTGAGAATAAGGTACATGTTACCTACGCTACCACCACTTACGTTACATTATTCTTTCTTGAAGGCTGTGTCAATGTGTCTTGCGTGGGCAGATCGACCAGAGAGCCATTGCTGACACCATCATAGTATGACGGCTCGCTCCCCAGGGGCTTATAGTAATCATGATGGAAAAAATGTGTTCTTATAAAATTTTTCCCATAATATATAAAAAAAAAACAGTTCGCAGCATGCAAAAAGAACCCTGGTGGGTTAGCCATGCTTGTCTTCAGTAGTTTTGTCAAATTGTATACAACAAACAACCTCGGCTTATTTTGTTTTCATATAATTGATATACTCGTATATTATGTTTTACTTGGAAAAACAAGAGCTTTTAGAGGATGGACGGAAAGAGGTCCAGGAAAATGATGTTTCACAATATACGTTTATTTTAAACACATATCTGTGTTTAAAATAAACTTGGAAAACATTGTATCTAATGCTTCTGGAATTATGTATATATAATAACGTCTTATGAGACGATGGTGAAAATTAAACAATGTTTTTTGTAAGTGGGTCTAGAGAAGATGAGGAAGGATGGGCTTTTATGAAAGAGTCAATATTGAGAGGAATGTCTCGCTTGAAGATTGGTGGGCCAATAATATCCGCAATAAATAGCTTTTCCAGCGAGAAGTAGGTCGTGGATTTGAAATGCACATTTATATTTTACAAAAATATTCTTTTATGTTCACCATCTTTTCGAGGTGTTATGTTTTCTTGGTTATTGAAAATTATATTATAGTATTTTTTATATTCTCTTTAAATAAATAAATATAATTGCGAAGAATTATGAAAAATCAATCAAAAATGTAAATTTCATCATCCATTAAAAAACCCTTCTGAAACAATATATCGTTGAGCAAATCACAAATTAGTTCATCTCAGTTTAAGTATTTATGAGCATAAATTTAAATGACATTTTTTTTAAATTATGTTATATGTTAATAAATATCGCTTAAATTTCAAGCTCTTGAAGTAGGTACCAAAATATTAAACTTTTTTCTTGTCTTGTCTCCCAAAATCTGAGATGAACTTGTTTGCAATTTGTATGCCAATATAATCACGCTCGACCTGTTGATCATTTTAGACTGTTTGTCCACTCCTGTTTTTGATAAAAAAAAGAATTAAATCGTAATATTTACATCATCATTAACTTTTGTTCATTTTTTCTTTTCAATTTATTTCTTTCCTATTGTTTTGTGTAGTGCGATTACAATGTGTATAATCATGATTACTTTTCAAAAGTACTATTTTACAAAGTCTTAATTCATATTTCGTTGAAAAAAATACTATTTTCAAATCAAGACAAGTTTTTTTTATGAAAATTGCATTTTCATAAAAAAAAATCACTTAATTCAAACTACAAACTATATTCTTAATAGTTTTACATCAGAGTGTACGAAGATAAATTCAAGTGCGATTGGTCCAGTAAGTATTATTTTTCATATTTTATTATTATTTTCATTAAGTTTTGCTATTTAATATATTCATATATGTTTATATATTTTAGCTCGTTTTATACCTTCACGTGCAGGAAAAACATTACTTATGTTGGATGAATATACATTTTACAAGCAACGTGAAAGATGGGATGGAAAATGCCGTTGGGTGTGTTCTACACATGGATATAAAGGCTGCAAGGCAGTTATATACACAAAAGCTGATGCAATTATTTCTGTGAAAAATATTCATCTTCACAGCAAACCAAATTTTGTCAATATCAATGGGTGTTTAGTTCGAATATAAAAATATCTATCAAGGATTGGACTTTTTGAGACATTTGAACAAGTGTAAGATCACACAATATAAGTGTATATTGTATATGGAATGTGGTACTTTAAAGACTGAATATTTTTATTCAACAGTAGTTATTTTAAATATATTCCAATGAAACATGTTCACAAGTGTGGACATTATTTGGCTCGATGAACAGGAAAGGATATATATATAAATGGAAGATGTTAGTGGAATGTGGTATTTAAGAAATAATGAATTTGTTAGTCAGTTATATGAATGAATTTGTTAGCAGGTGTTATGTATATGTGCTTTGTGTTTGGATATGATGAAATAAATAAGTGTAAAGAACAATTCTGATAAAAGTACATGAAAACAAGAAAAATAGTAATAAAGTTATGATAACTGGTGATCGGAAATTTGGGTGTGCGTTAAAAATTATGGATATGAATCTTAATTTTGTCTTGATGCAGAATGATCTTATTGTGTCCAATACACTTTTATCACAAAAATTTGCTGATAAAACAAATCTACACCAAGGATATGATCATAGATAAAGGCCGAGAAAAGTATCATTGAATTGAGCCAGTGAAATTTTGATAGGAGAAGTTTGAGAAACTGACTTTTGAAAATATTTATAGATTTTGAGGAGGCTGAAGATATATCTTGCAATAGAATAATCTGTCCTGATCTTACAGAAAGGTGGCTTGCATATTTGTGTGTATGAATAAAAAAAGGTACTCTTATCCTCATGCAAACTAAACTGAATAAATACTTATACTGTCAAAAGATGAGTAACACAGCGTGAGAATAAACTGGCTTGCACATTTTCAAGAAGGAATATAGATTTTGAAACTTTTGCAACCTTTTTATTTAGGTGATTTTTGACTTAATGTAAAATTGCAATAAAAATAAATAATACATCACTGTGTATTTATTTTATCATCATCATCATTGTCAACCAGGGTCGATCCACTGCTGGATGGTCTCCCCAAGTTGACTCCAAATAATTAGGTTTTTTGCTCATTGGTTCCATGTGATGGGGCCATGGTTCTTGATTTCAACTATCCAGCGTACCTTCGGTCTTCTTCTGGGCTTCTTTATGCCTCTTGGGTACCATTGGATTATTTCGAACGTCCATAGGGATTCTGATATTCTGGCTATGTGTCCTGCCCATTGCCACTTCATTTTCTTGCGAATCTTTATTACGTCTTTTAGTTTTGTTCCGAATTAAGGTGTTTCGTTTACGGTCTGTTTTATTGTAGTATATCCCAATATGCATCTCTCCATGCTCCTTTGTGCGGTCTAGAGCTTTTGTGTGTTCTTTGCTGCGAGCGTTCATGTCTCACAGCCATACGTAAGTACCGGGAAAATAGACTGGTTGTAGACCTTTCGCTTCAAAGATCCAGGAGATCACTTTTGAATATGTTGTTCAAATGTCCAAATAAGCTCCATGCTAGTTGTGTCCGTGCTATTTCCTCCGATATGCCACCAACAAATGAAATAAGTTGGTCCAAATACACATATTCCTGGACAAGTTCCAGCGGCTTTCCATGTACAATAATTGGTTTTGGGGTAGCAAAGCTGTTCATCATATATTTGGTTTTTGATATATTCATTTTTAAACTAACTTGTTTACTGACCTCTGCTTTTATTTATTTTATATATGTATAAAAATACCATTTAAGATTTATTATTTAATTATCTTGTATTAAAATAAATAAACAACAGAATATATTTATGACTTTTTTAGAATAATGAAAATAAAAATATTTATGCTCATGTTAATCAATAATTTGTTTCCAATCATTTGGCCAATCATTTTTTTCAGGATCTTGTCGGTACATTTCAATAAGCAACAAAGTACTCTTAATGATAAACAATTTTACGTTCCGCCGCGCCACACCTTCTGCTGGGGGATTCTTGTGGCGTTGCTCATCATACGACCACTTACACTGTATGGTAACGGCTGTCGTGAAAGATCACAAAGTAACATCCTTGAAGAATCAACATACTCATTCTCCTCCTAAGATTTTTAAAAGTTCTGATGGCACATATCATAAATTGAAATAATTGTTCTACGCCATTATTTAAAGGGTATAGGGAAGAAACATGATTTATGTTTTTTTATTTTCATGTAGAAAATTAGCTCAAAACATTTACTGGCCAAAAGTGTAAGTAATACATTCTGATTTTGTTGTATCGAGAATTTATATTTTGATGAATAAATGTTAAATAAAAATTTCCCATTTTAATGATGTAGATTTTATATTTTTCCTACAGTAAGAGTAGTTTTAAAGTTGTATTTTTATAAACTTTATGTATGATTCAAATTAATAAAATAAACATTTCCATTATTATGACTTTTATTCATATTGAAGTTCATTTTTTGATAATTTTATTTTGAATCCTAATTTATTTGATTCAAAAACAAGTGAGCACAGAGTAACCTAACAGTATTGATAGAGTTCGTAAGGGTATATAACAGGGATGACCAACAGGTCAATCGCGATTGACCGATCTTCATAAATTACAATATGGTGTGTGGTGTGGTGTTGCTAAATCTCATTACGCGCATGCGCTTGTCAACGCAGTTGGCACCTGTCTGCATTCAGAGTGTGTTGTCGTTTTGTTCACGTCCTGTTTTTCTCCTGGTGAGCATACTACTTTATATTTGAGTCTACCACCCAGCTCGTTACACAATCGATAGGAATAAATTCTATCAATTTATTAAGTTTCCAATCAGTTTCTAAGCTGTGGTGAAAAAAGCGTATATTCCTTTCTTTTGGGAATGTTCAGACCCTTCCAATTAAAATGATGGATTCGAAAAAATCCATGACTTGTCATTTTCACGAAGAATGCTTACTTTTTTGCAATGGTAAAAAAACATGTTGTGGCTTAATACATCATTCATCTATTGCCATAACTAAGAAAGCTAATTTAATTTGGTAAGGTATTTTGTATCTCTTCATAGTAAATATCAGTCGGAATATCCGTTAAACAATGATTTAACATAGGAAGAAGTAAAATTAAACAGCTCAAGTCTATGTTATTAACACAACAAAATGTGTTTAAAATAATTATTTTGAAATCACTTGCAGTGACTATCGCATCATTTAAAGTCAGCTATCTTTTAGTAAAAAACTATATGTCATTTTCTTATGGAGAATTTGTAAAGGAAGCCTCTTGAGAATTTCTTGGAAATAACAGTGTGTTATGGGTTCATGTGTTAAATTTCGCAAATTTCAGTAGATCGCGACAATTTTTTTATGTAAAAATCCGGTGGTGACGACAAACAAGTTGGCGACCCCTGGTATATAACAATGAATCATACCAGTTCTCACATTTTGACTACTTTTTTAGAAGTTAATTTTTTTTAGTAATGCGGTGATTTTAAAAGAAATGATTTAGCAGTCAATGTATTAAGATAATAAATTTATGAAAGAATGTAGTCATTAAGTTGAGTAGCATTGTGTAAGATTTTAACTTAACTAACTAGGATATTTTTCACATCTCATGGCTGAAGGTAAAGAAGCTTTTCTTATCTTAAAATATACAATATTTTCACATAAATTTGTCCTTAAGGTATGAAAAATAACGAATTGTTTACATTTACTGTTAAATAAAAAGAGTAAATATAGAAAACTAGAAACAATATACAAAGTTTTAGAATATATTATTTATAGTTAAGGCATTAACATTGTGGAGGTTTAAAGACATTGTGATTTGTTTTTATCAAACACTGTTGGTCATGTTTGTGCTCCCCTGATGATGAGGTAAAAGCCTTGAAACCGGTAGGGTTATGCCATTACAAAAAGTGGAAAAAACAGTGTTTGATAAAAACAAATTACAAAGTTTTTGAAGTTTCCAAGGTTTACATAGATACATATCATCATGCCATGTCTCTTGCGGGGCACGCAGAGATAACAGATCTCCAAACTTTTCTACCCAAGAACGCAACTTTCTTCTCCACATTCATACATCTCGTCATGCACAATTTTCTATTAGGTGTACAAATAAGTTTCCGCCGTTTTTTATCAAAAATTGGGCATTTATTGTGAAAGAACGGAACCTCATGTTTTATTCGAAGTATTGCCCATCGCTTGCCACTACCTTTTCCCATCTTTCTGGCAGCATACGGATACAGCGTCGGAAGAATGCTTCATCTTTTGAGGCTATCCACGAATCGACCCAATTTTTGGTATCTTCATATGATGTGAAGTGCTGCTCAGACAGGTCATGCGTCATCGATCGAAACAAGTGAAAATCAGAAGGAGCAATGTCTGGTGAATACAGCGGGTGGGGTAAAACTTCCCAATTGATTGTTTCCAAAAAGGTTTTGACCGGCGCCGCAACATGTGGACGAGCATTATCATGCAGGAGAATAATTTTGTCGTGTCTGGAGTAGCAGTGGGCGCGCTTTTCCTCGAGTGCTCGACTCAATCTCATCAATTGTGCTCGGTAGACAGCCCCAGCAATGGTTTCGTTCGGTTTGAGCAACTCATAATACACGACACCAAGCTGATCCCACCAAATACACAACAAGAGTTTTTTTCCATGAATATTTGGCTTAGCTGTAGATGTTGAAGCATGGCCAGGGGTTCCCCATGATTTCTTCCTTTTTGGATTATCATAGTGGATCCATTTTTCATCACCAGTGACTATACGGTGCAGAAAACCCTTTCGTTTATGCCTGGCAAGCAGCATTTCACATGTGGAAAATCGGCGTTCAACGTTTCTCGGTGTCAGTTCATATGGAACCCAATTTCCTTGTTTTTGAATCATTCCCAATGATTTCAACCTATGTGAAATTGCTTGTTGAGTCACTCCTAATGTAAGTGCAAATTCTTCTTGCGTTTGGCACGAATCTTGATCCAATAATACTTCCAATTCCGCGTCTTCGTACACTTTCGGCCTTCCGCTACGTTCTTTGTCTTCGATGTCAAATTCACCGTTCTTAAACTTTTGAAACCACTCACGACAACTTCTCTCACTTAAGGCAGCCTCACCATATGCTTCTACAAGCAATCGATGCGCCTCAGCTGCAGATTTCTTCAAATTGAAGAAGTAAATCAAAAGTTCCCGCAAATGACGCTTATTCGGCTCAAAACTTGACATTTTCGAACACAAAAAAATATGTTATACTGATAAAAATTCACTAATATTTCAAGGTCATGTTGTTGACAGATGTCCAACCTTACGATAATGCCATTTTACATCTGACAATTTTAACCATAACTTACTGGTGGCGCCAACTTTTGTCAAACGGCGGTGACTTATTTGTACACCCAATATTATTCATACTTCTCACTTCTTTCAAAATCTGGTCTATTTGGTCCAGTCACGTTTTCCTCAGTCCTCTTACTCGCACTTCTAACTTGTATACTCGCTTAGTCATTCTATCATCATTCATTTGCTCCACACGTCCAAACCATCTTAAAGCTCCTTTCTTCATCTTACTTAACACATTAATTTTATCCATGCATTAATTTCTGATATTTTCATTCCGCCTTCTTTCAAACATTGATACTCCACAAATTCTCCTTAGTGCACGCATCTCTACAGTATTAATCATAACACATAGATCAATAAGTCCCGGGACTAACTACTAAAACAACATTTGTTTGCCAAAATTCTTCTTTATTCATCAACATAGTCTCCTTCAAGAGCGATACATTCATTCCAACGCTTTCCTAACTTTTCTATGCCAGCCGCGTAGAACGATTTATCTTTGGTTTCAAAATAGGCGTTAGTTTCGGCAATCACTTCTTCATTGGTGCCAAATCTCTTTCCCTGGATCATCTTTTTGAGGTCTGCGAACAGCCAATAGTCGCTGGGGGCCAAATCTGGAGAATACGGTAGGTGCGGAAGCAATTCGAAGTTCAACTCATGCAATTTGCCCATCGTTATCATCGAATTGTGACACGGTGCATTGTCCTGATGAAAGTGAACTTTTTTTTCTTCATATGGGGCCACTTTTTTGCAATTTCTGCCTTCAAACGTTCAACCATGCGCATCCCAAAATTCGGAGGCCATAACCTTCCCGGCCGACTGTTGAGTTTTTGGTCGCTTCAGACGACTTTCACCAGCTGCTCTCCACTCAGCTGACTGCCGATTTGATTCTGGAGTATAGTGGTGGATCCAAGTTTCATCCATTGTCACATACCGACGCAAAAACTCCTGTTTATCGTAATAATGATATCTTCAGGATGTCAGCTATCTCTTGCAACTTTACTTTGCGATTTTCCATCACGATTTTGAGGGTTTTTTTTATGTTTTCTGGTATAACAGCCTCATTTGGATGACCAGAGCGTTCAGCATCATTTGTGTCTGTACGACCGCGTTTGAAATCAGCATACCACCGACAAATGGTTGTTTTGGACAGAGCAGAGCCCAGATAACACTTTTCAAGCCATCGCTGAGTTTGTATTTTTTCCCATTAAAAAGCAATGTTTTATCAATACACGAAATTCAGTTTTTTCCATTGTTTTGAAAATAGCAAAAGTAGCATCACTAAAACCACTCTAACTCAATGACACAATGTCGAAATGTCATGAAATTGTGACACGTAACTTCTAAAGGTTGGTACTAACTGAGAATGGTATGGATTTGTTATTAGAGGCGCCATCAGTTGGTTAGTCGCGGGACTTATTGATCAATGTGTTACCCTTATCCTTCTTCTGCCAAGTTCAAGTGTTACTTTCATACATCAAACGGGGCACCAACACACTTATGTACTGTCATTTTTGCTACTTTTGACGTTGTGCAGTTGTTATACTAGTATATAACATTAAGTGATCCGTTTACCTTGTTTCCTGTCGCTACCCTTCTTTCAATATATCTTTCAACTCGCCCATCACACGTTAACATATTGCCAGATAACAGAACTCATTTTTTAAGTTTTGTTATCTGGACAGTTTTTAGAGTCAACTCATACATTGCACACTTTTTTTACCACCCTTCTTTCCATAACCATAACCTTTGACTTCACTAAATTTATTTTCAAAACTTGACATCTCTCGTATAGCTCACTTATCATATCCCTTAAATCACCTTCATTTTCAGCAAAAATAACCATATCATCTACGTAAAGAAGTTCACATACATTTATTTTACTCATTCTTACACCTCTCCCATCATCTTTAAGATTGCGCTCACATGAATCTATTTATAAATTAAACAACCAAGCTGTTTCCCGGGTTTGGATTTAATTTTTTCAAAAATACAATTTTATGTTATGTTATTTAAATTAAGGTATTTACAATAAATTGAAATGGTTGAAGTAATTACAAATTTTATTAATGTAATTTTTAAACAATACATCTTTTATCTGAGTTCCTTTAGGAGTGTCCACTGACGGTTAAACAATAATACATTTTTGTGTTTTAATATTTTAGCTCGCTTCATACCATCACGTTCGGGAAAATTATTACTTATGCTAGATCAATATACATTTTACAAGCATCGAGAATCTGGAGAAGGAAAATCACGATGGTTGTGTTCGACACATGGATTTAAAGGATGCAGAGCAGTCATATACACTGATAGAGCTGATAAAATCATTTCCATAAAGAATCATCATTTTCACAGCAAACCTAACTATATTGAAATTAATGGAACCTTTATTAAATTTTAAAATGATATTAATGTGATAGCGGTAGTTGAGGAGGATATGTATGAAATCAAATTTTTATCAAATAAAAAAGTGTAACAAGCAAAGGAGTAAATTCGGTAAATATAAGTAATCTACACTAATAATATGTGAATGAAATGATTGATCATCCAAAACTCTTGCAATTGATAAGCATTTGAGTTTCGACAAAAAATACTAGGCTGCAAGACACATTTTTATGTTAAAATTATAGAACAAATTATGCGAATTCTCTCATACGTAGACTTCACAGGATCGGAAATAAGTACGCTTCAATGCTGAAGAGGATTTGTGAAGTTACACCTGTCTGATTCTATCTTTTATACTTTGTTTTCAATTTGCTTTTCAATGATTTGTCTTATGTGTTTCTATTTTTTGTCCCGTGCAGACTGTGCACCTGTGAACAGCTCCGTATTGTGTTGATAATGTGTGATTTTGTACGACTTGATACCTGTTTCTTTCTGATTGTTTTTGTTGTAATTGTGTGAAATTATTTTTGTATATTCTGTCAACCTTAATGTATTGAGCACTCTACTGGTTCTTTTATTATTTTTATTACAAGGTACGTTGTACCATTTATTTATATAAATAAATAAATGTAAAGAAGTAGTTTGCACATTTATTTGTATAGGCAAAACTCAAGAGACACTCTTTTTGGAGTGTCTTAAACGTAACTAAACAAAACACTTTAACAACAGAGGGCATTAGGCAACACAAATGTGAGACAAGTCAGAGAAAAAGCATCCCTTAACATTTTAAATTGTAAGATTCTCAAGGAAGGACACTGTTTTACTGAATAGAGTAAGATAATATGAATGGTTTCTTACTATGACTTAATTAATTAAATCCCTTTTTATAGTCCCAAACAACATTTTTAATATTGGGTGTTTTAAGTAACAATGTTTTTTCGCAATACCTTTTCAAACGTGTTTTTCTTGAAAATATTTTTTTAAGGTTTAGTTTGCATATTCTATTTTCCAGCAGTTTGCATTCATTTTCAATATTTTTTATTAAATTTGTATCAATGTTGTTGATTCCATTTTTGACTAGATGCTTTTTAACAAATTGTGAAAAAAATAGGCATGTTGTTTGTTCTATGTTAATCATGTAGATTTTTTTCATAATTTGGTTGAGAATCATTTGATAATAAAATATTCACATTCCTATTGTCAAGGCTATTAACATTTTGTATTTAGATTTAATTTTTAGAGTAATATATTTCTGATTATAATTTGTGATAAATTAATATATGTGATTGATAAATTAATGTTTTAATTTTTAAAGCCTTCGCGATTTGATATGATATTACAAATTATATTATTGTAATATATTGTATTACACTTGACAAACTTATTCCTATGCTCCAATTTCTTGCAAAATACAGTATTTAGTATAAAAAAATAATGGTAAGTTATAAAAGCAAATCTTGTGTAAATAATAAACGTTAATACTATATATACAAAAAGTGTCTATAAAAAAAAAAATTAAGAAAGATTTTGATTATCCACTAGCAATGGAGATTAGGTACTCTTGCATATTATAAATTGTCAAACCTGTCTGGCTGCAACTTGAGCTGTCAGTGGTCTGATTAATTTGTGCTCAATGTTAAATTGTCAAATCCAAAGCTTCAGAAATGCTCAAATATTATTTAAACTTGGACCAGCATCTTATACACAAGTGTTTATCCGAGGTTGATATATGATGGTATTAGTTCAATTTCTAGTCAAAATAGAAACTAAGCCCGTTGACACTGTAATTATCCAAGTATATATGCCAACATTGTGTCATAGCGACGAAGAGGTGGAAGATGTATACAGTGCGCTAGATAACCTTATATTAGAGATAAAAGCAGGCGAAAATCTGATTCTCCTAGGGGATTGGAATGCTGTTGTAGGAGTAGGAAGTGAAGGAACTTG
Organism: Odontocerum albicorne; assembly: GCA_949825065.1. NCBI lineage: Eukaryota > Metazoa > Arthropoda > Insecta > Trichoptera > Odontoceridae > Odontocerum > Odontocerum albicorne. The sequence goes on from OX463850.1 coordinate 26,025,503, forward strand.
CGTAGGGCCCTTTGGGCTAGGCACAAGAAATGACAGAGGAAACAGATTAACAGAATTCTGCGAAAAACACAAATTAGTGATAGCAAACACTTGTTTTCAACACCACCCAAGACAGCGATACACCTGGAAATCCCCTGGAGACCGACAAAGACTGCAAATAGATTATATAATAGTTAGATATAGATTTAAGAACCAAATAAAAGACTGCAGAAGTTATTCCGGCCCAGATATAGATAGTGATCATAATATGGTAATGGCCAAAAGTCTTCTAAAACTGAAAAAATTAAAGAGGAGAAATGATTTCAAATGGGATACAAAGGTATTAAAGATAAAAGAGGTCAGTGACAATTTTAGGGAAAAGACACAAGAGTGTAACCTAATGGAAGAGGAGAACGTGAATGCTATGTGAGGAGAGATAAAGTCGAAGATAAAACCTACGGCAGAGGAAATTATAGGTAAGGAAAGACCCCAAGCAAGGAAGGAATGGATTACCGATGAAATTCTCAATATGATAAAAGAAAGAAGAGAGCTCAAAAATGATAAAAGAGATGAATCACAAGAGAAATACAAAATGCTAAGAAACAAAATAAATAGAGAGTCAAGAATAGCAAAAGAAACATACTACCAGAATAAATGCGTTGAGATAAATGACGACCTCAAGAGAGGAAATGCAGAAAGAGCTCACGCTGCGGTGAAGGACTTCTTTGGGATGAGAATCGGAAAGAGCAATGCAATAGAAGGAGAAGACGGCAAAATACTATTCGAAAATGACCAAATAGGAGAGAGATGGAAAAGATATCTCGAAATGCTGTACAATGGCAAGGGAAATATTGACAGTGAAGCATTGATAGAGAGAGAAAATGAGGTAGACGCGGATAATCTGGGAGACCCAATCATTAGAGAAGAGTTCGACCTCGCATTGAAAATCCTCAAAAACGGGAAAACACCCGGAATCGATGACGTTCCGGCCGAACTAATTAAGGCAGCAGGAAAAGGAATCACAGATGCCCTGTTTAAAATGATACAGACAATATATAAGACCGGAAAGATACCAGAGGACTTCGAGAAATGCCTAATTGTCACATTACCAAAGAAGGCAGGTACGACAAAATGTGAGCAACACAGAACTCTTAGCCTAATATCCCATGCCTCAAAAATACTGACTAATATCATTCTAAAGAGAATTGAACCAAAAGTAGAGAACATCCTTTCCAGAGACCAGTATGGCTTCAGAAGAGGTGTGGGAACCAGAGAAGCAGTACTGTCTCTACGAATACTACTAGAAAATAGAATAAGAAGAAACCAAAACACATACATCGCATTCATAGACCTGGAGAAAGCTTTTGACAAAGTAGAATGGAAAAGACTCTTCGAGATTTTGAAGAGAATTGATATCAAATATAGAGACAGACGTATAATCCAGGCGCTATACAAGAATGAAGCCGCTATAATCAGATGTGACGAGGACACAAAGGAAGCCAATATAAGACAAGGGGTAAGGCAGGGATGTTCTCTGTCACCTGTTCTTTTTAACGCCTATATACAGAGCGCGATTGACGACTTGAGAGAGAGAATGAGTCACAGAGAAGGTGTAAAGATACACGGGCAAAAGGTGGATATGATAAGGTTCGCTGACGATATTGCTATGGTTGCTGAAAGTGAAGAGGAACTACAAGAGGCCTTAACAACTATGGAAAGCATTCTTCAAAATAACTACAGTATGAAGATAAATAAAGACAAAACAAAGCTGCTGACTGTAGGCCGAGCGCAACACCAGATGAGAATAGTGATGTCGGGTAAACCACTAAAGAACACCAAGGAGTTTGTCTACCTCGGGAGCAAAATAACATGGGACGGTCGGTCCAAGAGCGAGGTCGACAGCCGTATACATCAGGCTAGACTTGCATTTAATAAAAGGTCGAAAATAATAGAATCAAATAATATAGACCTAAAACTGAGAATACTCCTCATCAAGACCTATGTATGGAGTATCTTGATGTACGGCTGCGAGACATGGTGCCTATCCGAAAGAGATAGACGAAGACTAGAGGCTTTTGAGATGTGGTCCTATAGAAGACTATTAGGAATTTCCTGGAGAGACCGCATCACAAATGAAGAGGTTCTCCAACGAATCGAAGGAGGAAGGCACCTGCTCAGGATCCTGTCCGAAAGGCGTGCAAGATGGATCGGTCATATAATACGACAAGAGGGCCTCTTGCATGCCATAATGGAGGGTATGACCGAGGGGACAAACTCTAGGGGACGCCCACGCCGAGAGTACCTGGAGGACCTGTTGGTGGACGTGCGCTGCTCAACATATACAGATTTAAAAAGAGCCGCACAGGACAGGGGGGAATGGAGGAGAAGAGTTGAAATTGCTGCAAACCAGTCTTAGGACTGCAACCAGGGAGAGGAGAGTTCAATTTCCAAAGATACATAGTTTTAAACTTCCCCAGCTGGAAAATATTATTACACTATTACATATTCACAAAGAGATATTAATTATGTATAAGTGCAAACATGATTAGAAGACGCTTTGAACTAGGCATGTCAAACATGTGGCTCGCCAACACTATTTCTGCAGTTTGCCGAGACTTATTTTTTCAACTATTATAAGATGGAAAAAAATTTATTGGTTGTTTTGAACTAAATTGATTTATTTTTATTTTGCTCTTTTTTTATTGAAAATATACAACCCTTAGCCTAATGCAAAATGGCTTATGTAGCCTGTGGTGGAAAATGAGTTTGACATGCCTGGTTTAGAGAATGCAGAGTTGGAATGAAGAAAACTATTTCATTCATATTCCATATCATTGTATTCATGTGGATTTTGGGTAAATTACATGTTTAGAAGTTTAAACGAATTCAAAGTACAATATAATAATGCATACGTTCGATAACCTCATGAGGAGAATCCACATGAGATTATCGAACAGCCATTACATCCACAAAAATGTACTGTTTGGTGTGCTTTATGGGCTGATGGAATTATTTCTTTAAAAATGAAGCCAGCCAGAACATTACAGTCAATGGGAATCACTATAGAGCCATGATTAATGACTTTTTCATTCCCCAATTGAATGACATGGATGTGGAGGAAATGTAGTTTCAGCAGGACAGTGCTACATCCCACACAGCAACCGTCACAATCGATTTACTGATAGAAACTTTTGGTGATAACATAATTTCGCAAAATGGTCCTATTAATTGACCACCAAGATCCTGCGATTTAACACCCTTAGATTATTTCCTATGGGGATACGTGAGGTCGCTAGTCTATGCTAATAAACCGGACTCTGATTGAGGCATTAGAAGACAATATAAGACGAGTTGTTGGCGATATACGGCCTCAAATGCTTGAAAAAGTCGTCCAAAATTGGACTGATCGGTTAAGGTACATAAGAGCCAGCCATGGTCAACATATGAATGAAATTATCTACAAAAAATATTTGTCATTAAACAACCTATCAATTGAATTCAAATACACAGCCATTTAAATAATTTATTTGTGTTTTATTTCAAAAACAAATCCTATCACACCCAAAAAAACACCCTGTACAAGAAAATGATTTTTTTAATTAATATTTTAATTTAAATTTTTTTATGTAAATGAATTATTTCTTATCGGATATATTTTTTTAAATTACTTTATCTTACACATACAATTAAACTATATTTTGGTTTTTTAGCACAGTTTGTTCTTTCAAGATCTGGAAAAAATCTTCTGATGTTGGATAAATATACATTCTGTAAACATTCTATGACTGGTGAAAAGAGTCGTTGGACATGTTCCACACATAATAACAAAGGGTGCAAAGCAGTCATTCACACTGAGAAAGGTTATGTTGTAATGGTTAAAAATTTACATAATCATGAGCCACCCAAATACATTGAACTTAACGGGAAATTCATTCGAGTATAATAGTTTCTGTTAATTGAGAGGCATAGTTAATAAAATTTAAAAAAAGGTTTGACAAATTTTTAGTATGATTAAGTGTTTTAATTATTTCCTGAAAATTCTATCCCATATGTTGTTTCTTAACACATTCACTGTGTAAACAATTTTATATCAATACATGCCGTGTTAAAAAAATAGCAAAGACATATTATCAACAGAAAATGCCTGGCATGTCATAGGCACTAGGCGTAGGTTTGTATGGACATACGAGGTGTGTCTTCGGCACTGAACATGTGAAACTACATGTATCATTTTGGTATTACTTGCATTAGGCTATTTAAATATATTTTTCTACAGGCAAGAATATTTCCCAATAAGGATCAATTGATATTTTTTTATCAAAGGTCTTGGCTTTAACTTTGTAGAACTCCGTATTAGAATATTTAACAATAAATTACTTTGTTATTTCACTAATTATTGTATATAAACACGTTCTCTGCCAACAAGTTTTTTCATAAAATATAAAAAAAAAATTCTTTGTTTTTAAGTTATATTTAATAAATTATGTAGAGATATGATTATTTAATTAACTTTGATGCATTTTTGTGGGAAATTATGAGGATTTTTATGTGTCAGTCACATGTGACTGACAAAGCGCCAACGGAAAAAAATTACGCGTCGCGCCGTGTCAGTCATTCTGTCAGTCACGTGTCTCACACGAGCGAATTCGTATCAGCAGTTTAACAACATCAAAACAGTCGCGCAGCGTCATCCTGACTGATACGTCGTGTCTGTGAGAGTCTAGTGAGTATTTGAAAGTGTGGAAAATTAAATAAAAACGTTTTTGCATTTATTTATATTTTGAATTGTAAGTATTTGTTTCTAAAGTATAATTGTATGTGTGTCTGAAATCATTCTAAAATATTTATAACACCTTTCAGTGGTGAAATTTAGGAAGGCATTAGTGGAGCATCTCTGCCAGAAAACCAATCAAGAAGAAACTGATGTAACTTCGAGACAGAGACGGCAGAAACATGAAATAAGGTGCAAAGAAGGTCCAGTAAAATCAACAAGAAAATATTGCAAAGAATGTTATAGTGAGAATTCAAAGAAACACGGGAGAAAATATGCCAGAAGTAAAACCATTCAAGTAAATACTTATTGTCCTCTATGCCCAAATCAGCCGCATTATTGTTTGAAATGTTTCAATAAAATACATCGCTAATATTTTTTTTACAGAAATATTTTTATGATTCTTACGTAAAATTTTGATGTCTTACATATTAAAATAACACAAATTTCAATATTTTTATAATTATTATTCATATGTAGAAATTGTTGCCTTGTACATTTTTAAATATTTTGATTTCCGTTTTGATAAATTAATAAAAACTTAATATTTGTGATTTTTATTTTATTTCAATATTTTACTTCACTTTATGAGCTTGTTCCCACAATCATTTTAATGAGAATTCTGAGGCCAAGTTGCGGTAACATGCGGAAGGGCCGCGTCAAGCAATCCCAGTAACGTTTAACACAGAACTCATGACTGACAGCACTGAATGGCAAGTTAAAGTAGGTACTCAGTGTCAGCCACTGGTGACTGACATAGCCCCATTGGAGTATTCCAGTGTCAGTCACCCGTGACTGACAAGACGGTCAATGCGTTAATCTTTGCTACAGATGTTTTTACTTCCTATCCTGAGACTCTTCGGGCGGAATGTCTCCCGAAGTTCTCTTCAGTCTTCCCACCTGAAGAGAGCCTTGGGAGTAACATTCTGCCTAAAGAGAGCCTCAAGATAGGGGGTAAGAACATGTATTATTAGCATAACAAAGATTTTTTTCATTAAAATTGGAATTTTACATTGAAAGTGTAAATTGCAATATGCATAAGGCTAGTTCTATGAACATTCTGTATAAATTGATAAGAAAAGTATGCATTAAACCTATCCTGCCCAAAATTATTTGATCTTTTAAAATACAAAGCTTCAGAGATTTGAGTGTAAATTTAGTAGTACAGATTGTAATTAACTGATTTTTGTATGAAGAATTTTAAAATTTATTTAATCTATTTGTGCGATTTACCTTTTGAAAATAATAGACAGATGGCACTTTGACGTTTTAAAAATGCAAGGTGTCACTTTGTAGAAATTCATAACTGATGGAATAAAAAAATCTTGACTTCTCTGTTGATGAAAAAATACATTTTTATCAATCGTTCAAAATATCAGTTAAAACATCACTCTTAAGGGATAAGAAAATTCCTAAACAGTTAATTCAATCAGATGTGGATGTTCTACATTATATAGTGGTGATTAGAGTGATGTTTCCATCTAGATGTAGTCATTATGATGCATAGACTGAAATCTTTCACTCAGTGAAATGGTTTATTTTGTTCAATTTCACCAAGCAATGTATGTAAAAGTATCGGAAGAATCACATTAAATTCAGTGATAATATTAATTCATAGCATTGAAAATTTCAATCCGTATGTTTAATTTCTACAAAGATATTCAAGTATCAAAATTCTGTTTAAGACAAAATACTTATGTAAATTCTGCAATGATCATAAACTACAGGCAAGAAAGTGTAAAATGGTTTTTGTATTTTTTTTTAAAATTGTGTCCATCATTACTTTGTAAACAGTTTTGTATCTTATAGTAGTAAGAAATTCAAGGAAGTGCAGAAATTGGGTATTATTATAAAAAAAAAATCTGGCCACTAAAGTCACTCAATTAAACAACACCAGGCTTACTTTTGCGCCATAAATTCTGAAATAGCTTGATGATAATGTTCACCAAGAAATAAAAAATATTGCGACTGAAATGTTTTGAGGAGTCGAGCTTTACGTCAAAGATATCCAATTATCATTTATGGAAATTTACATAAAACTATATAAGTACTTATTAAACATATTTTTAATAAAAATATTTTGCTTTTTAATTATTTTCAAAGTTATACAAAATCAGCTGATGATATTTTTGTCATCGTGTAAAAATTAATTTGTTGTATTAAAATTTTCACAAAAAATTTTTGCAAAATAAATATGTATGACTTAAGTAAATGGAAAGCAAAAGAGATAGACCAAGTAAAGAATGGAAAAAGATAGTTGGAGAAATTGTTATTCTGAGAAAGGCAAGATGTATGAAATACAGTAGAGATTTATGGATGTGGACGAGACAAAGATAGTGTTTGGACGGAGAGGCATGGATATTTGTTCTCTCTGTCTACCCCAAAAGGTACTGTTTTTTATTGTATTATATTTTTGTTCTATAAAGTACAACTTTGTGAGTTTATTGCCATGTGGCAATCTCTTCCAACCAACTAGAAAATACCGACCAAATAAGTAAAGCCCAGACTGGAAACTTTTTGAAGATAAATTGGTTGTTGCTGGTTCTGGGGTGTGGAATTGTTTACTTCTTAGTATTGAGATATGAGTGGTGTGCAAAGCTTTAGGAAACAATTAAAGGCAACATTTTTTGGGTGGTTTTGTCAAAATTTATGATGTTATATGAACACTACACTAAACCTAAAGTAGATCTACTGAGGTTTATTTGTAGTTCGTCTTCTCTTGGTGAGTTTTCTGCAGTTTTCCTACCAAATATATTTTTCTGAACATATGCAGACGTGGGGAAGTACCTAATCTGACGACCACAACCATTATCTTCCTATCCGTACACTCAACTTATGTGTGTATATGTATATATTTATTTTGTAATATTTTAAATCTATCAATAATATTTAGGTTTGACTCCTGAGTTAGAGCGCCTTTAGGGAGAGTTTGTTCTCTAAACTGTGCTATATAATTGTCCTTGTATTATTATTCCAATGGGAATCGAACTCGTAACCCCTAGGATTGGAAGGAAGATGTCTTACCAAGGCTTAGGCTATGCAGTTCATGATGGTATGTAAGAAATTGGATTGTGAGAGTCATTCTCTGTTGATGTCCTTATTTATATGTTAATTTTGTCTTTCAATTTATTTTTTTCAGCACGTTTCATAGAAAGACCATCTGGAAAGAGACTGCTGTTATTTGATGGTTATACATTTTTCAAGCAAGCCCCTTCAGCTGGGGGTAAATTCCGTTGGAAGTGTTCAACTCATAACCACAAAGGGTGCAAGTCAGTTGTGTACACCCAAAAAGACACGATTGTTTCGGCAAAGAGTTATCACAATCATGATCCGCCCAAGTTCTTAGAAATCAATGGAAAATTTATTAAAATATGATTTGATTTGCTATTTTACACAAGTTTTTTTAACATATTTCTGATCTTGAGGTCACAAGGCATCCGATCATCTTGCTTCTATAAGTTTTTACCATTTTCACAAAAGATGTTAACAAAAAAAGGGGTAGCATATCCAGCCTTCCGCGTAATACTTCCATGGCCATAGACAACCTCCATGGTTTAGTTTGTAAGACATTTGTCTTTCAACCCTGGAGTAGCGGGTTTGATTTCTATTGGATGGTAGATTTAAAAAAGGGTTCCAGTCTGGCCTTGTTTAAACATTTTTCTTGTTGGTTGAAAGTGATAGTCCCACCAGGTTGTACTGTCTACAGCAAAAGTATAATGCAATAATACTGCAGCATCAGATGAAGAGGATTTGTGACATTTGCATGCTCTATGCTGGGATTGTAGGCGGTAACTGCATGTATCAAAATGTTAAATAAAATAATTTTTATGCTCTTATATTAAAATCACGTACATTAAACATAAAAGTTATAAATTGTTTGTCAAATATATACGAGTATATAGAATTGAAATGTGAATTTACTGTTTTGTCGCATAAAACGTTGCTTTACAGTAACAAAGTACCCCATGGTCAAAATGTTTATTTTTAGTTATAAGATCTGTATCGGTGTTTTATTTTATGTATAGATAATGAGAACTAAAAAAAACATGTTCAATCATTCGGTAAATTTTTTTATTGGCAATGACTGACTAATGCCCTCCTTTTAGTAATAAAATGAAAAATGTGCAATAAACGTAAAAACTATTCCAGACATTGCAAATTTTTATGATCAAAATCATAGGCATTTGTATGAATAAATTTGCTTATCAAATTTTCTCAGGAGCTGTTACGTTACAAGTTCAAGTTCCAATTGACTGAAGCTATACTGTCTCATACATGTTACTGTAGTTACTGTACTTGGCACACAATATTGCATGACTGATCCCTGGTATATACCTTACACCATGTAATAAACAATAGTCAACAGTGAATGTGTATAAAGAATGATTATACACATTCACTGCTGACTATATACAAGTATAAAGAACATTGAAACTGAACCAAGCAAAATGGGAATTTCACCTTAGATTTTTAGTATAGTTAGCAAACTGGACCACAAAGATCGAAAATTAATAAGAACGATGTTGAAAAGTTTGTGATGAAAGCATATCATATTGTGTGAATACTGACAATCTATGTGGCCTAGTTAATAAAATGTCTGTCTTCTGACCTTGAGGTTAAGGGTTTAATTCCCGTTGGTATCCACATTATTTTTAAGGAGAGTTTTAGTCTAGTTTTAACTAAGTCTTTTAAAAAAAAGCTTTCTGTTAAGTTGGAAGAGATTGCTACACGGAAATAAACCCGCAAAGTTGAACTGTATACAACAAAAGTGTAATACAATACTCTTTTTTAAGTTTTATTGGGAATTCAACATAAGACAAACATTTTACTTACTAAACCACGAAGGTCATCAAAATTGAACTCTATATCATAAGACAAACATTTTACTTACTAAACCACGAAGGTCATCAAAATATGTTCCAATAAATTATAAATATTGTTATAGATTTGATAATCAATAAAGAAATTTATTTACTTGTCATTTTTCAAATCACTGGGTTGTCCGGAAAGTATTTTTTTGCAAAATTGCACCAAATGTTCGTTGATAGTGGTTTTTCAATATTTTTTGTAAATCAGCAATGTCTTGTGTTGTAGAATATCTGTTATTCTTGATGAAAACCTTGATTTCATCATTATAAGTGATAATCAGCCTTCCAGAGCTGACACCATCTTCAAATCTTGTATCACCATTATGGAACGTTGACTGCATTGTCACCATACACTTTTTTTATATTTTTTTGGGTGTAGTATTTTTTCCTTATCCATTTTAAAAATGCATGAAACTACTTATTTAGTTCCCTCTTCAAAATAATGCTTAAAAAACCGCTCAAGCAATTCAAGTTAACAATGGTAGAAAAAAGTACTAAACTATTTCCTTTCATAATAATATGCATTCGGCACATTTGAAATGATGTTGACAATGAAAATTTCATCCTAACAACATCGATCCGAAAAATACGAAACTTTTTTCCGGACAACATATTAATAACTGAGAAATAAATGATTTTATATATGAACCAAAATGTCTGAATTATTTTTGTTAATGAATTGTAAATAAAATATAATTTTAATATAAAATTAAATATGTATTTAATTTGATCTACGGATGTTTCGTACAGACATTAAGCTTTTACTGTTGTAGTTGGCACAATGATCAAAGTGCATGAGGTTTTTGAACACATATTTTTTAAAGAAATAAAACATCTTTTCGGTTGAATAACTTGTTTCCGACAGTTTGGGACTATTCAGCATTCTCAGTTATACGATCCTCCTGCAATCTACTGTAGTTGACTCATTATATTGGGAGTACAAATTAGTTCGGTCCGTTAACATCAACACCAAAACCGAACATACATGGTTCGAAGATCATGCTCTGTATCTGGTGGGACCAAAGGGGTGTTGTTTACTATGAGGTGCTGAAACCTGGCGATTCCATTACGGGCGATCGGTATCGGCTACAATTAATTCGTTTGAGCCGTGCATTGCGAGAAAAACGGCCGGAATACGAGCAAAGACATGATAAAGTTATTCTTCTTCATGACAACGCTCGGCCTCATGTCGCAAAATTTGGAAACGCTCAAATGGGATGTTTTACTGCACCCACCGTATTCCCCGGACATTGCTCCTGATTACTGGTTGTTCCGAAGGATGCAGCACGATTTGGCACGTCACCGGTTCACTTCTTTCGTAGAAACCGAAAATTGGCTCCAAACTTGGATCGCCTCAAAAGACGAGTCATTTTTTCGAGATGGAATTCGAAAATTGCTTGAGAGATGGGAAAAAGTAGTAGCCAGTGATGGACAATACTTGAATTGATCTGTTCATTCATTTTGTTTAGAAATAAATGCATTTTTGAACACAAAAAAACGGATCGAACTAATTTGTACACCCAATATAATAAATGTTTGTGAAATACAAAGTATGTTTAGTGAATTAAAATGTGTATTTCGTAATTCTTGCAGTAATTTTCTTTTTTTTTCTAACGTTTTTGTATTGAATCCTTTTTACATGTTAAATTGTAGACACCTCTCTCCACATTATCTGTTTAAATTTATATTGCTACTTTATAATGTTGAGTATATTAACATAATTATTTATAATCTGATCATTTTGCTTTTAGCCCCTCAGTTTATTTACAAAGAAAATGGGAGTATGCTGTTAGTGTTAGATCACTATACATTTTGTAAACAATCTACAAAAGGCGGAAGGATCCGTTGGAGATGCTCCACGCATATCAACAAGGGATGCAGAGCTGTGATATATTCCCAAGATGACAATATTATCTCTGCAACTAATGAACATACTCATCCACCCCCTAAATTTATTATTGTGAAAGGGAAAATGGTTCGACTGTAAAATATAAAATTTTATATTAATACCCCTTAAGGGTATTATTACAAAGTGGTGTGCTAGTTTTATGGAAACGATTTCACCTTGTTTTATGGAAACGATTTCAGAATATTGAAAAAAAGTGATAAAGAAATGCGTACCTGTAGAAGAATATCTGAGATTTCGATTTATGAAATATTTAGGAATGATGGGATAAAGAATAGCTGTTTGTTAGAGTTGGATATTATAAGTAGAATTAAGAAGGGATTCTTGAGATACATGAGACCATTGTTTCTCAACCTTTTAGTCTTATGACCCCCTAAAAGATAAAAAAAAATTTAAGACTTTGTGACTCCGCTGCAAAAAAATATTGGCTTCGGATTGTAATTTTTTTTAAATAAATGTGTTTATTTTCTCAGAGAATGTGCTATTTTCGTTTGCTATACATAACTTATTTTTATGGCCCACAGGTTAAGAAACAATACTTTAAGACACATTCAGAAAAAGAGTTTTGAAAGACTGATAAAACAAATATATATGTCTAAATTTAATGGAGAGGGAGGAAGATGTAGACTGTAGGAAGAATGAATATAAATAATTAGATTTTTTTAACAGAGTGAAAGGTGAGAAATATGAGCAACAGGGGATCATATATGGGTGTGGAAGATGCAAAAACTATGCGTGGATATACTGTCTTTATGCTAACCCCAAATGGGATATGGTGTAATGTATGTGTATACTCCTTTCCCTTTTTGAATTTATGAGAAATTTTTGTTTTGTTCTTTATGAGAAATATTTGTTTTCATCTTTATGAGAATTTTTTGTTTTGTTCATTATGAGAAATTTTTGTGTTCATCTTTATGAAAAAATTTTAGTTTTCTTCTTTATGAGAAATTTTTGTTTTCATCTTTATGAGAAATTTATGTTTTCGTCTTTATGAGAAATTTTTGTTTTCTATTTTATATTTTGTTTTGTTCTTTATGAGAAATATTTATTTTATCTTTATGAGTGTGTTCATCTTTGTTTTCTTTTTTATGAGAAATTTTTGTTTTCGTCTTTGTGAGAAATTTTTGTTTTCTATTTTATATGCTTGAAATATGTTTTAACATAGTTAAGAAAATAAATGTTAATAATAGTAACATTTAACATATCTATAAGAATATCCTTTATTATTATTATTTTTGTTATATTTCTATTATTTCCAAACTTCTACACAGTTTTAGCCTCTGTCCATAAATCAATTAAATAAGGCTCAAGAAACTCAGAAGGAGAAACTGAAACTTCTTTACATGAGCATCACTCCATCATGCCAAAATGAGTGACAAGCGCCATATCATACATCCATATGTATAATTGAATGATTCATCTTCACGTCCTTATTTTAGAAGTGTCAGGATAGCATCATAAGGCCTTACCCCTGTTTTGCACCACCTCGGTCATTGTGTCATTGCAGGCCTATCCGGTTTCTGCATATCTGTTTCCCATGTATACCTAGGGTGACACAAAAAACACTTTCCTTTCTGAGTCACCAAAAGAATCTGATCTGCCAATTACTCATCTGGAATTCGAAGTATATGTCTGAGTCAACTAACCTGCAACATCTTAAAATGGAGTAACTTCGATTTTATGTAAAAAAATGAATAAAAGGCTTAAATATATTTTTGAATAATCACCTTTATTCAGGTATTATATTATATACAATAGTATATGATAAATCGTATATTGTCTATCGAAGGTTTTACCTCTTACTTTTTGGAACTCCATATTAGAATATTTAATAATAAATTGCTTTCTTTTTCCACTAATTACATTAATTCCCATGATACATGTTTCTTCCTCATATTTTAGGTGAACTAATTACAGTGAAACTCCGTTTTTACGTGCCCGGAATTCACGTTTTCCCGCTATTTACGTAAAAAAATTTAAATCCTGTTTCATTTTAGTACACGTAGTACCCGTTTTTACGTTTTTATTTCCCGCAATTTACGTTTGAAATATTTAAAATGCAAATCAATTTATAAACATATTTAATTAAATGCGCGACCGATTTAAAATATTTGAAATGAATATTAGGAAGCAGAAACATGTTGTTACTTTTTATAGACACGTGTGCACCTGCAGCGCTCATGGTCAAGGTTACACGAGTCGTGTAATACGATGCAATTGGTGGGAAATTTAGCCAATCAGACAGACAGCCAGGCAGACTGTATAGGCAGGTCAATCTGTGCTTGTGTTTTTAAACGTGTCGGTCGTGTACATACAATTTCAATTATCAATTGTCTTGTATTTCGTGTGTCGATTTACATTTCTTTTAATTTTTCGTTGAATCCCTTCAAATAATGCTCAGCAAAGAAAAACATTATCAATTCAAGAGAAAAGGAAAATTCTCGAAAAAGTTAATAAACACGTTGGTTCACGTGTTTCGCTCGCGCGTAATTTGGGGATACCCATTACAACTTTGGCTAAGATAATAAAAAAATCGCGAATCGATTGAAAAAAGTTTTCCGATTTGCGTGATTATCTAAATAAAAAATTATTTTCAATTTCTCAATTTTTTTTTCTAACCCCGAATCCCTCCAATCAGTCCCTTCAAGAACGTAAAAACGTGGCTTCACTGTACATTGATCCCCGTGATACATGTTTTACCTCATATGTCAAGGTAAAAAAACATGTATCACGGGGATTAATATAATAAGTGGAATAACAAAGAAATTATAATAACTATCAAATATTCTCATTTACATATATTGTCTGTTCATTATAAAACAGTAGTACTTGTATTTTTTAGTTCATGTCTTAGCAAAATCCATAATAAGGGAAACTGTGTCTTATTTAATTGGATTTTTTAAATTAAAAGTTATGTTAAGAAAAAATGCATTGTTTGAATTCATACCTTTATTTAAAATTATCTTTTTTAATAAAATTTCAATAAAATGCATCTACTTGTATGCAGCATACATTATTTTTTATGCCTTTTATTATTTGTAGTAGTATATTTTATTTTAGGCTTTATACATATAATTTTTCTATTGTTATTTATATAATCTATATTTATTCTACAAAATTTCATTATGTATCAGGTAATTTAAGCTTTATAACTTTGTTGACAGCTGTTTATCCGTATAATGGTTTTATTAAAATTAATAATTTTGCATATTTACCAATCGGGAGTATACCTACTGTTTGCCAGTTCATTGTACAGTGTACAATCTAATGGCTGTTTTGCCATGTGACAATTTCTACCAACCAACCAAAAATATGGTAAAAGAGTCTAACTTGGAAAACCAGATGGGAACCCTTTTGTATAAGTTTAGACGGACCAACAGAAATTGGAAGACAGGCATCTTACTAACTCAGCTCATTTAAGAAATGAAAATATTTAAAAACACTTTCTTACATTTCTTTCCCATAAAATGATAACGGAGAGAATAAAAAAGTTGGATTTGGGCTTTGAATTTGATGGATTCTGTTGCAGTCTTCTGACACAGGAGTATACACACCAATATCTATGCCAGCTGTAGAAAAGTACTTTTAGTTATTTGATGGATTCTGTTGCAGTCTTCTGACACAGGAGTATACACACCAATATCCATGCCAGCTGTAGAAAAGTACTTTTAGTTATTCAATTGATTATTTTTATAGATTGTTTATCATTTGAAATAGTTTCATAGATATTTAACAGTTTTTTTCTATTTTAGCTCTATACTCTTAATGGTTCAAGTCACCGTTTCATAGTTTTGGTGATGGAATTCAAAGCGTAATGGTATCCATTTAAATGTGTGGAAGTAAATTTGAATAACTTAAATATTTCTTTTAGTACGTTTCATATCTCGTCCATCGGGAAAAGTATTACTTTGGATAAATGGTTACACATTTTTCAAGCAAGCTCCTTCAGCAGGTGGTAAATATCGTTGGAAATGCTCAACACACAATAACAAGGGATGCAATGCTGTTGTTTACACCAAGGGGAATTATGTTGTTTCTTCAAAATTGGTGCATCATCACATGCCACCCAAACTATTAGAAGTTAATGGACAACTTATCAGATTTAAGTAGCGCGGTCGCATATGAGAAGTTAGATGTACAAGTGACATAAACTTATTTTTCAAATGTATTTTTTTCTTTCCTTATCACAAAGAACATATCTTTCCATATATACCAATTATTGTAATCTGGAGGGAAACTACATATATGTATACACCTGGGTCTCGTCATGCACAATCTTCTATTATTCATACTTTTCACTTTACTCTCTTTCAAAATCTGATCCAGTAACATTTTCTTGGTCTATCTCTTCTACGCACACCTTGCACTTCTGACTGGTATACTCATTTAATCATTCTTTTGCCAATTCATTTTTGTACATGTCCAAACCATCCTGCAACTCGTAAGAAGTTAATTTATTTTAATGCGTATAATTTATTTTAATGCGTAAATTTATTTTAATGCGTATTGTTGCAAAATAATCATTTAACCAGTTTAACTTTCAAGGAAGTTAATCAAGTTTGATTTACGCTGACTTATTTGTGACTTAAGAAAACTTGATAAATCATGTAAAAGGATGGCAAAAATCAATTGCCAATGAAAAAAGTGAAATTATAGTTATGACGATTTGTCAGAATGGTGATATGATTATTATCTTATATCTTCCTTGAAAATTTTTACTTAAAAAAGAAGATTTCAATTGACCCGGTTAGTTAAAACAGAATTAAATGACAGTTTAAACATGCCACAATAAATGTTTAGGCTAATCTATATTTAGTAAAGCGTATTAAATAAATTAATGAGGCATCTAATCAAGTATGAACTTAGGATGAACTTTTTGTATGGTACATTCATATTAAGATGTCTGAAAATTTAGTGTCACTTGTACTAGATGTAACATATCATTTTCATCTTCTTGGATGTGTATCCCATATTTTGAAGAATTTTATTGAATCAGTCCTTTCATCTTTTTTTTTTCTTTATTCATAATTTATTAAATAAGTTTAATGACAAATGCCCTTAAAATGGACGAATTATCTGAGAAATTAATTGATTTTCTTTATAACCTTGTATTTTCAAACCTTATAAATGTTAAATAAATTATTACTGTTGAATATTAAATATATATTTTTTAATTTATTTATATAGAGTGGATTTTCAGCTCTTATATATAGTTAAAGGAAACTCTTTCAGTTCATTGAATAGTGTTTTCTATTATAGAAATTGTTTTTGACGATTTGTTTATTTATTTACATTATAAGTATATGTAATATGTATACATATATTAATAAACATAGATTTCACAATGAATACTCAAATTACAAAGATCTAGGTTTATTGCCTGTCATTTATCATGAGCCCAGTAAACTTGTGTATTTTCTTAATAAAGTTGAATATTGTTTTGTTGTACAGTTTTAGAATAGTTGGGGACAATAGCTCTCATACTTCGATACTAGTTCTGTGACTGGTTACAATTAAAAAATAAATTCCAGACAGAGGGTCTTTTGTCACTGAAGGGTGAGAATCACTTGTAAAGTGGAGTAGTAATTTAGCTGTTTGTTTATTATAAGACTTAAGGCCTAAGGTTGTATGCAGCTTGTATGACACATGTCCTTTTTTGTCAGTTTATATGCTTTAGATTCTAAACCAAAACCAGTGCTTTTCAATTTTTTTTCTTCATTGCTCAAAACCACTTATCGGACAATAATTGTAAAAAACGAACTGTTACGAAAAACATATATGATAACCATAGCAAATATTAGGTCCTTACATATGAAATTGGCGTTTTGCAGTACTGGCAACTTTGATCTCAAATATCTTCTCTTTGGTTAGGAATTCCAAATTTAAATTTATACAGCTATTTACTCAAGTATGTGTGTTTCGAAAATTATAATTCATTTGTTTTTTCCTCAATTGTTTTTTTTCTTTGCGTCACTCAGTTTACAAAATGGAAAACTTGAAATATCGCGTTATTTACGAGTACGAGTTCCACCGTGGCACCAGTGCTGCAGAAACGGCTCGAAGGATTAATGATGTGTATGGCGACGGTGCCGCAAAAGAAAACACAGTGCGTTTTTGGTTCCAACGTTTTCGTTCTGGAAATTTCGACCTGCAGAAGAAGCCCCGTGGACGGCCGGAGACCAAAGTTGATAATGAAGAATTGAAGGCTATTGTGGAAGCGGATCCATCGCAAACCACGTCCGAGTTAGCTGCAGGCTGCGGTGTTAGTGATAAAACTGTTTTAATCCACTTGAAGCAAATTGGGAAGGTGAAAAAGCTTGAAAGGTGGGTACCTCACGAATTGAGTGAAGCAAATCAACAAACGCGCGTTGACTGCTGCGTTGCATTACTCAACCGGCACAATAATGAAGGGATTTTGAATCGAATCATTACCTGTGATGAAAAGTGGATCCTGTATGATAATCGGAAGCGCTCATCGCAATGGCTGAACCCTGCCGAACCAGCCAAACCATGCCCCAAGCGAAAATTGACTCCAAAAAAGTTACTTGTGAGCGTTTGGTGGACTAGTGCTGGTGTCGTTCACTACAGCTTTCTTAAATCTGGCCAGACGATTACGGCAGATGTCTATTGTCAGCAACTGCAAACCATGATGGAAAAGCTAGCTGCTAAACAACCGAGGCTGGTTAATCGCTCTAGGCCACTGCTGCTTCATGATAACGCTAGACCACACACTGCACAACAGACGGCTACCAAATTAGAAGAGCTTCAATTGGAATGTCTAAGACATCCACCGTACTCTCCGGACCTTGCCCCAACAGATTACTATTTTTTTCGAAATTTGGATAACTTCTTGCAAGGGAAAAAATTCAACTCCGATGGGGCAGTCCAAACCGACTTCAAAGATTTTATTGATTCCCGTCCGAATGGTTTTTTTAGTAAAGGGGTCGATGAACTACCTATGAGATGGCAAAAGTGCATAGATAGCAATGGTACATACTTTGATTAAATAAATATATTATATTAAAAAAAAATCAACTTTATGTTCCTCCCAAACAAAACGCCAATTTCATATGTAAGGACCTAATATATTGAAATATATATTGTCATACCGGTTCTGTGTGACGTCTTAAGATCCAGAAAGACAAGCGGCATGGCATTATATTTCCGAACTGTTAATACTGTCGGCTCTCTTACTTTATGGTCCTAGCTTTGTCACTTCAGTGGTGTTGCCAGCTGTTAATATTGCCAACCATCAGGCCGCTAAAAACAATATCACTGAATGATCTTTATGTCATTTAAACAAATTACCCAAAGAAAAACCACTTTAAATCAATCTTGAGTAATTTACCCAGGTTTGGGAAATACTGACTTAGAATAAGACTGATGACACGCATAATATCCATTCCAGATATTAAGTAACCCAGAAACTGTTAATAAAATAACAATTAATATGTCTCATAGTATTTATTATTAGGTATAATGAGAAAGTTTGAGAAACAGTGTTTGTAGCGGCCAAATTTACGCTTCATACATTTTTTATTATTTGAATGTGCTTATCTGTACACATTCATGTCTACTAAGATCTTCAATAATCTATTTTTTATTTATTTATGAATAAGTTTAAATTCTTTATCAGGTAAGCTCTGTCTCTTCTTTTAATAAAAACATAAAATTCGGAACCTGTTGATTTATTACTTGTATTTTTTTTGCTTTCAGCTCATTTTATTACCTCAAAATTTGGAAAGGTTATGATAATGTTAAATGGTTACACATTCTGCAAAAATAAGGAAAATACAAATCATACTCACTGGAGATGCTCAACACATATGAACAAAGGATGTAAAGCAACTATAAAAACTTTTGAAAATAGTATACTTTGTGTTAAAAATTTTCACAATCATGATATTATGAAATATTTCAGTATAAAACACTAAAGTTAGAAATTCAAATTAATCTATGCTAGGATATCAAATAACTAAATCGAATAAAATGAAAGGAAAAACTTCAAGTCTGTATTTTAATTATTGAGAACATTTATTTAATAACCAGTGGAAGGAAAAATAAAATCAGATCTATTTAGAAGGGTCTAAATAAATATTTAGATCAAACCAAAGCAGAAGGGGTTAAAGAAAAAATTGATTAACCCTATGCACCAATATACAGGTTGTCGCAAAAAATGTATCCACAATTTTAATGATTATAAAGTCTGTATTTAGTAGCACACAGTCCCTTTCAACATTCAAAACTACGTAAATGTATTTTTTATACTTAGCACATGTTTTCAAACTGATGACCATTTTCAAACTGATCCACCTACTAGACTTACTATGAGACGAATTAGAGATAAGTTTGAAGCAGGTGGAGCTGTTCAGAATGTCCATAAACAACGTCCCGGAAGACCAAGAACATCGACAAACGCTGCCATGGAAGAAAGGGTGTTGGAAACGTATCGTTAAAATTCAAGAATATCTGTTTGGCAGGCTTTACGGTCTTTACACTTCTGCCACCTTTTCATACTTCCAGTAGCACTTCAAAATAAGCTTTCTTTGTTTAAAACTTAGTCTGGTTTCAGCTATGATTTCTTAACGGTTAAAGCTAGAACCAAAAAAATTCAGCAAGTTACCAGCTATTAAGTGTGGATACATTTTTTTGCAAGACACTATAGACGAGTGCAAAAAGGAGGTTGAAATATCGAGACTGCATTTTATAGCATGCTATTTACCTGGTGTTCTTTGGTGATATTGTAAAATGATTCTTTCCAAATGGAGAGGTCTATTTTACAGTAAAATCAAGTGTAAATATTTATCTATGTACACCAAGATTCTTTTGATTGCCCATGATACAAGTTGCATGTTGCATAGTTCTCTCTTATATTTTTGAAAACTTTCGAGTATTTTATCCCAAAATTGAATATTTTTATATCTAGATTTTGTTATTTTTTTATACATAACACATCGATCAATATGTCCCGGGACTAACTAATAAAACAACATTTGTTTGCCAAAATTCTTCTTTATTCATCAACATAGTCTCCTTCAAGAGCGATACGTTCATTACAACGCTTTCCTAAGTTTTCTATGCCAGCCGTGTAGAACTATTTATCTTTGGTTTCAAAATAGGCGTTAGTTTCGGCAATCACTTCTTCATTGGAGCCAAATCTCTTTCCCTGGAGCATCTTTTTGAGGTCTGCGAACAACCAATAGTTGCTGGGGGCAAAATCTGGAGAATACGGGGGGTGCGGAAGCAATTTGAAGTTCAACTCATGCAATTTGGCCATCGTTACCATCGACTTGTGACACGGTGCATTGTCCTGATGAAAGTGAACTTTTTTTCTCTTCATATGGGGCCATTTTTTTGCAATTTTTGCCTTCAAACGTTCCAATAACGCTATGTAATATTTGCTATTGATGGTTTTTCCTTTTTCAAGGTGATCAATGAATATTATACCATGCGCATCCCAAAATACAGAGGCTTTAACTTTCCCGGCCGACTGTTGAGTTTTTAGTCCCTTCGGACGACTTTCACCGGCTGCTCTCCACTCAACTGACTGCCGATTTGATTCCGGAGTATAGTGGTGGATCCAAGTTTCATCCATTGTCACATACCGACGCCAAAACTCCTGTTTATTTCGCGTAAACTGTGCTAAGCAGCGCTCTGAATCATCGATGCATTGTTGTTTCTGTTCCATTGTGAGCAAACGTGGCACCCATTTCAAAAAAAGCTTTTTCATGACCAAATGTTCATGCAAAATAGTGTAAACACTACCAAATGATATCTTCAGGATGTCAGCTATCTCATGCAACTTTACTTTGCGATTTTCCATCACGATTTTGAGGGTTTTTTTTATGTTTTCTGGTGTGCCTCGTTTGGATGACCAGAGCGTTCAGCATCATTTGTGTCTGTACGACCGCGTTTGAAATCAGCATACCACAGACAAATGGTTGTTTTCGACGGAACAGTGCCCAGATACACTTTTCAAGCCATCACTGAGTTTGAACGGTATTTTTTCCCATTAAAAAGCAATCTTTTATCAACACACGAAATTCGTTTTTTTCCATTGTTTTGAAAATAGCAAATGTAGCATCACTAAAACCACTGTAACTCAATGACACAATGTCGGAATGTCATGAAAGTTTGACACGTAACTTCTAAAGGTTGGTACTGACTGAGAATGGTATGGATTTGTTATTAGAGGCGCCATCTGTGGGTTAGTCCCGGGACTTATTGGTCGATGTGTTATTTTGTAATATTTTTATTGAAAATTAAATTGTATCCCACTTATAATGTTTGTTGCATTACAATTTCACTACAAAATATTTTTTAATGAAATTTTATGGAATCACAAATTTTTATTAAAAAAATGGACAAGTGTTTTTGCATTTACCTGTTATTTTTTTTGCACAAGTCAAAATTTGTCTCATATAGCAAAAATATTTATGCATATACCAAAATTGATTATTTTTACATTTCTATTTTTGCTTTATATATATTTTTTTGTTATATATTGTACATTAAAAGTTTCATTACGATTTCATTATAAATGAATTTTTAATTTTATAATTTTTTATTGGAAAAATAAATGAGTGCTTTTGTAATAAAAATGTTTATGGTCAAAAGGATTCAAAAAGTTTTAGCCTAGCTCAGATAACATTATTCTAGAGGTTTCATTGTATTCTTTCTTTTGATTTCACTGTTTTGTGAAATATGTCATTCAATTAGGTAATATAAAATAGTACAAACATTTCTCAATTTTTAACCAAACTGTTGGGAATCAAACTTAAAATCCCTGGATTATTGCTTATATTATAGTTCGGAAATTCTAGGATGAGTCCTGTGACAGCTTACAAATTTGCCCCAATACAACCTTATGTAATGTATTTACCTAAATAACTTGCTATTTATGAGAATTGATATTAAAGTTGATGAAATAATTAAAATTACTGAACATCGTTACAAGGTTGTATTGGGGCAAATTTGTGAGCTGTCACAGGACTCATCCTCGAATTACCAAACTATAGTGTAGTTTTAGGTTTTAAATTTGGATCAACTTTTGTTAGATTAAAAGGTAATCAGATCAGTTAAGAAGGGAATATTTTAAATATTGTGAATAGTTATGAATTAAATAGTCTTGTTTGCTTTTTGTGCACTTATAGAATTTTCAGGGATGTCCTTTCTCAATTTTGATGATATCTGCATAGTTTAAAAAACTAATACCCAATCTTTACCCTCACCTTTAATATCATATTTAAAAAACACAATTATGTCCGAATAAAGCAAATGATCAATAGAATTTTTGGTCACAAAGAAATATTTTATTTCTCAAAATAGTCTGTACTCTGTTGTAGTTACTGTCGTCTCTCTTTATTAATATAGAAAATAAAATATATATAAGGATTGCCTGACATAAATTAAAGGTATCATATTGGGTTGTCTGGAAAGTAATCTCATATTTTTACTTTAAATTTAAACATATAATTTTACCAAATTCTCATGTACAGTGGATTTCGATGTTTTCCTCAATAATCTCTCGTGTTATAGAACATAGGTTATTCTCAATGCCTTGATTTGGCCATCATCAGTGCTAATCGGTTTTTCAGGATGACACTATCGTCAAGTGTCGTATCACCATTATGGATTTTTTAATCTACATTTGACACATCGCTTACTGCATCACTCATACTCCTACACACTGTACGTAGTAAAAATCCTCAAGCACCGAAAAAACAACTTATTTTATTCCATCTTCAAAATGATGCAAAAACCCCTCAAGCAATTTGGGTTAACAATGGTTGAAAAAAATGCTTAACTATTTCCTTTCAAAATAATATGCATTCGGCAGGTTTGAAATAAAAAATGACCACTCAAGTAATTTAAGTAAATAATGTCCAAAAAAAATGCGCTAAAATATTTACAATTATATGTATACATTCAGCATGTTTGGAATGAAGTGAGTAATGAAAATTTTATCCTAACAACATCTATCCTAGAAAGACAACATATATCAAAACTCGGCATATTTCATAAGGTAACCTCAAAATGTTGAATCACAAATAAAAATGCAAACAAAACAATTTTGTTCATTAGTGTTAAAGTCAAGAGATGATCTCATCCTTGCTTAGCTTTTTTCTACAATATATAAATTGAATTCTAAGAAAAAATTAAAACTAGGCTTACTACCTTGATCAAAACGTTTTAGAACTTTATTCATAAAATCGAAAATACAAGTTTATTCATCAAAATCGATATGGTCCCCTTCAAAGTACTCCCCATCGACTGCAACGCACTTACGCCAGCGCTTGATGCAATCCTTGAAACACCGCTGGTACTCAATTTTAGGTATGTCCATCAGAGCCGTCTTCGATTTTTTCATGACATCCTCTCGGGTGCTGTAACGCGTTCCGCGAAGCGGTTTTTTAAGTCGGTTGAACAGGAAAAAGTCGCAGGGAGCCAGATCAGGAGAATTCAAAGGCTGCTGGATAATATCGTGTTGTTTTTGGTCAAAATCTCACGGATAAGGATCGCATTGTGCGACGGTGCGTTATCGTGGTGCAAAATCCACGAGTTGTTTGCCCACAAATCCGGTCTTTTTTGGCGAATTGCTTCACGCAAATGTCGCCCAAATAATACTCTTTGTTGACTGTTTGTTTTTCTGGCAAGAATTCATGATGCACAACACCGTTGTAATTCATGAAAACCGTGAGCAGCGCCTTCTTTTTTGACTGAAAATGACGTGGTTTTTTTCGGTCTCTGCTCATTCGGTACACGCCATTCACTCGCTTGATGTCTGAATTGCGTGTCATACTCATAAATCCACGTCTCGTCTCCAGTGATGATCCGTTTGATAAATGTTGGGTCGGATTCGGCCTTGGAAATCATGTCTTTCGCGATTTCAATGCGGTCCTTTTTTTGCATAAAATTGAGGTCTTTCGGCACCAGTTTTGCAGCGACACGTCCGAGGCCCAAATCACTAACCAAAATGTCTTGAGCGGATCCATAAGCGATGTTCAAGTCCTCTGCCAGCTCTTTGATGGTCAATTTGCGGTTTTCGGCCAACATTTCTTTGATTTTATCGATGTTTTCATCGGTTTTCGACGTCGACGGCCTGTCACTGCGTTCGTCATCCTCGACCGACTCACGACCACTTCTGAAGCATTCGTGCCACCGAAAAACATTTGATCTCGAAAGAATATCGTTGCCGAAACACTTCTCCAATATTTCCGAGGTCTGCGGACCGTTAAATCCGTTTTTCACACAAAATTTAATGCAAACTCGTTGATGCCATTTTCAAACTTGTAAAAAATCGAAAAAGGTAGATGTAGTCAGTACAGCGTAACTTTTACAAATGTCAAGCTATGACACTGAAATTTAAAGGGAAGTGTCAATGATAGATGTGGTAACCTAACAAAAAAAAAGAATTCCAATCGGGTGACTGACAGCGCCACACGGTGGCCGGTCCTAAAACTTTTTGATCAAGGTAGTATGTAGACTTAAGTGAACTTGTTGGAGATTTGATTCCTGAGAGGTCTCAGATTGGTTTGACTTTGAGACATTTTTTAAAATGTTTAACCAAAAATACTAAGAGCGCTATTGAAATGAAATATATTACAAAATATCACTACTGTCATTGTTTTTATTATTCAACCAAAAATTTTATTTCAATTAATATTTTCTACGTTATACTAAAACCTTTTTATTTAATCTTCTTCTTTCTTTGATGCTCTAAGTTCTCATAAGATTTTTTGAAAAAAAAACTAAACAAAATATTTTATCATTTAATAGATGCGAAACACATCAGTAGTCGTGATTTAATTCTAGAATTTCTACGTATTGTTTTTTTGTAGTGTGCATAATAAGGGTTATTGGGATCTGACTCAAAGATTTTAAATGGTGCTGGGTTGTATTATTTAAAAAATATATATTTTCTTATATGGCATATTTTTTTTTACTTTCAGCGCATTTTATCACGTCTAAATTTGGAAAGGTTATGATAATGCTCGATGGTTACACATTTTACAAAGATAGAGAAAATGTAACTCATTCCCGTTGGAGGTGTTCAACACATATGAACAAAGGATGCACGGCAATTATAAAAACACATGAAAACAATATATGGTACATAAAAAATATTCACAATCATGAACGTAAAATATCACGGATGTAATTTATTTTATATTATTCCTATAAATAAATAAATTGAATAAAAAACTTACGGCTGTTTTTTTGTTTTCTTTTCATACCATCGTTAAAAGAAATTAATTTTACCGGATACGATTATCATACTGCAAATAATGTATATCTTTATTATCCCTTTCTTCTTTTTCTTAAGTTCACTGGTAGTTATCATCAGGATTGGCTCTCTCTCTCTCTCTTCCAGGTATCTTCACCAGCGTCTTATGCAATCTCATAATATCTTCTACTTCACATATTTCTCGGACACAGGAGTTTCTAACTCCATCTCTGTGCGTTTTACTTGCAATAGTTCTGAGGATTTTCATTTCATTAGTTCTGAGTATACTTTTTTGTTTTTGATGTATATCTAGACTGCTTCATCAGTCATGGTGGGCCTCACACAATTTTGTAAATTTTTACTTCATTGTCTATTCTCATGTATTTCTTATCCAGACTATGTCTTTTAGGCATCCAGAGATAGCAGTGCCTTTATTTATTTGGCCTCTTATTTCAGTGTGGAGATCAAAGTAACTGAGCAAATTGACACCTAGATTTTTTTAATTAAATCACTCTTTCTCTGGTACAAAAGCATTGCTAATCCCATCAAAACAATACCATGCAAAATAACAGTTGGTATAAAACTAACAGATACTCGTGCTCATTGCCATAATCCATATCTGTTGTGTTATCATATTATTTTGTCCTGTGTGTCCATCCTTACATATAATATATGTAAGCTTTATCTACGAGTATATGAATGAAAAATACAACTAGTCAAATAGATTATACTAGCTATTTTGGTTATTTACAAAAAAACATTTATGCTATTTGTTCTTCAAGACATGATTGATGACACCTGTTTTTTTACCAGGAGGTTGCAAGTTTGATTCTCATCAGTTTTAAAAAAGATTCAAGTGTGGTTTTTAGTTAAGGCCTCTAAAACATATTTTTGTTTAATTGGAAGAGATTTTCACATGGTAATAAACCCACCAGGTTGTACTGCATACAGTGAAAGTGTAATAAAATACTTAAAATATTATAGTGCATTATTTAATTATATCAGGTTTGATTACTTTCATAACCTTTGTATAGGTATAATAAGGTTTGTAATGTGTTTCTATTAAATCTCAATTTCAGGAATCTGTTAAATTAATATTTGTATTATTTTATGCTTTCAGTACAATTTATCACCTCAAAATTTGGAAAAGTTATGATAATGTTAGATGGTTATACATTTTACAAAGATAGAGAAAATTCAAATAAGGGATATTGGAGGTGTTCAACACACGTGAGCAAAGGATGTAGGGCGACTTTACAAACATACGAAAATAAAATATTGTGTACAAAAAATTATCACAATCATGTAACATCCTCATTGTATGCTGAAAGCAAAATATCAGGATTGTAATTGACTATAAATCGTTTTTACAAGTCATTATCGGACTATTTTATACAGGGTGCGTTTTATGTTCCAGGCCAATGTTTTTTTTGAATAACTTTTAAATGAAACACAATTTTATAATTTATATTTAATTGATTGATTATATGGTCTTTATTATTATGTATGGAGTATAATGTCGGTCAAGTGGCCGCCTCTGGCCGTGGCTCAACCGTGAGTTCTTTCAAGCATATTTTTCATAACATTCTCGCAGACTTCCGGTGTTATTTCAGCAATTTCTTTTCAAATGTTGTCCTTAAGCATCGGGATTGTGGTTAGTTTGTTGGTGTACACCTTTCTATTCACGTACTCTCGTAGGAAATAATCAGGGGTGGTCAAATCAGGGGATCGTGGGGGCCAGTCGATATCACCACTTTTTGACATTATTTGGCGGGGAAAAGTTTCTCGCAAAATTTGCATCGTAGCATGAGCTGTGTGTGATATGGCACCGTCCTGTTGGAACCACATATGCTGTAGGCCCAATTGATCCAATGCGACACAATAAAGTTTGCGAACATGTCACGATAGCGATCACCAGTAACTGTTACAGCAATGCCTCTAGCATCCTCTAAGAAATATTGCCCAATGATGCCGCCAGCCCAAATGGCGCACCATACAGCCACTCTACGAGGGTGTAATGGTCGTTGGTGTATCAATTGAGGATTTTTAGTGCCCTAATAGCGGATATTCTGTTTATTAACAAAGCCAAAGCCAGCCAAGTCGAAATGTGCCTCGTCGCTCATGATGATTTTCTGCCAAAAATGGTGGTCGTCTATACCGACCTCTAAAACCCGAGCACTCCAATCTCGTTGCCGTTTATGGTCATTTTCCTGTATCTCTTGTGTCAATTGAATTTTATACGGATAAAAATTCAAATATTTTTTGATAATTTTTAACAACATGATGGAGACATTCCCAATTCTTGTGCACGGCGTTGATGAGAGGTGCATGGATGTTCACGAACACTCTGCCTCACTGGATCAATCTTTTCTGGCGTACGTTTGCTATGTTGTCGCCTAGGCTTTGCTTTATCTTCCAGTGTATGCAAATTTTCAAAATTATTCATTACACGCTGAATTTAATTTCCTTGGCACATGATTTAAACCAAAAAAAAACACGCTATTTTCTTCGCGTATTCATAATTGAACAATTGTTTGAATAAAATGTTTTAATACAATAACTTCTACACGTTGTTGCGGAGTTCGATGCTCCATAATTAATTGTTATTGACTTTTCTCCACGATTCTCAAATATGAACTGACAAATAACAGCCAAATAAAAATGTCAGCCAAACAAAATCGGCCTAGAACATAAAACGCTCCCTGTATTTACTGCTGAGTAAAAGCCTCCTTAAACGATTTCCACTTTTACAGTTCTTACCTTTATACACACGGTTTATGACGACACGAGCTAATAAGTTTTTTCATTTAAATAATTGACTTACCTCACTATTATTGCCTAGATCAGGAGCCAGAAACCGGCGGCCGATAAGTCCATTTTTTGCAGTTCACAAACTTTTGACTAAAATTATTTGAACAATATGTTTTATATGTGTAATATTTTAATCAATATGTTTTGGCCAACGCATCCTAATGTTTGTTGTATTCTTTCTTAAAATAATTGCTGCATTCAGAAGCATATACATTTGCGAACAAGCATTTTCTGCCATGAGTTTTAGTTTGAATAGATTTTTTCCTAGATTGCCTGATGAGCATTTGTCTGCAGCTTCAATTTGAATTTGCTCATCAGGTTATAAAGTAGATTTAGAAAACATAGCCATAAAAGTCACTTTAAGCTGGAAGAAAGTGAGAAATAAACAGTATTTTACATTTATTTCTTTTATGAATATTTTTTTATCTGATTTTATAAAACATTTTTGTTTCATATCTCGTATTTTAAATATTTTTGAATTATTTAGAATTAAAATAATAAAAACTATGAAGTAAAGCTTTTTTACACTTGTCTTAAAAAGTTGCAACCTTATTATTAAAATTGAAAGTCGAATGTAACTCTGAAAAAGTTGCCCACCCCTGGTCTAGATTATTAATTTAGTTTGACTGAGTGTTTGGAGATTTTCACTAGTTAAAAATATTTGAGTTGGCTTAAATGATAGCTGACGTTTTGAAAGTGTTACACCCTTCATTGTCAAGGCAATGTCAAAAAATCATATTCATTAATGTTACATTTAAGTCAACAGGACAACAACTCAAAAATATATTTTAAACTATATTAAATGAGATTTATATATTTAAAATTATAATAAATTGAATGAAAGACAGTTTTTTTTAAACGAAGATTGTGGTTGTACTAAAAATATTGTGGATTCATTGCACGAAGGCTTGTTGAAGGCGTTTGCCGAGGGTAATGTGAGTAAAAAAATGAGAATTGGTTAAATATTACGTGAAAATTTTGATTAGACCTATTTTTAAGCATTTCAGGTGATACCTACTTAGGTTACAAATTTAACAATAGGTCATTTAAATATTAATAAAGTCTATCAAAAAGGTTTGAGTATTTGGGGCTGTGCATGGATTGAACTGAGAGGTTTCAGTGGATGTTTTGGATGAATAATGAAACCATTGAAATACATTTCACTTAGTACTCTGGGCATTAATATTGTATATTTAATGTTACTAACGCTACTTTGTAAAAATAGTACTGCTACAGCTACTTTTCAATCTAAAGTAGCTTGCTACTCAAGTAGCAAAGTAAAAAAATAGCAATGGCATTACTTTACAGCTGCTTTTAAGATAAAGTGTCTTGTACCACATTACTTAACAACACTTAGGCCTGAAATACTAATTTCTAACCTAATAATTTCGTGATTTATTTTCATAATCGGACCTCATATACTAAAATCTTTAAAAAGACGTAATAAAACCACGTGACTCTTATTTAAGGAAGCTACAATAAATATATAGAAAATTTAACATTATTTACTAAGTTCCTCAGTTAAAAATAAAGTTTTGTTCTGAATGATTGAACAAATAGAAATTTTCTTATGTTTTTTTTCCAAATTATTATGTTAGAAGAGATTACTAATATGTCAGTGAGTCAGCCAAATTATTTTATTTTATTTATTTATTTAACACTTTATTGCAAATATAATCTGGCGGGCTTATTGCTAGGTGGCAATCTCTTCCAACTAAATGAAGCAAGTTACATGGTCGCAATTTTTTATTATTGTCTATCCATCCCCACGAAATCAATGAACCATATAAAAACAGTCCACATTAAATTACCATTCAATATATCCGAATCACTAATTCGAATATGTTGAAGGGGTATTATTATACGAAAGAAAGAATATTTCTCATCTGATCTATAAGCTACTCCTTCAAGGTGTTTCATTTCCACCATCAGAATTTTCGACATAACTTTTGTAAGTTAAATATATAGTTATATTTGTCTATAATAAGATATTTGAGATATTTTAATTCTATGAAATATTTTTGTATTAAAAAAAATAAACTATATATTTCGATATGTTTTCAGCCAGTTATATTCCTTCAAGAAGTGGAAAAGTGCTCCTTATGCTTAATGGATATACATTTTATAAGAAAGGGCTTGCAGCGAATGAGAGACACCATTGGATTTGCTCAACACACGGCCGTGGATGCAAGGCAGTGGCTTACACAAAAGATGACGTAGTTGTTTCAGCTAAGAATG
Source organism: Odontocerum albicorne (assembly GCA_949825065.1). NCBI lineage: Eukaryota > Metazoa > Arthropoda > Insecta > Trichoptera > Odontoceridae > Odontocerum > Odontocerum albicorne. The sequence goes on from OX463850.1 coordinate 26,056,303, forward strand.
TTCACAACCATGATCCACCCAAGTATGTGAAGGTCAATGGAAGATTTGTTAAACTTTCCAATTAAACTAAGATAAATAAATATTTTTATCAAATGTTTCAGCTTAAATTTTGTGGATCTTCTTATATGAATATTATGTGATGAATTACTTTATTGTTTCACTTATTACAATAATCCCTGTAAAACATGTTTCTTAATCAGTGGTATAACAAAGTAATTTATTATTTAATATTCTATGATGAATAAATTGGGAAATAAGTAAATGTAAATGTTCACATTATTTTAGAGGAATGTGAATAACACCAAATTTTAATTATAAATGAATTATTTCATAAATTAATTATGAACCTGATCCAAGACCCACATAGCCACTTTTGTGACCTCTCACCTGCTGTGTTACATCCGTTCATTATATATTACACACATACAAATTATAATGATTTGTCCCTTTTGGAGTAGGCAGAGAGGTCAGATCTCCATGCCTTTCTACCCACACATACGGCTTTGTCCCACACATTGTCTCGTCCACATTAATACATATCATCCACATTAATCATGCTCTCCTGTTTCTCATACTTCTTACCATTCCCGCTGCTAAAATGTTTCCATCTATCTATTTCCACTTTTTGCTCGGTCTTACACGTGGTGATGCAATCCCAAGATGCGAATGATGCCAACCCACGTGAACGGTGTCTATCAAATATACCAAATGATGGTTTAGGGTGTTGCACTGTATGTGAGGTGCCCGCGCTAGTGGCTCTGTATATTCTGCTACTACATGTACTTATACCATTAACGTGTTCCTCGCGGGAAGCACAAACGCCTGTGATCTGATCTGTAGCATTCCTTTGTGTATTTTACGTAATGTTTAGTTTATCTCCTTTATTTAATGAGTCTCCTTAAGAGTAATGACTATTATTTATTATCAGAAAATTACTTGAATATCATGTTTACTTGGTGGTGTAATCAAATATCAGTGGTTCTAAACAAAATACGCATTTAAACTTAGAAATTAAAAAATGCCGAAATTGTGCCGCGCACAGGATTCGTGGAATTTGATTTTTAACGCGGTGTACAGGTTAAGTGTTAAAATTTTAAATAAATATTTATTTTATTTCCCATTTCTTCCTTCATTTCATAGTAAAATTTTAAATAAATATTTATTTTATTTCCCATTTCTTCCTTCATTTCATAGTATATGCTTATAATTGCGTATAATTATTTCAATTTTATTTATGTTTGAAGAACGGTAAATTTTATTATTAAGACAGGCAGCATGAGTGCTGTTGATAAGCAAAGTAAAAACTTAAAAGAATAAGTAAAGGAAACAAAACACTACTATAACAACACTTCCAAGTTTGTGTGTAAGCACTTGTCTTGATGATTTTTAATTCAGTTTAATGTCACAGCACTCACTACACTCTTAAGTAGTTAAATCTGTATCAAATTTTAAGTAAATAAATATGCATTAATTTGATTAAACAAACATTTTTACATACTGATACATACTTGTATAATAGTATGATTGGAACACATTACATTAAAACACATTATAATAACATCTTGAAAATTGTTATTTTGCATAGTATACACATTAAATGCACTATACAAGGTATTGCTGTACATACTTTAATTTCAAGTGTAAAAAAGTATTTTTTTAAAAATCAACTTTTTTACCAAAATTTATATTTTGATCCCTTGATTACACTTTGTATTAGGTGTTAACATAAGTTGTGTCCGTTTTTTTTCAAATTTAAAAATGAGCACCAAAACTAAAACAAAATGGTAATGGTTATACATCATTCGAAAGAAAATTTTCTGCTCTACAAGATATTGTGTTTACTTTTATGTTACATATATTATTTTATTTGATTACAAGCATTCAAAATGGAATGTCAAGTAGACGAAAGTGAGTATTTTCAACACCTCCTTCTGTTCGCGTTCAATCGAGGGAATAAAGCTGCCAAAGCTGCTCGCGATAATTGCGAAGTGTACGGTGAAGATGCTATGAATGAAAGGACAGCTCCTCGATGATTTTTGCATTTCAATGATGGTAATTTCTACCTGAAAGACATAAAGCGTTCCGGACGACCAGTGGACTTCGTGAAGATCCCCTTCAAACCACCGTAGAATTGGCTGAGCAGATGAATTGTAGTCACATGACAGTATACCGCCATCAATTAAATCAATGGGAAAAGTCCAGAAGTTCGGCGCTCGGGTTCCACATGTTTTGAGTGAAAAAACAAAAATCAACATTCGACAATTTCTGCTGGTTTGCTCGCGCGTCATTGAGCTACGCATGGCCACAAGCAAAGGTTCCTTTACCGCATAATGACTGATTTAAGATGGCGGTATACAGTCATGTGACTACAATTCATCTGCTCAGCCAATTATACGGTGGTTTGAAGGGGATCTTCATGAATAATATGGTTTAAGCGGTTCTCATCGAAGTCCACTGGTCGTCCGGAACGCTCCATGTCTTTTAGGTCGAAATTTATACTCGAAACGCAAAAACCATCGACAAGCTGTCCTTTCATTTAAAGCATCTTCACCGTACACTTCGCAAATATCGCGAGCAGCTTTGGCAGCTTTATTCCCTCGATTGAACGCAAACAGAAGGAGGTCTCGAAAATGGTCACTTTCATCTACTTGACATTCCATTTTGAAGGTTTGTAATCAAATAAAATAATATATGTAACATAAAAGCAAACACAATATTTTGTAGATCAGAACATTTTCTTTCGAATGACGTATAACATTTACCATTTTGTTTTACTTTTGGTGCTCATTTTTATATTTGGAAAAAACGGACACAACTTATGTTAACACCCAATATATAAATGTATATTGGTGTATTATAATGTTGAATGTTAAAAATTTAATAAAGTTTACAATCTCAATGGTTTAAAGGTTTTTTTTATATATTCCATCCTAGGTTTATAAATCCATTGATACTAATCAAAAATATACAAATCAATTATTGTCACTGCTAAAAAGAAGAGATAATTATTTTTAAGACATAAAATTTGGTTTGATTAGTATTATCCGTAAGGAGTAAAATAAAAGGCACAATATTTTATTTTTTTATTTATATATGATAAGAAATTTTATAAATACATTTGTTAAAAAACAACAGGTAATTTAATGTGGACTCACAACTTTTATGGATCTGGATTTCTTACCTTTCATTTGTCGTATCCCCGGTAAACTAGGCTTTAGCCTGTATCTTACTGAGGACAAATATAAAGTGGGGTATTAGGGTACTTGTTTTTGGTGCCACTGGAGACATCCATGTAAATTAATTTATGATGGGTGTACCCTGTTGTGTATTAGGCAAGGAGCTCCAGTTCAGAGCTTGTTTACTGTATGTTTCTCCAGTGGATCTCGGATAACTAGCAATCGTTCTGCATTAGTTTACTCGATCTGCTGCTGTTTGTTACCTGTTGTGCGCATCATGCAGTACATCTTTATATCTCTTGCCAAGTATTGTCATAGGGTGTAAAGCAAATATGAACTCCTGTGAAGGTAAAGGTGCACAAGTAATTGCTGTATTTGCAGAAGTGTATATGAATTCCTATGGAGTTAAAAGTGCTCTACAGCATATTGCAGCAGTCTGGTTTGTTTTGAGGTTTTACTTGGTAACCTTTTTTGTAAAAGAAAAATGTGTTTTTATCGGTTTCTTTTTAATTATTATTGTTTTTTGTTAATAAAAAATTATGACTTCGAAATATGATTGTTATTACCAGGTTCCTACTTTTCTCGTATTATAGAGAGAATTTACTTCTTTCTTTGAAATGGCATCAAGCCCTCGCCAGAAATGCAACCACCAAATGATTTCATTCTGTTTGAACAAAAACATCCTGTAAGGAGACACCGACAACGCCTCTACAAAAACATAAATCAACCACAAAAAAAGCTCCAATGAAAATGTCAATTTGTTCCACCAACAGGCACTTCACCACTCTTCTTTTTAATTCTTTATATGCATAGACACCATTTGATAATAGTGCTTACTCACCATTATTGATACCTAATCCTCACAATATATCCAGCTCATACTTGAATCCCTTTACTTTAACCATTACATCGCTGAACTTTGTCTTGGAGCGAACCCAGTCTCCATAACCCGGGTGCTACTCTGAGTTTGACCACATTCTTGTTTGTTAAACTGAACATCTCACAGCTAGGGCTATATTTTTTTTAAATATAAAATAAAAATTAATAGCATTATGTTCTCTTCGATCGTGCCCCCTTTGGATACCAATTCACCACACCTCATTTTACGTGACTGTGGAACAAACTCTCAAGAGTTATCAGATCTGCCCTCATAAGCAAACACGCAGCTAATGGCAAAAGTTAAGTTTTGACAAAACTGTACTTTCATGTTTTTCATTGCTGCTTAAAAATGTTGTGATTCATAAACAAAAAAGCAGTAAAATATGATTCATAAGCAAAAACGCAGCAAACACATAGGCACTTGCTGACTTTTTGTAAAATTAAAGAAGACATTATGTCGATTTTTGTATTGAAATAAATGGTTTTCTGTATCTTTTCATGGATTATGGTTCAGAATTTGATATGGGATATTGCCTCATACTTAGTTAAATTTCTGATTTTTTCCCATTAGCTGCGTTTTTGCTTATGAGGGCAGAGATGTGCACCATCCATATTCGCATTCAAGAGAAAATTGAATTACTATTACAATTCTCAAAGTATCCTTTCATCCTAATTTTCCTTTTGTTTTCAACTCCCTATCTTTGGAGGAATTCCTTTCCTCTAGTTATACCATTTTTGTTTACAGATTAATAATTTATTTTGTTTTTTTTTTTACTTGAGGGAGGGAGTGTACATTTAGGATCAGGCTGTTTTCTCACAGAGGATTACATGATAGATATGGAAGAGCAGCTCGGATTACGTTGGAGTGGCGAGGGGATCCTCAACTACAAGGCCCAATAATGACAATTTAGTTTTTTTTACTTGAATTTAAACAAATATTTTTCTGTAAAAGCGGTCATGGATTAAAATATTTTGATTGGAAAAGCTGGTTGGTTGGAAAAGATAGCAATAAGCCTACCGTATGTGCCATGTACATTAAATAATACATACCGCTATTTTTGAAAATTTAAGTACCTTGAATATTTTCATTATCGTTTATAATTTTTTAAAATTTAAGTTGTGCAGTAAGTATGTGTATGATGTGTTTTGCCGAATGCCTGGTATGAAACATACTGAATTTTTCATCTTTTGTTTTCAGATCCAATAACTGTTCAAAATAATGAGAGTGACATTAAAAGTTACTCTGAAGATCAGTCAATAAGTTACTATAAAGGTTTGAGAGAACTTGAAAAACTGGAATACAAAAAAGAAAGTCAGTGTTGTGTTTGCAGTACGAAAAAAAAACGAAGAAGATCTCGTACTGTTTGCAGTGTGTGCAGAAAAGGACTGCATCCTATATGTTATCCAAAACACATCTGCTAACTTATATTGGTAATTGTTTTATTTAAATATTCTTTTTGTTTTTAAATTGTGTTTTTGTGTTTAAATCCAACAGAGTTCTTTTTTGTATAGACCAGTGGTGCCCACTGTTGTTTTCAGAAGGCTTTTGCACTAAAATTACTCGGTATTGTAATAGAATATAAGCATAGTAGTCAAATATCATCCTCCAATTGCTTGTATTCTTCACCCCTTAAAACAAGAAATGTCTCTTGCTTATTCGATCTTTGAATCGCTGAAGAAATTTGCTCCTGCTTAACCACTTAACTTTTATATAAGAAGGTGTAACATATACTATATCTGTCACTATCACTTTATTCTACTTGTGTCTTAAAAAGTCACTGTGGACTTCTGCTTGAATTGAATTTGCAATCAATCTTAAATTGTGTATCCATATCTTTCATATTAAGAATTTTAGCACATAATGCTCTTGAGGAATGATGAAATGCTATTGATAGTCATCATTTCAACAAATTGTAAAAAGGCATATTTTTACTCTTTGACTAATGTTCTTCCTATATATCATATACATTTAACACATCGATCGATAAGTCTCGGGACTAACCAACAGATGGCGCCTCTAATAACAAATACATGCCATTCTCAGTTAGTACCAACCTTTAGAAGTTACATGTCAAACTTTCATGATATTCCGACATTGTGTCATTGAGTTACAGTGGTTTTAGTGATGCTACTTTTGCTATTTTCAAAACAATGGAAAAAACTGAATTTCGTGTGTTGATAAAACATTGCTTTTTAATGGGAAAAAATACCATTCAAACTCAGCGATGGCTTGAAAAGTGTTATCCGGGGTCTGCTCCGTCGAAAACAACCATTTGCTGGTGGTATGCTGATTTCAAACGCGGTCGTACAGACACTGAACGCTCTGGTCATCCAAATGAGGCTGTTACACCAGAAAACATAAAAATAACCCTCAAAATTGTGATGGAAAATCGCAAAGTAAAGTTGCGTGAGATAGCTGACATCCTGAAGATATCATTTGGTAGTGTTTACACTATTTTGCATGAAAATATGGTCCTGAAAAAGCTTGGTCATGAAAAAGCTTTTTTCGAAATGGGTGCCACGTTTGCTCACAATGGAACAGAAACAACAACGCATCGATGATTCAGAGCGCTGTTTAGCACTGTTTATGCGAAATAAACAAGAGTTTTGGCATCGGTATGTGACAATGGATGAAACTTGGATCCACCACTATAATCCGGAATCAAATCGGCAGTCAGCTAAGTGGAGAGCAGCCGGTGAAAGTCGTCCGAAGCGACCAAAAACTCAACAGTCGGCCGGGAAGGTTATGGCTTCCGTATTTTGGGATGCGCATGGTATAATATTCATTGATCACCTTGAAAAGGGAAAAACCATCAATAGCGAATATTACATAGCGTTTGAAGGCAGAAATTGCAAAAAAACGGCCCCATATGAAGAAGAAAAAAGTTCTCTTTCATCAGGACAATGTACCGTGTCACAAGTCTATGGTAACGATGGCCAAATTGCATGAGTTGAACTTCGAATTGCTTCTGCACCCACCGTATTCTCCAGATTTGGCCCCCAGCGACTATTGGCTGTTCGCAGATCTCAAAAAGTTGCTCCAGGGAAAGGGATTTGGAATGAATGTATGTATCGCTCTTGAAGGAGACTATGTTGATGAATAAAGAAGAATTTTGGCAAACAAATGGTGTTTTAGTAGTTAGTCCAGGGACATATTGATCGATGTGTTATATGATAGCATACATACATATTATTATCATACACTCTTCTTGTCGGGTAGGCAGAGCAGAATGACCATCAACATTTTCTATCCTGGCAAACACCTTTCATTTCCTATACATCCATTTACTTTCTCCTACAATTACTTCCAATTCTCTGACACCTAACATTATATTCTTTCAAAATTATATTCTACACCTCCACCACCATTCCTCTCCACCATTCCTCTCCACCATTCCTCTCCACATATTTTTCTATACCACATGTATCTCAAATAAAAGCACTACTTAAAAGAAAGTTTTCGTTTATTTTTTAATAAATTTTTCTGTTTTAAAAAAAATTTTAAATAAAAGTTAATGAAATAAAATAACACGTGTTTTCAACCCTTTGAACTTTTTTGTTTGTGTAATTTCATACATTTTTGCACTATAAATTTTTAAAAGAAACAAATTTATTCTCAAAAAATCCCTTCGATCATTTACTAAGTCCCTTAGGATAATTTGAATTAAGTATGTAATATTGTACTTTCCTAATTTTTCATTTTCTAAAACAACTAAAAAACTGTTCTCTTTCAGTTCACTTTATTCCTTCGCAAAAAGGACGTGATCTTCTTATATTTGAAGGTCACAAGTATAGACAGCGTAAAACAAAAGATGGGAGATTTCGTTGGATTTGTGCATCAACATTCAGATGCAACGCAACTCTTTATACCTTGGATGATGTAATAATTTCAATCAAAAAGGGTCATTGTCATCCTCCACCATTTTCAGTGAATTCACCTTTATAATTTTTACATCACAATTAATTTTAATAGCTAAAAAATTCTTAACAATCTATAGGAAAAATCTTATATAAGATATGTACATCAAAATTTCGCATTATGAAACTAAAAGTTTTCAAATGTAAGACACATCAATTCGACCTTGTAATCGAGGATCCACTCATCATTCCAATGTCAATCTCGAGATGCCCTTCGATGTCAATCATGTGATCTGTGACAGAACATCTTAGGTGCACTTCGTCCTGCAGACATCACAGACATGTGTATCCCGCCGAGCCACCTGGTCATGTTGACACATGTTTGCAGCATGTAAGATACTGCCTGTTTGACAAAAACGTGTACGGCAATTATTTGGGATAAGGCATTAAAAAAAATACACACATGATATATTTTAACCATTTTGGCAGCATTCAAATTATTTGTGAAGATGTGCAAAGTGCCAAATCCCTGCTTTGAGAAACAGCCCCAGACGTGGACTTTTACCGGGTGTTTAACTATCTGCTGGATGAGTCTATTGGTGTGGGTACACCAGGTATGATTAATGAAAGAACGTGCTAATGCTTCATTCGAAAAAATTACGCTGTCCCAATCGCGGTCCAAATTTTCTTTCATCCAAGTGAGTCTTTTTTCGACTTGTTTTTCGGACAGTAGTGTATATCTTCTCAAACACCCAAAAAATCACTCTGTCCTCCTTTTTCGACGTTTTCTGTGCTGTGCTACGATCTAGTAGGTCATCGGCGTTTTATATGTCGGAATAGGTTTCACCCACTTACCTTCAAATGTCTTCGACTTTCTCATGTATTTAGCAGCGGCTCCGTACGACATTTTCAGTCCTTTCGGATGTGTACACAGAAACACGGCTTCCTAACGTGATATGTATGCCGCACTCATGGTGAAATATTTTCTTGTGTAACCAAGATCGAACGACAACTGAGTTTTTCTATACAAAGCATCTTGGTTGGAACGGTCCTGCTGCCTGCCCTCGTTTGAGTCTACCCTCTAACGATTTCCAGGAAAAAATGTAACCTCTTGTCAAACAGACTGTACATGTAAACAATCTGCATAATGTAGAACTGCATATCAAATACTAAAATAAAGAGTTTGACACAAAGTTTTTAAATTAAATCTGTTTTGGTAATTCCAAAGGTTGATTGTTCTACTTAAAGTTCTCTTTCTGGTGTAGTTTTTGTATGACTTTCAAAACATTTGTACATACTTTAACAGATCTATTATCAGGGATATCCGAGATTAATTTTTTCAATATTGTTAACACTTAACAAGCTACAAATCCTCATTGAGACATGTGCAACTATTGTGTTATACTTGTTTTTTATTTAAATTGTTTATAATTTTCACTTATTGATCAATTTAATAATATTTTTTTACAATATTTTGAAGCAAAAAAATATGTATTGATAAATATTAATGATTAAATATAGTGAGCAGTCAACAATCACAAATCTTTCTTGAGAATTGTGTTAAATTTATATTCAAGTTTTCTTTTATTATTCTCATTTACATTTATTTTATAATGACGTAACAATGATCTTATTTTGTTTGATGTATTGAAAAATAAAGAACGAACTTTTTTTATTTTTTTAAATTTTATATTCAATGAAGAACCCTCATAAAAAAATACAATGATTATGAAGTTTATTTACATTCTGCTAAGGAAGTGAGAAAAGTTTCTATTATTAAATATTTTAAAACAGAAATAAAAATAAATAAAAATTAATTCATTATTTTTTTTTAGTTAAATTCACTACTTCAAAATTTGGGAACCCTATGGTATTATTAAATGGCTATAAATACTGTAAAGATAAAGTGCATCCCACTCAGACTCGATGGAGGTGCACTATGAACAGAGGTTGCAAGGCAACTGTAACTACGCATGGAGATAAAATACTCTGTGTTAAATTTTATCACAATCATGAAATGATGAAGCAGTCTTCAAATAAAATTAAATAATAACCCAACCCTTTCTTTATAGTATATAATTCCAAAGTTTTTGAAACATTACGACTTATTGAAATTCATGATTATATATGAATACACCTAAAGCCGGATTAGTGTTACTATCACATAAAAAAGATCTACAAAAGTTTCTTTGAAGTTTGTCTTCTCTTCGTAAGTTTTCTTACCAAAAATGTTTTTCTGAACATATCTAGACACAAGGAAGTACCTAATCTAATGGCCACAACCACCACCTTCCTATTCTTACACTCAACCTATATATATTTATTTTGTAATATTTTTAATTAGTCAATAATAGTGGGTTTGAATTCCAAGTCAGAGCACCCTTGAGGAGAGTCTATTTTTTCTGAATGGCACAGTGTAAATTGTCTTTTTATTATTAATATTATTATTACTATTAATAGGATCCCAATTATACGGTAGTTTAAAGGCATGTTTCAATATACCCTTTCTTTTTGTTTGCAAAATCTTTGAAATATTACAAAGGGTCCCAATTATTAGGTCCTTACATATGAAATTGGCGTTTTGCCGTACTGGCAACTTTGATCTCAAATATCTTCTCTTTGGTTAGGAATTCCAAATTAAAATTTATACAGCTATTTACTCAAGTATTTGTGTTTCGAAAATTATAATTCATTTGTTTTTTCCTCAATTGTTTTTTTTCTTTGCGTCACTCAGTTTACAAAATGGAAAACTTGAAATATCGCGTTATTTACGAGTACGAGTTCCACCGTGGCACCAGTGCTGCAGAAACGGCTCGAAGGATTAATGATGTGTATGGCGACGGTGCCGCAAAAGAAAACACAGTGCGTTTTTGGTTCCAACGTTTTCGTTCTGGAAATTTCGACCTGCAGAATAAGCCCCGTGGACGGCCGGAGACCAAAGTTGATAATGAAGAATTGAAGGCTATTGTGGAAGCGGATCCATCGCAAACCACGTCCGAGTTAGCTGCAGGCTGCGGTGTTAGTGATAAAACTGTTTTAATCCACTTGAAGCAAATTGGGAAGGTGAAAAAGCTTGAAAGGTGGGTACCTCACGAATTGAGTGAAGCAAATCAACAAACGCGCGTTGACTGCTGCGTTGCATTACTCAACCGGCACAATAATGAAGGGATTTTGAATCGAATCATTACCTGTGATGAAAAGTGGATCCTGTATGATAATCGGAAGCGCTCATCGCAATGGTTGAACCCTGCCGAACCAGCCAAACCATGCCCCAAGCGAAAATTGACTCCAAAAAAGTTACTTGTGAGCGTTTGGTGGACTAGTGCTGGTGTCGTTCACTACAGCTTTCTTAAATCTGGCCAGACGATTACGGCAGATGTCTTTTGTCAGCAACTGCAAACCATGATGGAAAAGCTAGCTGCTAAACAACCGAGGCTGGTTAATCGCTCTAGGCCACTGCTGCTTCATGATAACGCTAGACCACACACTGCACAACAGACGGCTACCAAATTAGAAGAGCTTCAATTGGAATGTCTAAGACATCCACCGTACTCTCCGGACCTTGCCCCAACAGATTACTATTTTTTTCGAAATTTGGATAACTTCTTGCAAGGGAAAAAAATCAACTCCGATGGGGCAGTCCAAACCGACTTCAAAGATTTTATTGATTCCCGTCCGAATGGTTTTTTTAGTAAAGGGATCGATGAACTACCTATGAGATGGCAAAAGTGCATAGATAGCAATGGTACATACTTTGATTAAATAAATATATTATATTAAAAAAAAATCAACTTTATGTTCCTCCCAAACAAAACGCCAATTTCATATGTAAGGACCTAATATATGGCAGATTAAAGACATAATTTATTAAATACAAACTAGCATTAGGTCTATAAAAACAATAAGAAAGTAAAATAAATCTAGATTACTTACCTTTAAGCGCCCTGCCCTATGAGTTAAGTGTTAGAAAACAGGAAAACATACTGAATACATTTGTTATTTACTGAATATGTTATATTGCACTAGGATAATAAGTAGAAGGATAATAAAAAAATTGTAATATATAATAATTGTTATTTTATTACTCTTTTAATACAAGGTGACAGTTTTAATATATCTTTAATTACTTTAACCTTTCCAGGTCAAAATAAGTAAGTAACATAATAATTATTGATATCTTTTCATTCATTTTATTTAAATCATATTATTTTTATGTACTATTATCCTTTTTTTTATTTATCTTTCAAAATGATACATTTGATATTTAAAAAAATGTTAATCATGTGGTTTTATCAACATCACAAAACTTTACCTATCAAATAATACATGCAAAAAGACAATTTATATAGCACCGTTTAGAAAACATACTCGCCTGAAGAGCACCCTAACTTGGAATCCTAACCCAGTACAATTGACAGATTAGAAATATTTGCAGCCATTCAATAAGGTTCTTCCCAGCATCTGTATATGTTTAGAAAAACACATTCAGTAAGAAAATTGCAAAAAACTCACCAAGATGAACTACAAAGTTTATCTTTCCTTGGTGAGTTTTTTCGCATTAGTTTAATATTCGCAAATATATTTTGAATTTCTCTTCCCAGTGCTGTGTGAAAGTTTCACACCAGGCTTCCTTACCAATATATGAAATTTTTGACAGAATACTGCATTGTTAAACATTACTTTAAGAAAATTCCCTTTGAATATTTTTTATGCTAGTTTTTTAACATTTTTGCTGATATTATGAGTATGAATTTATTAATCCTAGAATTAAAGGTGCCGTTAGTTATCAATTACACCATGTAATTTATTAATACTGACGGCACTCCCCTGTAAGCTAAAGAGACTATTCCTTAATGTAACCATTATATTAGTATTTATCAACCAGTATGTGTGAATTCTTTGTTGTCTATGAGTCAAGATTAAAATTATGTTTAGTTTATTAATTTCAGATATGTACTTCATTGCATATAGTAAATTATTTTAACTGCTAAGACATGATCGTAAAAAACTGTTTAAAAAGTTCTTTCTCTTTTGAAAAATATCTGAAAGAATTCTATGTTTACTTATATCTATAATTTATGAAGTAAAATGATGCTGTATTCGCTAGTGTACTTCAGGAACTCTGCTGGTATACATTCACTCGTATATCAGCAGATTGTTATAATTTTCTATATATGTAAAAAATAATTCTAATTTCTTTTATTTTTAGCCCAGTACATACGTTCTCGTAAAAACCGAATAATGTTGATGGTCAACAATTTTACTTTCTATCAAAAATATTCCATGGCAAAAAATATCATTTGTTGGTTGTGTTCAACCCATAATCAAGGGTGCAGAGCAATGGTTTATACAAGAGATGGTATCATCGTAAATACTAAAAATCAACATAATCATGATCCTCCTAAATACAGAATAATAAATGGAAACTTCTTTAAGCTTTAGTTTTTTAACTTATATAAAAACAAATTGTAATGGAGCTAGAACAAAATAGTTCATGAAAGTGATATTCATTCATATAAGAATTTTTTAGCCGCATCCTCGGATTGATATTTTGTCATTAAATGGCAAAAGAAAATTTCATAAATATTAAGGTTGAAAATTCTATGAAACAATGCCCATAATTAAACATTATTTCTGATGAAGGAAAACAGTTAGTGGAAGCAACTAACCATATGAATAAGGTTGAAGGAATAAAAAGAAAAATTCTACAAGAGATATTAATATAAACACTCTGATTTATTTTTACAAAGCACTGAAGATTTAAGAAAAAGTTATCAATGTGGAATGATGTTAATTATCTTAAGATTACATTTATAACAAATACATTCATACCTCGGTTTACAAAAGAGATACATTCCTGAAAAAATATCCATAAATCGATATTCTTTTTATCAAATAATTTTTTTAAATACATGTACGAGGCATATCCAGAAAGTAAGTGTGCTGAATTTTTGTAGGTTACAATTTTTTTTATTTAAACAAAAAAATTACGTGGTTACCTTAGTACATATGTAAGCTATTTATCGACATAGTCGCCATTCCTCTCAATGCAGGTGGTGAAGCGGGGTATCAACTTTTTGATGCCTTCCTCGAAGTAGTTTCCTGCCAACCCCTCCGTCCACTTCTCCAACTCCTCCTTTACATCCTCGTCGGTTGAAAACCTTTTTCCACCCATGTGCAGCTTCAGGGAGGTAAAGAGATAGTAATCTGAAGGTGCTAGGTCATGGGAATGCGCGGGATGGTTCAGGACATCCCATTTAAAAGAGGCGAGCAGTTCCTTCGTGGCGTTGGCCGTGTGTGGTCTTGCATTATCGTGCAGCAGGCAGACTCCCTTTGTCAGCATGCCTCTCCTCTTGTTCTGAATCGCCCTCCGCAATTTTTTTAGGGTCTCACAGTATCTTGCAGAGTTGATGGTCTCCCCTTGAGGCATATATTCAATTAAAATTATGCCTTGACAGTCCTAAAACACGGATGCCATGACTTTCTTGGCTGAAATTGTGGTTTTGAACTTTTTGGCGGAGGGTGAAGAGGTATGACGCCACTGTTGAGACTGCCTTTTGGTTTCAGGCGTGTAGTGTGCAACCCAAGTTTCATATCTAGTAACGATGGAGCGGAGAAATTCATCTCCATGGAGTTTGCAGCGCCTCAAAAACTCTTGCCTTTTTACAAAATTTCGCACTTGGCGGGAGATTGGTTTGACATTTTTCACGAAACGTGTTGTCGCGTCGACACTTCTCAACGTACTAACCTCGAACCGGTCTCGTTGCGGAAGGGAAGGGTCAGGCTACACGGAAGTGTAGCCAACATGTCGAAAATAAAATCCATCCGGTCGTGAGAGCCTCTGTACACTTACTTTCTGGATACGCCTCGTACATTACGTGTTCCATTAAGAAATAATCTATGAAATATTTGAGCAAATATACTCGTATAGAGTGTAAATTGGGTGAAAATATTCATCCTAAATTTGCTACTTTGTATATTTTCTTTTTCTCTTCAAGTTTATAACAATATACAATCTCGTTAATTTTTGATAATTTCCAATTAAAATTTGAATTCCTTTTTCAAAATGTTAAGAAGCGTTGACAAATTTCGTTAGTATTAATTCCGAAAAAAACTCAGTTTTTTCCTTCTGTGAAGGTAGCTTAACACGTTCGCTGCTAAAGACGCCCATGGGCGTCAACACATTTTTTGTAGAGACGCTGATGACGCCCGTTGCGCGTCATTCGATTCTCTTTGTTTGTATGGTACCGAATATTTTAAGATTTTAAGGTTTCCGTAAGATTTTAAGGTTTCGAAAATACCGTAAGATTTTAAGGTTTCGAAAATATGATTTTTTTCAGTACCTATACACTATTCTATAAATACATATCGCAGTGAATGTGTTAAGGGTGGATCTTTGTTTTTTTTTATGTAAATTTTGGTATGGGTGTACATGGAATATATTTTTTGTTATTATCCGTTTAATAAAATTAATTTATTTACATTTTTTGTTGTGTTTTAAATAATTTTTACCATACTTTTTTGTAGTGTCATTTTTATTTTGAGGACAACAGTTTTCAGATATCATTGATTAGATACTACTTTTAAAATTGAGGATGTGTATCTATATCATGTATTACCATGCTATGGTATTACATAATTTATGTGTACAATATAAATTTGTTGATCAAAAAAATATTTATAAGCCCTATATCAGGGATGGCGAACCTTTTTGAGACTGAGTGCCAAAAAAATTTTTTTTTCAATAAAATAATATGTCGCGTGCCACATGCCATCGAAATAAAAATGCATCAAATGTTTGTGTAACTTCAGATTTTTAATAAAAACAAAAATTAATACACCGAGGAAAATAATTAAGTACTTATTAATGGCGAACTAAGAGAAATAAATAAAAAAATAGACTTGAAAAAAATTGTGAACCTCAAAACTTATTAGTGAGATTTTTGTTGTTGGATGCTAGATGCCAAATATTTTATATCGGGTTCATAGCTGGTAGCTTTTAATAAAATACAAGCAGTAGTACTTTCGTCTGTAAGTCTACTTCTTATGTCTGATTTAATAAAGTTCATTGAAGAAAATAATGATTCACAGGAATACGTCGACGAAAAAATTGTTAATATGCCCATTGCTATTTTTTTAAGACAAGAAAAAGTTTCCGGGATGGATTGCCAAGTTGTAAGTACTTCATTTTCGGCATTCCTCTGGACTGGTCCAACGAATCGATCTCGCTCAATTTCTTCCAAAACAATTCTTAAGTCTTTAAATTTTTGTGTCCATATCGAACTCGACTGAAAATCTACCAATTCCATTTCAAAATCATCTAATTCCATGTATTCAAACATTGTTAAGTTTAATTGTTGATACTTATATGTGTCTGGATGGGTAATAAATTTTGTAGTTTCTTCAAGTTGTCGAAACTGAACAAACCTTCTTGAAAATTGTTCTATTGTTGCGTCTAAAGCATTTTCAAATGATTCTATTAATTTTCCTACGTCTGGCTTTTCATGGATTTCCAGATCCATCATGTACTTTTTTAGGTTGGGAAAGTACTTAAAATTTCTGGTCATTATATCACGCTTAAATATTTGTAACTTAGTTTCAAATGCTTTTATATTATCAAACATAACAGTAATTATTTTGCCACGGCCTTGTAATTTTATATTTAGATCATTCAAATGGGAGCCAAAATCAGTAAAGAACATCAATCTCGAAATCCACTCAACATCTGATAATTCTTCATACTGAATTATTTTCTGGTTACTTAAAAACATATAAATTTCATCAAAGCACTCGACGAAACGCTGAAGTACTTTGCCGCGACTAAGCCAACGAACGTTATTATACATCGTTAATCCATTATACATCGAATTGACCTCATTTAATAATGATTCAAATTTTCTTTTGCATAAAGGATGTGCAGCAATATAATTGACTATCTTAGTCACAAGTTTCATCACATCTTCAAAAGATTTAAGACCATCCTTTGCACACAGCGCTTCCTGGTGTATTATACAATGAAATGCTAACAGTGGATGGCCAACAAACTTTGTAAATAAATTGACGAATCCTGCTGTTTGGCCAATCATACTGGGTGCACCATCTGTACTTACTGAAACGATTTTCGACAAATTTATTTCTGCTCTAGAAAGAGCCTCTACAACTGCTTTGCAAACATCTGTGCCTTTAGTAGTTTCTGGTAAAGATACCAAACTTATTAATTCTTCCATTATTTTATTGCCAACAAAATATCGAACAAAAATAGCTAATCGAGCCGAGAGAGTGACATCAGTGCTTTCATCAAGACAAATAGAAATCCAATCACATAATTTTATATCTGTTTTTTGTTGATATGTTACATTTTTACGCATCTTCAAGATTCTGTCTTTTATTGTATTTCGAGCGATAGGCAATTCTTTTATTCGTTCGAATATTTTTTCTTTATTTCCAAAATCCTCAAAAAGAAATGGTGCGCATTCTAAAAATGCATTCTTGATGTAGTCTCCATCGCTGAATGGTTTTCCATTTTTGGCAATTATTTTGGCTATTTCAAAGCTAGCAGCAACATAATTGGAATTACTATAAACAAACTTATTTAAAGCACTCGATTGTAGATTTTTGTTTTTGATTGCTCTTAAAATATATTCTTTTTGTTCATCTCTGCTTTTGCCAAGAAGTTCCTTATGAATTGTTTCATAGTGTCTTTTTACAGATGATGTTCTAGATACCACTGACACAGAACATATAACACATATTGCTTTGTCACTTCTTTCAATTACACCGTACATTTCAGTCCACCAATTTTGAAATTGTCTGCCAGAATTTTTACTGCTGGCTTCACCAAGTTTTTGTTTCTTATATGGTACAGCCATCTTTGTGAGTGCCAATAAACAGTTTGTTTCTGTATTAATTAGATTGTTTTTATAGCACAAATTGATAACAAAACTGCTCCGATCAGGTAAAGAGTTATTCTGTCACTGAAACATCAAATCGTCGAATTTAAATTGTCGATAAATCATATTCATCCACAAGAGTAGCAATTATACACCTAAACCACAGGAGAGCTGATGATCTAATGCGCATCGAGAGCGCGCAGTGCGACGTATGTCATGGATAAATCAAACACTTCGGAACGGCTCGTGCCGGGAGCGAAGTTCATTACAAAAAAAAAAATACACCTCAAGGGACTAGCACCGCGCGGGAAGCATTAAACAATGCGATTTATTTATGCATGAATGTCGTCATATCCTTCGTTTCTGAAATTATTTATGAACGAAGAAAATACACGTCGCTATTTAAATATTTTTTTAATACTATTTCTATAACTTTTTTTATTTTTTCTTATACACTTTTATTTTTTCTCCTCATTCGCGTGCCACGCAAAATCGTCTCGCGTGCCACCTGTGGCACGCGTGCCATAGGTTCGCCATCCCTGCCCTATATGTATGTTACATATACGTGTATGTGTAAAAACCACTCTAGGTCACTAATTTTTAATTACCATCGACAATTCTTATGAATTAAACAAATGTTTATCACTTTGCCAAAAATGTTGCAATCTCATTATAATTCAGGGGAGGCCAACCTTTTTGGGTCGTTTGTGTATTTTTTTAGGGTAAATTCATATATCGATTTTTTTTTATTGAATTACAATCCACATTATATGAGTGTCATATTACACAAATACCTAAATAAATGATAAATTTGTATTATTTTGGATACCTATTATATGTAAAAAAGAAATATGTACCTATGTTTTATTTTCTTTTTAATTTTTGTTTATTTACGATCATTTTGAGGCACATTTAAATAAGATTTTTATATTTTGATATTCATCTTTTTTGTATCGGAAATCTGGAGCGTATCACTACTAAACAACTATGTTTTATTATTATTTCTTTTATGATTGGTAAAATAAATTGTGGGCCGGACAAAATACCCTGGCGGGTTACAGGTTGACCATGCCTGGAATAATAGCTATAGTATAACTTTTATGCTCTTGCAATAAAGTAAATAATTTTTTCTATCCAATTTTATAAACTGCAATAATGATGAGTCAAATAATGTTTCAACTGTGCACTCTTTTCTCTTGTAGAATTATTATCGCAAGCCAAGGGTGTCCCATTAAATTAAAGCATCTCTCAAATAATGCTCTCTTTAGTTTTGAAGTCTATATAGATTGCTGAATTCTGTACGAAACTTCATTTCATCGCAGTGATCCAGCAACACTAAATGTCTTCATGCTTTAAGTTGATGACCAGTGTGGCCTAGTTAGTATGATACTTGTTTTCAACCCGTGGGTTTTGGGGTTTGATTTCCGATGGTACCCAAAAATATAGATTTTTAGTTGGGTACATAAGTTCGTAATTCTCACGTGTGCTTGACGTATGCAAGTATTGGTAAGTCTTCAGAAGTGGTAGTATTTTTAATATATGTGATGATGAACTACGAGTTTCAGGCCTTCTCCAGTGATTCTATACCCAAAGGCTTGATTAATGGAGTTGAATACAATGTTGTCTCCCACCCATGTTTTTCATTATGCTAGTATTACCAATTCGGATGTACCGAGGGATACCACACAAATTGGATCATATTGCCCAACTTAATTGATTGTATTGGGTAAAGTAAGTCTCTATTATGCTTAAACATCGGAAAATCGCAATAAGCATTGTCTGCATCCCATAACCTTCAGCTCATATAGCTCAAAGAATATACAGTGGAGCAAAATTTTTCAGCCATACGTGGAAAAAAATCATCGAACAACCAAGGTTTTTTTATGCTAGTTTGTGTGTTAAAATAGTTATCTCCTTTTTAGATTTACCTCTTGTTTATAACCAAGGATTTTGTCAAGAAGTCGAAAATAAAACCGATATCCCGAAAATGAAACAAATGGATTCAAAAACATTTCAACTAGAAAGTCCGCGATCATTAATAGGAACACGTAACAAAAAGAGAAAGACACCTGAGGAAGGAAGAATTAGTGATGATAGGATTATCGATTTGGGAAATAATCAATACAAGCCATCTAAAATTCCAGTTCAAGAAATTCGATACGATTGTTATGATCATCTTGCAGTATTTGATGATGATATATCATCACCGAGAATTTGTCGTCTTGAATGTTGCAGAAGCCGTACAAAAGTTATGTGTAGGAAATGTCATATTTATTTATGCCTTTCGAGAGGCAAAGATTGTTTCTTAAAATTTCATACTAAACCTAAATAACTTAGTAGAAATTATTAGAAAGTCTGCATATTCTTGTTTTATTTGTTTTTTGTGCATTTTTAGTTTTTAATAAATATAATTTTTTTGAATAGTACTAACTTTTAATTTGAAATTCAATTTTGTATGTTTACTTTCTATATATGTATTATGAATCTGGATATATAGCTCATATGCTTGACTCAAGACTCCCAAGAAATATCCGTTTTGGTAAATTGATGGAAGGTGTGCATAGTGTGCAGCACAAGAGACAAAAGAATGTGCTGCATGCCACTTTCAAAAAACATTAATACTAGTTATCAGAGACCCAACAGTGAAAAAGACACTGACAAGTTCCATATACTGGAGCTCTGCCCTATATGCAACAAGCAATGGCTCGAACGACAAATCCGTTTATATAGCCATCTCCAGTGGTATTGATGGTAAGTACCCAGATTCTCCATGTTATACTGTGTCTTCTATTATGTTCATCATGAGTAATGGGCATTTATTCATGTATATGAAAATAGATCCAAACCTCACAATTTGTAAGTAAGGTTTGTCTTTTTCCAAAATATTTTTCAAATATTCAGTTCATTTTATCTAATAAGATAATTCATGTTTCTTATTAAAAATGTTTTGTCTTTAGACTTGAAAGGGATATTAATTTTCCATTGTAATCATTTCTGTTTTTGTATTATGGCTGTGAAATTTGAGATGAATTAGAAGAGTATTTAGACCAATCTTAAGTTATTTATTTCCATTTCATATAAATTTCTAAGTGCAGGATTATTGTCTTAAGATTATTAGAAAAATATGATATATGTGGCCTAGTTGGTAAGACGCTTGACATCCACTCGGGAGTTTCAGGTTCGATTCCCAATGGTACCAAAAAATAAATAAAAAGGGATCCCAGTCTGATAAAAGAGTTTGTCTGGTAATAAAACTTTTCGCATGCGGTAGTGTTACCAACATGTGCAATGACAAACTGCGAGTTTTGTGCCTACTTTAGTGGTTCTAAGCCCGAAGGCTCAATGAATAGGGCTGAAAACAGTGTTGTCCACCGGCCAAGGTTTTCAATATGTCTGAATCACAAAATCAAATAAATTGAGTACCGTACAAATGAATGAATTTAAATTGATGTGTATAATTTTAACCATTTAAAGGAATTTAACATAAAATTGCAATTTTATTGTTTTATTTAAAAAAAATTTTTTTTAACCATATGCTCATGTATATTATTTTTTAAAGTCAAACTGAGTTGGAAATTAGAACTAAGATTTAGAATTTTTTTTTTGACTATTTTAACTTTATGGTTTAAATACTCGTATTTCTAATCATGACTGTTCTTGTGAGACCTTACTCAAAATATGTAAAAAGGAAGTAAATAATATATTCTGTTAGTTTTAAACAAGAAAATAACTCACATTAAAACCAAAATATGATTTAAGACACTCAATACTCAAATAGATACAAAGTTCATCTCAGAAGAATACATTTGTGAGTACTCTCTCTTACAATATATATTAATTTAAAAATCATCTGTAACGAAATGTGTATTTTCAGCTCACTATGTTTCATCACGTAATGGACGACACTTGCTAATGATCGATAATTACACTTATTATAAGAAAAATTCAGCAATGAACAACAGAACACGCTGGGTATGCTCAACTCACTGCAATGGCTGTAAAGCAGTTGCCTTTACTCAAAATGATATTGTTATATTTGTCAAAAATATACATAATCATCCTCCGCCGTGTTACATAGAAGTAAATGGAAGACACGTGAAAGTGTAAATTTTATAATTTTCTTGACAAGTTTTTTTAATTTCTGGAATACTATAGTATATCAGACGGCAGTTTTATGGTTATGTGATGATTAGATGAGTACTACGCAACCGAAAGGCACACGAAATACTTAAAAATAAAAGAAGAAAAATTTATCCATAAGCACTTTGATGATAACATATGGCGGGTCAAATCAGAATCAAAACAATCAAAGACTTATGAGTTTGAGATTTATGCATGAGAAGAACTGATTCCACTATAGACATTGCATAAAGATAAAAATCAGAATAATTACATAATTTTATACAAATTAAATTTATATGCTGTAAATGTTATGTTTATATGAAAAAAATGTATGAATTATTATTTTATAGTGTATATATGCAAAAAGGTCCCAATCCATAGAATATTTTTTTGGTTCATTTGAAACATCGTAAAAGCATATATTTTTATTATATGAGTATTTTAAGATTCTAGTTTTTTGTTCCATGTGAGCCCATATAAAAGCTGCAACATATTTAATTAATTATCATGTAATAGGTAAAATGTGGGTTGGGTCTTTTTTGTATAGTTATGGCCAATTGAAATTATTTGTCCAATTTGATTGAATTATGGAATATATCTTTGTATAAAATATTTAATAAAATTATTTAGATATTTAAGAAAGAAATATGGTTGTTAAAATGGTATAGGCAGCTTTTAAGCTATTATGACTAGAGATATATTTAATTCTGAAAGATGAAAGCGTAAAAGCCTTTATCATAATAGTAGAATACGCATGAATTGGTGTTTGAATGTGACAGAAGTGAAAGACATGTGCCAGAATGAAATGAAGTGGAGATTTCTCTACCTAGCCTGACAGGTATATGACATGATGGTGATGATGATATTTTTAATACTGAGTTGTAAGATACATTTCAAATATTACTTTGAATTTCATAATGTTTTAAAAATTTAATATACTGTATTATTTAAATAAAATTTTGAATTTTATGTATTTATCCAATAATTCTATTTATTCACATTTAAAAAAGTTATTAGCATGCAACCAAGTAAATTTTTTTATAATTATTTTTTACATTTTCTTCTTTTAAATAAAAAAATCAATAATAATCAGTCATGTGGTTAGTACCACATATCCAAATTGAAGAGTATGGCCAGGAGACAATATTGTCTTTGGTTCTAGTAATTAAACATTTGGATTATAAATACTGGAGTAGGTTAGTCATTGTCATTGCTGGGCCTCACAGCTGAGAATCCCCTCACCATTCCAACATCAATTCAGTTGGAAAGCGAAGCTGTGCTGTAGTGTTTATTATAAGTTAGTAAGCTTTTGCAAACTCAGCGGTCACATCACTGTACTGAATCCGATGGCACACCAAAGTGTGACAATCGGAGCACACTGGCATGTTTTTATTTCTCTTTTTGTAAGAATATATATGACCGGAGTCATAGGTATCCTTATGCCCCCGAATACTAGGCGGAAAAATAACCTATGTAATTTGGAGGGAGTAGCACAATGCGGGGTTGAACTGGTGACCTTTCGCACGGAAGTCCAGAGCATTACCGTGCGGCCATGCACCTTTCAGTAGGCAAGTAACTCACTTTCCGCCATCGTACGAGTTGAAAATACTACCACACGTGGATAGGCAACAAAATAGTACTGTTACCAGACCAATGAAACTTCACTTTTAATAAAAGAATAATAAAAAAAATTCAACCTCCATGGTCTAGCCTGTGTTCGAATTTGGTGGTTGCTGGTTCAGTTTCCGGTAGAACCCAAATTTTTAAAAGAATTCCAGTCAGGTTTTCACTTAATGCCTCTAACATCTTTCTGGTGGGCTGGAAGAGATTGCCACATGGCAGTAAGTCCACCAGGTTGTATTGCATACAATGTAAGTGGAATACAGTACAATATGAGATAACAGGTTTCAATATGACAAGCTGCATTCAGATTGAGAAAAGGCATGCAAATTGACACATGTGTATGAAATTTTGGTTTTATAATATTTGTTTGTTCAGGGCTGAGCTGCAAAGTTGCTTAGACCTTTGTGCTTCCAACAGAGTAAGATGGAGCATTCATGCTCAGTAGCATGTTCTATGTAAACCTTGATGAAGTCACTCCAAATACCGTTTAGGTGTTAATTACTGAGGAAGATTCTAAATTTACCCAATAAATTGTATAGTTTCATAATTATTGTGTCTCTCAGAATGCTTTACAAATTTAATTATGGGCAGATATATTTATATATTTAAATAATGATTATGAAAGCGTTATGAATAGGAGAGCCTCTGAAAACCGGATTAACTAAACATAAATTTAGATAAATGCAAACAAAGTATTGCTATACCTCTAAGACTGTTCGATGAATTTATCTAAGCACAGTTATGTATGAAAAAAATTGTGAAAATTTTATGAACATGATCGCTCAAAAATCGAACTTATTAAATAAAATTTTAGATTAATGCAAACAGTATATTACCGTATGTCTGAGAATACTCGAGGAATTTATCTAAGGACAGTTAGTTATGAAAAGTTCATTGAATATGTTTTTAGATTAACGTAAACAAAATATTACTGTACCTCTAAGAATGCTTTACAAATTTATCTAAGGGCAGGTAGTACATATGAAAAATAGTTTTGAATGTATTGTAGTATAAGAGCCTCTGAAAATGTAATTAACATGTAATTTTAGATTGACCCAAATAAAATATTACTTTACCTGTAACAATGTTCAGCAAATTTATTTAAGTTACAGTTAAATTAAATATTAAAAATGGTTGTGAAAGTGTTTCAATAAAATATTAGATTAAAGCAAAACAAATATTTTTTCATTTTCAGCACGCTTTATTTCATCAAGACGTGGCAATTTGTTACTCTGGTTTGACAATTACACTTTTAGCAAAAGAGAAGCTGCAGGAGGGAAATTAAGATGGACCTGCTCCAAAGGCATCAAAGGATGTAAGGCAGTTGTGTACACCAAGAATGATATCATCATCTCCGTCAACAATAATCACATCCACTCACCTCCAAGATACATTGAAGTTGACGGTAAAATGGTCAAAGTTTGATAAAAATTAATAATACCAACTCACCTCACCACCAGGTTTTTTGCAACTTATCTTTTCTGCCCTCCTCGGATTCTGTGCATAGTCATAAGATGTGTTGTAAAGTAAATATTAGATTGGTTTCGAAACTTATATTGCATTAATTTACTATTGTCTTCTCTTTTAAAAGATGCCTCTTTTCGGTCAACAGATTTTTACATAAATTTAAAAAAGAAATTATGATTTAACTTTGGACCAAATTAAAAATTATAATTGGTAGAAACAACACAAAGCACTCTCACGAGGGTAAATTACTTTAGTTAATAAAAAAAGTTCCACTTATGAAATTTATACACTATCTCAAATTCTAAAAACTATTTACAAAAATGGCAGATTTTGGATATTGGAGAAAAAGGACAAAGTTGTATGTCTTTCAAATATCTTAGTCCCAGATACGCAACATACATAGTTTGTTACTTTTCTTCGATACATTTGTGCCACAAAAATCAATACCAATATAAAATTTAGACCATCACCCTTTTTTGGGTTCCATAGGGTACCTAAAACTAGGCTTTAAAGGTTATTCAAATTTATGGTTTTTCAATATTATTGTAATTATTAATAAATAAAATTTAAACATGCTTTTAACATTTTTTCCACAGATGCAGTTTTTATATTATAAGATTAAAAACCAAAATAAAATCTATATATGCTGTATATTTTTATGAAAAATATATAGTATGTATTTTTATTTTAATATTTTTTCCATGATAGATGTATTTTAATGTAGATATTTTTTTAATGCATACATACATCTTTTTTGAGTGAAAATTCTTTAATTTTTTATCCCACTCCTTACAACTGTAGAAGTTCAAGGACTCGTAAGAATCCTCAAAAAAAATGTGAAGAAGAAGCTCAGGCACTTAATACAGTTGTTTTGTTATACCGGCCACTCCAAAAATAGTTCAAGAAGAAGGCAGCTAGTAAGCGTTGGTATACCAGAATATTCATCTGCCGGAAATTTAAACCAATTTAAAACCCATCGGGAATTGAATCCAGGATATGTGTGTGCCAAGCAAATATTCTAATCAATAAATCACAGTACTGATCAAGCAAGTTGAGAGAAATTGAATGAAAAGTGAAAACAAGAAAATTTACCATACTGTTTTGACACTGTATTTATAGTAAATTTTTGCACATATTTTTAGGCATTACAATTAGGTACAATACTTTCAATTCCACTTGGTTTAAAGAGCCAAAATTTCATTCAAGTTTTTTTGCTACTGTAAATTTATCCATTTGTTCCCACAACTCATCAAGTTTTTTACAATGTTAATATTATTTTCATATATGATTAAAAATTTGCTATTCATCAAGTGTTAATTTCATAATTTTTACCATTCATTGCAATGGAAAATAGTCAACCCCATATTTTTCATTCATTCATTTGGTATCTTTCGACATTTAAATTGGACATGTAGACATTTTAAAGTATGAGGGGGAGACAACATTGTTTCAAGCCCACTAATCAATTCTTCGGGTTCAGACCCACTGGAGTAGGTACAAAATGTGCAGTTTGTCATTGCACTTATTGACTATCCTATCGTATATAAAGAGACAATAACACTCATACATGTCGATTGCTCACAAGTATTGTTACCAGATAAATTCTTTTACCAGACTGTAACCCTTTTTGTTAGAAAAAACTTCAGTTACCATCAGGAATCGAACCCAAAATGCGTAGGTAGAGAAGTTAATCATCTTACTAATTAGTTTATGATTTTTTTTATTACAATTAATGGTTAATGTATTCATAATATTGGCAATATACTGAAAGTTTGCAATTTACTGTATACTTGTTAATAGATTAAATATGCTCTTTGATACAAAATAGTCAATAGCAATATTTTTTTTAGTGCGCTGGATAATGTCTCCTCATGGAAATCCTTTGTTGATGTACGAAGGTTACACCTACACAAAGCATAAAGTGACCGGCAGCAAAGTGAGATGGCAGTGCTCTACCGGGAAGAAAGGATGCAACGCAGTGATATACACCGCAGGCCAATTAATCATCTCTGTTAAGAACCGTCATATACATCAACCACCCACTTATTTCGAAAGCAATGGTAGAATGGTCAGGATAACTAATAAGATCAATTTCGCGAAAAATGATAAGTTTTTTTGAACAAATTCCTTTTATGTATGAATTTTTTTTTTAAAGTTACATAAATATCATAAAGCCTCCTCCTTGTGGGGGGATAGGTAGAGAAACTGCAAGACTTTTCTATTGTGACATACATATTTCACCTCTTCCACCTTCTCATACAACTCCGATGATTTCTCTGACTTTTTACATTTCTTTCTTTCAAATCATCATTCATTTATGAAATAATCCAAAGAATAACAAAACAAATACACAGTGCCAAGTGAATGGAAGGCGTGGTAGTAAAGTTTTGTTAGATTGAGTAAATTGTGTTTTGGAAGAAGGAACTGTTAAGAAATTGTAGTTGTATGGATGGAGAAGAGGGGAAAGATGTATGTTGCAATAGGAAAGATAGGACAGAGATAATGATAATATGTATGTATATTACTCAAAGACACCCTGTTTTTAACTGAAAGGTTTTTTCCTGATGTATAAAATTGTCCAAATCCTGTTAATGATATTTGCCTCAAAGGACACATAATTGGATGTAAAAAAAATTCATTACGAGTAGGTACAATATAATTGTTACCAAATATACGAGTAAATTTAGCAAATTACTTTAGTAGTTTTTTTTTAAGAATCTAATTGTGACTGATATTTCATTACCAGGACATCTTTTGATTTAATCTGTGATTTTTCTGTGTTTTTATTTATGACAATAGTATGACTGATCTCATAGTGATAAGATATAACTATAATTTATTTGTGTTATTTAAAAGCGCTTCAAGTTTTTGACCGTTCTTAAAATTTTATGATGGAAATATCTCATATTATCAGATTTCTTGCACAAACAGGTAATTGCATAGTTTTGTGATATGAATTTTTTTGATAATTATTATTTAACTATTAATATGCACGTCTGGTTAAAATTTGGATATGATATCTCAACTCAACTATTTTCACACAGTCAAAAAATGTGCAACTGCCTGGATGCATATACGAGTATTATACATTGGAAAGGGTTTCAGCTTTTAAATTATAATGTTTCAGAGGCAGTAAAATGTTAGTTAAACAGTAGTTTTTTTGCTAGATTTGTGCCAGAAACCTGACAATATAGGTCTTTTAGATGACTAAAATAGTTTTAGAAAGATTTCATTTTTTTTTATCAAATACAAAAATGCACCATGACTATGTTAAATACTTAATCTTTATGTTGAATATTAAAAATAATAGGATCAATTTACTGATAATGACTATGCATACGTATTAATTTATAATTTTTTATTTATTTAAACTTCATTGTACAAAATCGTCTGACCTCCATGGCTTAGTTGGTATAACTCTTTTCTCCTAATCCAGGGATTTCGAGTTTGGTCTAATTTTTTTTAAAGTATATCAAGTTTGGCTTTCACTTAAGTTCTCTTTGGCATCTTTCTGATTGGTTAGAAGAGATTTGCACTTGGGAATAAATATGCCAGGTTAACTGTATAAAATAAAAGTGTAATACAATATAATATGTAATCTTCTTGATTATTGTTATGTAACAACCCATTTCAACCAACCAGACATGTCTTACACAAATGTGTGTCAAAGATTGGTGAAAGATTACACTGTTCTGAATACATTAAAAAGTATGTACCATAGTTCTGTATACTAGGCCAACAAGTATACATGATTCTCTGAACAAGTACACACATAAGATAAGAAGAAAAATAATAGTGAAAATAATTTAAGTAAATTAAAAAAAGTATGTGTTCACTTTAGTAAAAGAATTTGTTATTTGAAACATTCTTTTAGAAAAATAAAATACTTATTTTATGAAATAAAAACCATTGTAGTATTTTGGCATTTTTATTTATCTCTGCTTAATTTTCAATCACCGGGTTCCTCATCATACGTGATCCCACTTTATGTGAGTTTGCTAATGCGATATAAATAATGTTAGAACAAAAGGCCAATTTGAGTTTATTCTATTAAAAGGGATAAGATAGGTAGGTTTTTTAATTGAAAATATAAGGACTAATGGAATTTTCACCATTTATAGGTAATTTTTTTTGTTTGAATTCAATCTCAGATTACAGTTTTGAATAGTACTCGAAGGTAAATTAAATTGCTCAAAAAGTTTATTGTTACTTTTCTGTATATTATACTATTTCCAATGTATATGAAAAGAAAGAGTTGTGTGGCCTAATCTAGTGGTTCTTAACCGGTGGCTTGATTAATGGGTTTAAATCATGGCATTGAGGTGGAATGAGTTATCTGAATATAGTGATCTCAGTTAGTCAAATTGGGAAGTAGATTGTCACATTGAATACACTTCTTCTGTTGTCAAATGCAAAAAAGGCTAAAAGTATAGAAGTTTATTTGAGTTGACACTTTTTAAATGATGCTGCACATGCCTTGGAATGATTTTGGTTACTAAAAATCATTGTAAAAATAAAAATAATAAATTTGTATTCACCACTATGCTCACACTTCGCTCATAAAATACATTACAAAGTCTAACTGTTTTATAATGTTCCAATGATTCTAAAATATAATTTATTTATTATTTAAAAATTATCAATAAAATATGTCACATGCTCACTTCATTTTTTAAAAAAATTTATTGTTGATTATTTTATTTAAGAAGTCTGCTACATATACAACTTTTCACCATAATGGCCAATAATAACCAAAAATCACAGTACTATTAGAATTACGTTTTTTCAAAATGAAACCATAGCCATTATAATAATTACAAAAAACAATTTATACAGCACCATTTAGAGAGCAGACTCTCCTCAAGGATGCTCTAATATCTCGGGATTGAACCCACTTTTATTAAAGAATGGAAAATATTACAAACAACATAAGTTGATTACCATATTGGGCAATTCCCCGCATCTGCAAATGTTTAGAAAAACATATTTATTTGGTAAAAAACACCCCAGAAAACTTACCAAGGGAAGACATACTACAAAGAAACCTTTGTAGATATTCCGATATATGATAGTAAGACATTCAGCGCTTAAGTGGAGTGTAGTGTATGTGTGTTGTGGGCAAAGTCTAAAATAAATAATTTTGTTTACCAAAGAGTTGATTATGAAGTTGTAATTGTGACATTCCTGCGAATGTGTCAAGTGTTCCGTTCACATATTATACTTTACAATATATAATTTATTTTTATTTTTTAGCTCAGTATGTATTGTCTCGGAATGGACACTATCTCTTGCTGATGGATAACTTTACCTTTAGTAAACACCGCCAGGGAACTGATGGAAAAATCAGGTGGTTTTGTTCGAGTCGAAAAAATAATTGCAGTGCTGTTATTTATACATTGGATAATATAATTGTATCTGTTAAAAATATACACACCCATGATCCACCCAAATTGTAGAAACACTTTTGATGGGAACTTTTCATCCACATTTTTCTTTTCATTTTGAAAACAGTTATTTGTTTTGAATGTGATAAGAGTTTTTTAATTCAAATTCAATAGAAATATTCGCTTTTGCTTGAATGTTGTCCATTATTTACACAAGTGTTAATACATACATAAATACTTTAGTCATGATGCTAATGGTCTTCCACATTGTCAAGGAGGGGTCTTTGAAGTCCTTCAGTAGTGATTTTGTCGATCTTTCATGTAATACTTGTATTTAGATTGATAATTTATCTTGATATCAATTTACAATAAATAATAATAAAAATAGATTAATGAAATGGAAAAGGAAAATCTCCTCCTTTATTATGAAACTAATGACAGCCCAAGATCAGTATATGACATAGTTTAATCTCTCACTACATTGGCAATTTTATTATTAATATAGAAGGCAGTATTTATCTATATCAAGCGTCATAAAAAAAAACTGAAAAGAAATTGCTTCTGGGTTTGTGTGTAAGAACTTGTCCAGACGGTGGTTTAATTGGTCCAATCTCACAGTACTCACTACACTATTGGCCAGTTCGTTCCAAGATTCTACAACTCAGTTAGTGATACAATGTTTCCTTGGATTATTGTAGAATTTAGTTTTTGAAAGTATTGACAGATGTCCTCTCAAATATGTGTTTTGGTTAAAAAGTCATTGGCAGAGTTCTGAGCAATCATAATGACTGCTCAAGACCTTACAACACTCCATAATTTTGTGTTTGTTGCAGAGTAGGCAATTTCAATATTTGTTTTATCAAATAAACATTTGACAATAAATTACATAGCTACCATTACACAATGGTATCAAACTCAAGCATCATTCTCTATGGTTTTATACATTTAGATCTCAGTCATGTAAGCAATATTTATAGGAATAAATAATGTATACACAACATACAAAATCAATTGAAAGTGAATAATTATTTTTTAAGGGTGACTGGCATTTTTTGCTTTATAAAACGATTTTCTATTTTGTGAATATATTAGGTCCTTACATATGAAATTGGCGTTTTGTTTGGGAGGAACATAAAGTTGATTTTTTTTTAATATAATATATTTATTTAATCAAAGTATGTACCATTGCTATCTATGCACTTTTGCCATCTCATAGGTAGTTCATCGATCCCTTTACTAAAAAAACCATTCGGACGGGAATCAATAAAATCTTTGAAGTCGGTTTGGACTGCCCCATCGGAGTTGAATTTTTTCCCTTGCAAGAAGTTATCCAAATTTCGAAAAAAATAGTAATCTGTTGGGGCAAGGTCCGGAGAGTACGGTGGATGTCTTAGACATTCCAATTGAAGCTCTTCTAATTTGGTAGCCGTCTGTTGTGCAGTGTGTGGTCTAGCGTTATCATGAAGCAGCAGTGGCCTAGAGCGATTAACCAGCCTCGGTTGTTTAGCAGCTAGCTTTTCCATCATGGTTTGCAGTTGCTGACAATAGACATCTGCCGTAATCGTCTGGCCAGATTTAAGAAAGCTGTAGTGAACGACACCAGCACTAGTCCACCAAACGCTCACAAGTAACTTTTTTGGAGTCAATTTTCGCTTGGGGCATGGTTTGGCTGGTTCGGCAGGGTTCAGCCATTGCGATGAGCGCTTCCGATTATCATACAGGATCCACTTTTCATCACAGGTAATGATT
The DNA here is from genome assembly GCA_949825065.1 of Odontocerum albicorne. Classification (NCBI taxonomy): domain Eukaryota; kingdom Metazoa; phylum Arthropoda; class Insecta; order Trichoptera; family Odontoceridae; genus Odontocerum; species Odontocerum albicorne. Next base: position 26,088,451 of record OX463850.1, read on the forward strand.
CGATTCAAAATCCCTTCATTATTGTGCCGGTTGAGTAATGCAACGCAGCAGTCAACGCGCGTTTGTTGATTTGCTTCACTCAATTCGTGAGGTACCCACCTTTCAAGCTTTTTCACCTTCCCAATTTGCTTCAAGTGGATTAAAACAGTTTTATCACTAACACCGCAGCCTGCAGCTAACTCGGACGTGGTTTGCGATGGATCCGCTTCCACAATAGCCTTCAATTCTTCATTATCAACTTTGGTCTCCGGCCGTCCACGGGGCTTATTCTGCAGGTCGAAATTTCCAGAACGAAAACGTTGGAACCAAAAACGCACTGTGTTTTCTTTTGCGGCACCGTCGCCATACACATCATTAATCCTTCGAGCCGTTTCTGCAGCACTGGTGCCACGGTGGAACTCGTACTCGTAAATAACGCGATATTTCAAGTTTTCCATTTTGTAAACTGAGTGGCGCAAAGAAAAAAAACAATTGAGGAAAAAACAAATGAATTATAATTTTCGAAACACAAATACTTGAGTAAATAGCTGTATAAATTTTAATTTGGAATTCCTAACCAAAGAGAAGATATTTGAGATCAAAGTTGCCAGTACGGCAAAACGCCAATTTCATATGTAAGGACCTAATATTATTATAATGAAAAAAGTTTTATGAATTATTGAAGATTAACTCAATAAATGAATAAATAATATGCTCCACTATGAATATTTTCCCTCTTCCTTGTCCCACATTTTAAAAAGCTTGGGTAAATATTTTGAATTCAAGCTTTTGTCTATTTTATGTGAAAGTTTTACTTCAATAACTTAACATTTAATTTTATTTTAACAAAATAAAACTGATTGAAGAAATTTTCATTATCTCAATTCATAATTCTAGCTTTTGGTATTAACATAACATTATGTTATTCATCTTTACATATAAATAATATGCCAAAATTTCGACAGTCATTAGAAAGGAATAAACCCATCAAAAAGTAATTAAGAATTGCATAATCTACAGCCATTTCTAAACATATTTGTTTTTTGAAAAAAAAAAGTAACAAACCTATCTTGCAAAAACTCAAGGTTTACAGTAGGATTCCTTTGTAGGGAATATTTGTGTAAACTCTTTACTTATTGGTGGGAGTATTTAGACAGAAAAAACAATTTAATAATATTTTTCGGGAATTGATAGTGACTAATTTTCACCACCAATATTTACCAGCATATTTTCTCAGCAATCCAGATTTTTAAATATGTTTTTATTAATTTGTACGAAGGATATTGTGGAATGGACTGTTCATTTCTTTGAATTGATGCAAGTATGCCAAGGTTTGAATCATGTAGGACATACTTGGTAACTTGGTCTCTTACCTCTCTTGACTTATCAAGTTAATGAGAATTTTCGCCAATGGAATTATAATAATAAATAGATGTTATTATTATAATTATAATAATAATTATAATAATAACATCTATCTGGAACATTGAAGGTCTGTAAAAGTGAAAAAAATCATAAAATATAATACTAATGTCACCCAAATAGTACATTTTTGCCGATAATAATTTAGATAGTGCTGAATTGTAATTAATACCAGATGTCTCAATAAATAATATTCAATTATAATATAAAATTGAAATTATTTTTATTCATCTAGTTCCTTGTGTAGTGTTGAATAAATAATAGTTACAAGTGAAGATTTTATAGTTTTAACAATCAGCTGTCTGGTGATGTGTTGGGCAGGTATTGTTGTGTTTAATACGGTCTTTTATTTGGGAAATTGATATAAAATGTGTTTAAAGGAATAGTAAGTAGTTAACTCTGTGAATATTTTATATACAATTATTGTTTTATAACAGTTCAGAAATGTTCTGAAAAAAAAACTCGGAAACCGTGCATGGCACGGGTTAATCATCTAGTTATATAATAGTCAACAATAGGTAAAACATAACAACCTATTTTTTTCTTGTTCATGTGTCCTCAGTAAGATACAAGCCAAAGCCTAGTTTACAAGGGTCATGACGAACGACAGGCAACAAATCCAAACCCATATAATTTTAGAGTGTCCACTTGAAATTACTTATTTTTTCTTTCATCTTGTTTTTCATAAATAATTACATATAATATTTTCATAAAAAAATAAATAAAATAAAACAACATTCTACGAATGGCTAATAAAAAACTTCTCACGCCTGAAGTGATGTTATTAGTCATATTTATAATATTTTATCTATGATATGCATTGATAAATTAGGTAGAATTTTTGTTATGTTTAAATTACTATACTAATTTAGATGAAAGAAAATCTGAAAGATATATCTTGTTTGTGGAATAAATTTAGACTTGAAAGGAATTAAATTGTTTGAACATTTCGTCATTTATGATAGTTGAATGGACAAGATTCTTTAGAATTACTACCATGTTAATGTGGCTTGAAAGTTGGCCGATGTTATACAAACATTACAGCTTATATTAACAACGTATCTGAAATGTCCGCTTATTTTCAAGGAATATTAATAGAGCACTATTTCTAAAAAATCTCATGTCTCAAATTTATTTTTTCTCTGTCATGATAAAGAGAAAAAAGTATATGTCAAGGTTCTTATTAATTACACATTGTTCACATTGAAGCGTAACAAAGATATTTAATTTGTTTTTTTTTATATTTTTTTAGCAAAATTTGTGCTGTCTCGTTTTGGAAAAATCCTATTGTTGCTTGGCGAGTACACCTTTAGCAAGCACCGCCAAGGCACGGATGGAAAGATTAGGTGGCTTTGCTCCATCAAAGGAACAAGTTGCAGTGCCGTGGTCTACACTTTGGACAATATCATTGTAAGTGCCAAGAATATGCACTTGCATCCTCCTCCCAAACAAAAGAACTTTTATGAAAATCAAGAATTTATGCATAACTTGTATTGAATCAAACTTTTTTGTTATATAAACTCAGTACTGATGTAATTCCTGCACTTGATAAAATCATGTTATATTTATTCGGAATTAATGTAGAATAATAATTTGATATGTTGTAGGGCACTCTGCCTGTCATAAGCATTTTTTTTTATCGATTATGGTTCAGAATTTGATATAGGATATTGCCTCAAACTTAGTTAAATTTCTGATTTTTTCCCGTTAGCTGCGTTTTTGCTTATAAGGGCAGTAACTGTACGAATAAATAAAAAAGACGAATTCTCATATATGAATGTAAAAGTATGCAAAAAGTATCTGACCCATATTTTACAAGTTTTAAGATATTTGAGGAAACATATTGTCGCTTGTTTGGCTCGAAAAAATTTAGAGATGAAATTTAATTGTGAAAATGCACACAACATTGAGGTGTCGTTATTCAATACTTGTATAAATCAAAAAAATATATTTTACGGGTAGAATCCTTTTTGGAAAGCATCCAATCAATGCAAAAAAACGTCTATGAAGGAACCAGTATGATCAAAACAATTAAGATTGGATAAGACTTTGTTGGTTGGGACATCCGAATCACACAGATGACCAAGAACCTTTGAAGTTCTGCCAGTGATGAGCCAATATAATTTGAATAGAATAGTGAGTATGCTTAAATTCAAGTTGATTGACAGTGTGGAGGCATTTTTTCATGTCTTTGAGGGGGATGGACTGGAGAGGAGATTCTGCAGATATACCATACATAGGCAGATAAGAAATGAAGCCTGTTAATACATCAGGTGTTTCAAGATTGCATGGATTTTATGAACTCTGTGTGTATTTTTTTAAATATGTTCAATAAATATAATACAAAATATAATAATCAAATGTAAAGATCTGAAAGTTTAGAAGTTAACATATTGTATGATATATTCTATACTCGGCAGATTTCAAGTAATCATAATATATAGTTCTTTTATGATATAAATAATTTTGTGTTTTTAATTCATCCCCTAGATTATTAAGCTTGAAAGAAATATGTCAAATTTTGCCAAAAAAAAACTATTACATTGTTTTTATTTTTGCAAAAATTGGTAAGTGCAAAATTTGGAGGGAAAAATCTTTTTATATGTTTGGTTCTTTAGTAAGAATATAGATGATAATTTGGAGAGGTTTGGAATGAATGAAAACAGGGCAGACCCCTGACTAAATGGACCAATCAGATGAAGGATATTGCTGATCTCTCTTTTGCTGCTTAATTGAAATTGTGATTTAGTTCTTTATCATTCTAATATATTGTCAGGTTTCTAGCATCAATCGATCGAGTGCAACATTTAAATTTTTTTTTTTTCGGTTATTATCAAACGGGCAATGTGGTCTTGTAAAAATTTGGAATTAATATTTTAACTCTAAATACTATTTTTACACAATCAAAAAATATTGAAATGCCCAGATTCATATACGTATGTACATTGGAAGAAGTTTCATAGTTTAAGGGGTTGCGGGTTTGATTCCCGTTAGAACTCAGATTTTTAATAAAAAAGGATTCCATTTTAGTTTTCACTTAAAGCCACTTTAACTTATTTCTGGCTGGTTGGAAAAGATTATCACATTACAATGAGCCCACCAGGATGTACTGTATATAATTAAAGTTTAGTACAATACAATATTATATAAAAAAAGGATCTTAAAAAAATCAACAGTATTACACAATGTTTAAAATCTAGGCCCATAAAATTTCAACAGTTGTATGAGAAAGTTTTACTATGCAAATAATAATGATAACATTTAATAACATGTTTTTATATTTGTTTATATAAGATTTCTTAAAAATTAAAACTTAAGTATTTCACAAATATTGTTTTATTTTTCTCTTATTCCCCTAGAATCTCTTGTTTTGGGTTTCATTGATAAATGCAATGATACAGTATTTCATTTATTTAATAAACAAACAAAAAATGCTGCATGTTCAGTTTCTGCGAAGATGTCACATATGAAAACACAAGAAACATATAATCTGTGATTCTCGACTAAAGTAAGATAATTTTTGGGCAAACATATCGAGGCCTTCCAGGTTAAATAACTTCACCGGATTTTTTGGATTCATTTTCAGGATAACAAAAATCTTATTTCAGATAATACATTTATCAAGGTTTATATTAATTTTATATCATGTCATGAAATTTTCTGATTATAATTGTTCTACTGTGAGTAATAATGTTTTTCTTCAAATATTTTTTTCTTCGGTATTATCTTATCAAACCATCAAAGACATCTTATATTTTATTTTCATTCATTTTTCACATTCTTTGTAATAATTTTTTTCCGCACTGTTTACTACGTATACTTGGTAATGGTAATGGCTCTGTAACATCTACAATCCATTATTGCACACATATTTATATACACAATGTTTATATACTTATTATGACAATGAATATGATTTATTTTTTACAATCTTTTCATAAATTTCGTTCCTTAGTAAGAATATCCACGATTATTGAGAGAAATCGACCAGATGGATGATATTACTTATCTCCCTATTTCTGCTTAATTGAAATTGTGATTTGGTTCTTTATCATTCTAATGTTTTTGGGTTTCTGACACAAATTGGTCGAGTACAAAATTACCAAAAAATATGAGTTTTTGGTAAATATCTAATGGCCAATTTTGCATATCTCGTAAAAATTTGGATTTGACATTTTATCTAGAAATATTATTTTTACATAATCAAAAAATATTTAAGTACACAGATTCATATGCATTAAAAGCAGTTTCAACTTCTTAATTGAAATATCTCAGAAACATTAAAATATTAGTTACTATTAAGTGCCAGAAACCCGATAATATGTTATTTCAAAAGCACATTCTATTTTATAAACTGCAATTTTTTTCCTCCATTTTTGGCTTTAAAAATTCATTGTTGATTTTGTAAGTCTTATTGTTTTCTGAGAATAAGCGTGGGCCAATTGGCGTTATATCATTAACATATTTAATTCTTCTACGGCTAACCCGAGCCTCAGATCTTTTTCTCCACAAATTGATAGTACTTTTGATGTATAATATATTTTAATTTAATCTTTATTAATTTTTATAATAACCATGAATGAATTTATATTTCAGCACGATATATTATTTCACGAAGCGGTAATACCGTATTAATGTTAAATAAGTACACTTTTTCTAAGCAACGAGAAGGAGTCAGTGGAAAATTAAGATGGATTTGTTCAAATGGAAAAGGTTGTCGAGCTGTTGTTTTCACTCAAGAGAATGTTGTCGTATTATCAAAAAATGTTCACAACCATGACCCACCTAAATATTGTGAAATCAATGGAAAATATGTTAGAATGTAAAGTTTATACTATTATTTGATAAATATTTTAAAAATATCTTTATTCTAAATACAGTAGAGTCCCGATAATCTGACCGTTAATTATTCTCCATTCCGGACTATCCAACCATAGTCAAAATGTAAAAAAAAATATGTTATCCCGATTTTAACAATGTTGATTGTTAAAAGTAAAAACAGATAAAATCCCACAATCGTAATATTTAATTCACAGTACTGTGTGCTAAATTCATATAAAAAATTTATAAAATATCTGTCTACTGTTAATGTTTATGGGAAAATCAAAGTAACACAGCACTTTTTTTTTAATCAGGACATATGTATATAGTAATTTAAAATTAAGTGCATGCACTTAATTTTTCTTTTTTTCATAGCATTGTTCTGTATCTATTTATATATTATGTATAATTTTTTTCAAGGGTTAGTTAAGTTATTTTATTATTTTCGATATAAGGTACATACTGTTTGAAAATATTTTCCGTTTAGTAGAAGTTTGAAATATTAAAATAACATATTTTCAGCTTAAAAACTGGTTTCTGTTAGTTTAAAATTATCTATCATTCTCGGTTCTCTCGCATTTAGGTCAGATAGTCGGAACTCTACTGTATAGTATATCAGTGAAAAAATAATTGGGTTATGTTTGAGATGTTGTTAAGAATTACGATGAACACCGAATATTTGCAAAATACATGCAAACCACATTATTTAAGTGTTTTTGTACTATCAAATTTTAAGGTATATGCTAAAATATTTAGCTTGTAAAATATATATTTGAAACATAAAAAGACAAGTCGATTAATTGATCCCTCCATTTATGCAAATGCACTTTAACACAGTTATTTCTGTTTGGAACTAGATACAGAAAAGGGCAACCATGCCTCTAGATAGATTCTTTATGCAATCAACATTGATAATTAAAACAGCTACAACTGTAAGAGTCAAACAGTATCAATGGAAGATTCCTCATCGAGAGTGATTCTGAATGAACAGGTACAGCAACTTTTGAAGTTTTTTTCTTCAGATTAATAAATCGTATAGTTCTCATCAAAATGTGTATTTTCTTGCATTTCCACGTTTTGTTGCATTTCCGCATTTTTAATTTACGCACTTATTTCTGGAACTAATTACCCATATAAATGGAGATGTTACCATCCTTGTTAATGTTATGTTTCTCTAAATACAAATATTTTTCACATTCACGAAATAATTTGTTGCTGACATTCGTTCGGAAAGTATGAGCATTATTTGTGGAACTAAGGCTCCCAAGAATGAGATTTGACAATTTTAAAATGTTACGGTGCAAATGATTTTTATATAATATTTCATTTATGAAAAACGATGTAATAAATAAGGTTGCAATGAAGAAAATGCTAATTTAATCATTTGGATTTTAAGAGTGTAGCACTTTTTGCAAGTTTACTGAATACATCATTTTTTTTCTTAAAAAAGACTTCAAAAGTTATCTGCAACACATCGATCAATAAGTCCCGGGACTAACCAACAGATGGCGCCTCTAATAACAAATCCATACCATTCTCAGTTAGTACCAACCTTTAGAAGTTACGTGTCAAACTTTCATGACATTCCGACATTGAGTTACAGTGGTTTTAGTGATGCTACTTTTGCTATTTTCAAAACAATCGAAAAACCGAATTTCATGTGTTGATAAAACATTGTTTTTAATGGGAAAAAATACCGTTCAAACTCAGTGATGGCTTGAAAAGTATTATCCGGGTTCTGCTACGTCGAAAACAACCATTTGTCGGTGGTATGCTGATTTCAAACGCGGTCGTACAGACACAAATGATGCTGAACGTTCTGGTCATCCAAATAAGGCTGTTACATCAGAAAACATAAAAAACCCCTCAAAATCGTGATGGAAAATCGCAAAGTAAAGTTGCGTGAGATAGCTGACATCCTGAAGATATCATTTGGTAGTGTTTAAACTATTTTGCATGAACGTTTGGTCATGAAAAAGCTTTTTTTCTAAATGGGTGCCGCGTTTGCTCACAATAGAACGGAAACAACAACGCATCGATGATTCAGAGCGCTGTTTGGCACTGTTTACGCGAAATAAACAGGAATTTTTGTCGTCGGTATGTGGCAATGGATGAAACTTGGATCCACCACTATATTCCGGAATCAAATCAGCAGTCAACTGAAAGTCGTCCGAAGCGACCAAAAACTCAACAGTCGACCGGGAAAGTTATAGCCTCCATATTTTGGGATGCGCATGGTATAATATTCATCGATCCTTTGAAAAGCGAAAAACCATGAATAGCGAATATTACATAGTGTTATTGTAGCGTTTGAAGGCAGAAATTGCAAAAAAACGACCCCATATGAAGAAGAAAAAAGTTCTCTTTCATCAGGACAATGCACCGTATCACAAGTCGATGGTAACGATGGCCAAATTGCATGAGTTGAACTTCGAATTCCTTCCGCACCCACCGTATTCTCCAGATTTGGCCCCCAGCGACTGTTCGCAGACCTCAAAATGATGCTCCAGGGAAAGAGATTTGGCTGCAATGAAGAAGTGATTGCCGAAACTAACGCCTATTTTGAAACCAAAGATAAATCGTTCTACACGGCTGGCATAGAAAAGTTAAGAAAGCGTTGGAATTAATGTATCGCTCTTGAAGGAGACTATGTTGATAAATAAAGAAGAATTTTGGCAAACAAATGTTTTTTTAGTAGTTAGTCCTGGGGCTTATTGATCGATGTGTTATATGCTTGAGTAAATAAATATTTTGGCTAAGGTGCTGTATTGAGAATTTCAATATAAGAACAGGCTGATAAATAAAATACAATTTTATTGTTGACGCAATTTATTATTATAAAAAAGGAAATTATACAGCCAAAATTTAAAAAAAAATTGATGCGGAGTCTAGAGTGAAATTTAGGTGAATATCTCTTTATGTATAAACAAATTGGTGGCAATGCACTGCTGACGGCTGTGCATCAAACATGGATACACAATTCACTATTTTGATACATCTCTGAGCTAAAAGATCTAATTCTTGATAGACGCAGGTTATAATTAAAATATAATTATCATGTATTATATAATATAATAATACACAATGTGATAGTGTAGCCTCCGAGTGTGTTGCATGTGTAGGGCATGGATTGATTGAATGGATGCATGTGTTTTTTAATAAACTCTGGATACATTTCCTAAAACTGAAGGAAGACAGCCATTGTACCATTGTATAAGGGAAAGTGCTTTAGAATGGAGTGCAACAAGGACAGCTATCAGTTTATTAAGCATGGTAGATAAACTGTATGCAAGGATTTTAGGAAAATAACTGAAATGATAGTATGTAATGCGCAAGTTTGTTTGGAAAGAGGGAAAAAGGTATTTTGTGCATTTGCATTTTGAAAGAAGGCAAAGCGATAAATAATAGAAGATTGTGCATGACGAGATGTATGAATATGGAGGAGGCGGAATTTGTGTGCTTGGATAGAAAAATTTGGAGATCTATTCTCTCTGCCTACCCCGCAAGGAACGCGACGTGATGATATGTATGTATAGCATTACAAAAAAGAATGTCCATATAAATAAAAATTTGTTATAGCTTGCGAGCTACATGAGGCAGTTCGTATACGAGTATGTTCTGCGAGTTAAATTTTACCAACAGCTGGTTATACGAGAAATTGGTTTTTTTTTCATTATAAAATATAAATTCAGGCAGACAGTAGTATTTTCCAAGTATCTATTGTCTGAAACTTGAAATTTTAATAACTTTTTCAAGAATTTATGGTCAATGTCATTCATACAAATTTGAACCTACAATCAAATATGTTATGGGAAAAAAACCTGAGTAGTCGAATTTGAAATTTGTAAAACGAATTTGTAAAGCATTACTCATAAAGCAAGGCAAAACTGTATAGAGAATTCTAATTGAATCTTTTTTTAATTAAAAAAAATTATTTTTTTACTAAAATTTAATTAGTAATATTAAGTTTAATATTATTTTTAGAGAAGTAATTTCTTGGAGGAATAAATATTTTGATTATTAAAGTCAAATTTGTTTTATTTTGTAAACAAAATTTGTCTCAAGTTTAAAATAGTATTTTCTTTTATCAAGGGGAAGAGTGATCAATTCTATCTTCCAGCACACCTTCCACAATATTTTCTATTATACCACTTCCATCCTGTAAACCCTAAGGCGACTTGTAAATGCTATCCTGTATCTGCACACCCTTCGACAGCGTGGCCACATTTTTCCAGAGGGCACCTGATGGCTCGATGCTGGGTGCTCTTTTCGCTTTACTTTTAAAAAAAAATTTGGTTGAAGGGTACCATATAAATGAATTATTTGATAAGCAAAAAATTTTAATAGAAATTTGTTGTAAAAAGCTATGATTGATAAACAATATACACCTATCCCTCGACTTACGTGGTTTATAAGTTCCAAGAATATTTGCATAAGTCGAAATAAATAAATGATATAAATAACATTGTGTTTTAACCTTTCTTTTGTTTCAGCAATATTTTCGTTATCTCGTAAAGGGAGACCTTTAGTTGAGTATCAGAATTGCAGATATGTTCAGGATTCTTATTCTAAGAATTTCAACATAAAACGTTGGAGGTGTTCTAAGTATTACTTGAACTGTAATGCATATATTCGTACTGTGGGTAATAATATTGTTTTTGTTAAAAACTTTCATAATCATTCTGTATAACACTTGTGTTCAAAAAATATATAAATGTATTCAAATAAAAGTTTATTTTACTTGACAAGTGTAATTTTTCTGAACTTTCCTTACTTTTAAGAATGAATACACTAAATGTATGAAAGTGATACATAAACATAGATGTGGAAAAATACTGAAAGGAGCTGAATAAATGTGTGCTTTGAGAAGAATGCATGTATGACAGAATACGGAATTAAGTGATTGGGGGTGAATGTGAACTTGTAACCCTTACCATATTGGCTTTAAGGCGACTGGTAGCCAGCTCCGAAAGCCATTATAGTGACTTTGGTGAGAGGTAACTTTGAAGTTTTATTTTTAATATTTACTGACAATATTTGGAAGATCTTATTTTACAATAATGTACTTAAAGGATTATATATGCTATATAATGTATTAATAAGCAAATTGTGGTAAAGTATTAGCTTCTATGTTGTTTAATATTTGCATTCTTTACCTGTATCGTACAGGCACATTTGAGTGGGTAGTTTTATTTGGACAGTCTGTATCGGTACATTGTGACCTACAAAGCTTTTTCTGGTGTGGTGACAATAATTTCACAAAGTGAACGAAAAAAAACAACGCAAATTTAAAAACATATTTTTTTATCACCATGGACCAATTTAATAAAAGTTCTACAGGATATAGTAATAACAATGTGTGAAGTAATACATTTATTGCATATGGTGAAATAATAAACTTAAATATTAGTAACATTGAAATTTCAGTGAATGATAACTTTGAAGACATAGAAGACTTCCAAGATGACTGTGATAGTGATGATGACCTTTTTTTATTTGATAATGTTGATAAAGTTGCAAAAAATTCAGTCATAAATCATAATGATTCAGACAGTGGAAGAACATCCAACTCCGACTAAGCAAGAGTAGGCGCTATGTTTATACTGAAAGTGATAGTGAAGATGAAAATAAATGTAATATAAACAGTGCTAATTGGTCAATTTTAAGTAATTGTATTTTCCAACCAAAATTTTTCAATTGGTAGTCTAGTTTACTGGGGATACGATCCATTAAAATAATGTATGTCCAAATTAAATTACCTGTTATTTTTTCGCAAATTATGTTTATTTCTTGTCATGTGTAATAATAAAGAAATAAAAAACAACTAAATTTAAGCCCGAATAAACCATCATATGTGTAAAAAAAATATCAATTTCTTGCCTGGAAAGACAAGCTGATTGTGACCCCCTGTACACAAATGTTTATTCTAATGACAGTAAAATTGTAAAGAGACTAATTCGAGGTGTAAAAGAAGAAATGTTTATAAAATAAAATATGATAATTAATTCCATCAACTAAATGGGAGGTGTGGATACTGCCGATCAATATACTGTAGCCTACCCATTTCTTAGAAAAACATTGAAATGGGGGCGAAAACTCTTTTTTTTGGGATTAGAAGTGTCTGTAGTTAATTCTTACATTTTATATAAAGAAAAACAATGAGAGTTGAAGAAAAAAGCAAAGTCACATCTTGAGTTTGTTGACAAACTTATTCTTGAGTTGGACGGAAATCATAGAAGAGGGTTGGATTATACATAATGAAGACATTCTCTTGTTCCAGAACAAAGATTGGATAGAACGTATTTATGCCTCAAAAAGAAAATGTCGTAATTGTATAGTGTGTTCTGATAAAAAAAACTACGGAAAAAAACAATTTTTTGTACAACTAGTGATATAAAATCAACTATGTGCGTGGGAGAAAATATAAATTATAAGTTTTAATTTGACTAACTTTAAGCATAATATTAAGATGTTTTAATATAATACAAATTATGTAAAATAAGTGGATACATTTTTGCTAAAAACACCGTGATTCTGTAAAAGCCATTCTTTTAATGTTTGACCGCCTTTCGCTCGTCAGGTGGATATGGGGTACGCATTGAAATACATTGAACAAATAGTTTTACATCCTTGGACTCAAACAACACGATGCATAATAGTGTGGTTATAAAAACATTGCTACAAACATATTTTAAAAGTTTTGAGCAATAAAAGCCACAAATTTTACAAAATTACTGTCATAAACAATACAAGAAATGTGAAACTCATAATTTAATCTGGTTAAGTAATTATCTTGTTCTCAAATAACTGAATTTAAAAACTTGTCAAAACAGGCATCCCAAATAAACATCATGTCATTATGGTTGTCAACAGATTGTCTCAAAAAAATAAGTGTAATATTTAGTTTCTATTTTAAAAAAATTATCCCATTTTCTGATCAAATGAGGAAATTAATTTAATTTAATATATAATTTTTTATTTGAATAGCAGAAATTTTATTAAAAAATAAAATATATTGGGTGTACAAATAAGTCACCGCCGTTTGACAAAAGTTGGCGCCACCAGTAAGTTATGGTTAAAATTGTCAGATGTAAAATGTCATTATCGTAAGGTTGGACATCTGTCAACAACATGACCTTGAAATATTAGTGAATTTTTATCAGTATAACATTTTTTTTTGTCTTCGAAAATGTCAAGTTTTGAGCCGAATAAGCGTCATTTGCGGGAACTTTTGATTTACTTCTTCAATTTGAAGAAATCTGCAGCTGAGGCGCATTGATTGCTTGTAGAAGCATATGGTGAGGCTGCCTTAAGTGAGAGAAGTTGTCGTGAGTGGTTTCAAAAGTTTAAGAACGGTGAATTTGACATCGAAGACAAAGAACGTAGCGGAATGCCGAAAGTGTACGAAGACGCGGAATTGGAAGTATTATTGGATCAAGATTCGTGCCAAACGCAAGAAGAACTTGCACTTACATTAGGAGTGACTCAACAAGCAATTTCACATAGGTTGAAATCATTGGGAATGATTCAAAAACAAGGAAATTGGGTTCCATATGAACTGACACCGAGAAACGTTGAACGCCGATTTTCCACACGTGAAATGCTGCTTGCCAGGCATAAACGAAAGGGTTTTCTGCACCGTATAGTCACTGGTGATGAAAAATGGATCCACTATGATAATCCAAAAAGGAAGAAATCATGGGGAACCCCTGGCCATGCTTCAACATCTACAGCTAAGCCAAATATTCATGGAAAAAAACTCTTGTTGTGTATTTGGTGGGATCAGCTTGGTGTCGTGTATTATGAGTTGCTCAAACCGAACGAAACCATTGCTGGGGCTGTCTACCGAGCACAATTGATGAGATTGAGTCGAGCACTCGAGGAAAAGCGCGCCCACTGCTACTCCAGACACGACAAAATTATTCTCCTGCATGATAATGCTCGTCCACATGTTGCGGCGCCGGTCAAAACCTTTTTGGAAACAATCAATTGGGAAGTTTTACCCCACCCGCTGTATTCACCAGACATTGCTCCTTCTGATTTTCACTTGTTTCGATCGATGACGCATGACCTGTCTGAGCAGCACTTCACATCATATGAAGATACCAAAAATTGGGTCGATTCGTGGATAGCCTCAAAAGATGAAGCATTCTTCCGACGCTGTATCCGTATGCTGCCAGAAAGATGGGAAAAGGTAGTGGCAAGCGATGGGCAATACTTCGAATAAAACATGAGGTTCCGTTCTTTCACAATAAATGCCCAATTTTTGATAAAAAACGGCGGAAACTTATTTGTACACCTAATATAATTTTTATAGGCCCAGAGTAGTCTATTAGTAATGAGTGAATCCAATAGGAGTGCAGTGCAAAGTGTAAGGTATTGAAAGTGAAGAGGCTAAATATGTGTATCGCGTTAAAAAGGGGTTGCTAGAGAAGAGAGAGCACCAGACTTTCCTATCTCGATACACATATTTCACCTCTTCTATATCCATACGCCTTCTCATATAACTGACTTAAAGGAAGTATGTCTTATGTGTGATTAATAGTTAATTTTTGCCACGAATGATATTTTTTTTTGTTTTTTAGCTTATTTTACTGTCTCCAGAAGAGGACATCCTGTTTTAGTGTACCAAGGTTTCCAGTTCACCAAGGACAAAACATGCAAAGGCTACAAGACTCGTTGGAAGTGTTACAGAGCAAATGCTGGATGCAGAGCTGTAGTTCACACGCTCGAGGAACAAATTGTTTTCATTAAATCTGATCACAATCATTAAATATATCATATGTTTTCATCAAAGTTGCATTCTTTTCAAATATTTTAATTTTTTAAGAATAATTTTAATAAAATTGGAGAATGAAGTGATTAGGGATGCATATTAACTTAAGGCTGATTGATTTATTAAGTAAGATGAAGACACTCTGAGATGGTTTGGAAATATTTATCAAGTAAGATGAAGACACTCTTTGATGGTTTGGACATATTTATCAAGTAAGATGAAGACACTCTGAGATGGTTTGGACATATTTATCAAGTAAGATGAAGACACTCTGAGATGGTTTGGACATATTTATCAAGTAAGATGAAGACACTCTGAGATGGTTTGGACATATTTATCAAGTAAGATGAAGACACTCTGAGATGGTTTGGACATATTTATCAAGTAAGATGAAGACACTCTGAGATGGTTTGGACATATTTAACGAATTAAGGAAGAAATACCAACAAAACAAATATGCAGTGCAAATGTGAGTGGAAGGTGTAGTACAGGAAAATCAAAGAAGTATGGTTGGATCAAGTGAGTGTTATTTTAAAAGAAAGAAATGTAAAAATAAATTGTAGGAGTTGTATGAAAAGATGTAGAAGTGGCGAAAGATGTGTATCTAGATAGGGAAGTCTGGCACTCTGTCCTCTCTACCTACCCGGATAGGGAGACAGCATGATAGTGTATATGTATCACCAATTCTTTCTTTAGCATGATAATATTGGAGAATTTAGTACATTTTTATATAATCAATATTTTTCTCAGTTTTTTTCTGTCCAATAAAGAACATATGCTTCTCTCATGTTTTTCACCTCACTCTAACTGCCACCTCACACATCTTCCTGCCACTGCTAAAATCACTAAAGCATGCGTCAAAACTAAACACACCTCCGCGATGATTTATAAAACACTGATGACTCACTGAGAACGACTTACTCTGATCAAAACTTGCTCTGGCGTTAAAAAAAAATGTAAAACATTATGTAAAAACAATTGCGACATTCCTATGGAGACCGAAATAAGATGACCTAAACCAAAGTAAAGTTACAATGTTACATGGGATACTAATCTCTAAATAATTATGAAATTTATGTTTGAACACATTTATTTAGCTTTACTGGAATATTTATTTTGTTAAAACTAGATTCTTTTAAGACAGCTGTTAAGTAATTGTGTTCAGGACTGCGAAAATAATTAGTTATATAAAAAAATTGGTATTCATTATAATGACATTTGACTGCATTGACAATTTCTCAAACTTTTTCTGAGAAAGTTTCATCAAACTATAAATGCGGAACAGAACTCAAATAATTAAAACTAGTCTCCCCACAAATGTCATGAAACTGTTCTTACTCCTTCCACTCCAATAACAAGTCACACTCGTAGTACGCTTTACTAGGCATTCTCAGTAATGGTGAGGCTATCAACATTTTGTCCTGTAGTTCATTGTGCATTGTGACTAACATGATAACCTCTGATGACTCTTCTCCATCCATTGTTACACTCTGCGGTTCAAAGGGCAGTTGTCAAAGGTAGTCTCTTGCACATCATCTTTTCACACTTCCAGTAATCACAAACCTCGACAAACTGTCTCCTTGACCACGAGCAATGTGCCCAAAGAATCGAAAGACTCGTCGAAGGCATATGTTGACAATCTGTCGGTGATTCTCAATTCTTTGAGAATGGAGGCATTAGTTCGTCTTGCTATTCATGGAATTCGAAACATCCTTCTCTAGCACCACATTTCAAATACATCTATTCAATGTTTCTTGCTTGCTCTCAGTCAAAGTCTCTGCACCATACATGAATATTGCGAAGGAGAGAGACTTAACTAGATGCTTTTTTGTCATGATGGTGATGATTCTGTTCTTCTATATCTTTTCCACCTTTGACATCGCATTGTTTGCCATTCCAGCTCTTCTTTTCACCTCAGCCTTGCACCCTTAAATGAAAAGAATGAAGTACTATTGTAAAAAAATTGTGTAGAAAGAGTTTTTACTTCATGTTTTCTAATGTAAATGGATTTATTTCTATCAAAATTTAGAGAAAAAATTATTTTTACATGTAAAAAGTTATGACGAATATAAAATTATTACTTACTGTGAAAATAGTTGAATACGAAAGTACTTAACATGAAAAATCAGTTTACATGAAATAATATTCTAGTTCCAACAAAATGCTACATAATTTCATAATTTTTTTTAACACGAAACAAAAAACGTTTAACACTAAAAAAAATTGCATCTTTGAAGAACAAAAAATTATACCGGCTGCAGCATAGACACCAAATTGTTTATGACTCACTTTCTATTGACTGGGCTGACATCTCATAATAAACAATAGATTACAAGGGTGCCCTTGCTGCACACCATTGTAAACAAATGGGATTATGAGTCGGCAGGCTTAACATTTCTTTTTGTCGCCAGGCAAAACATTTCATTTTTCACATGTGACATGTCTTAAGTGGTGATTTTTGTGTTTGGTGAAAACTTGTAAATTTATCTCCCTGCAATGGCAGAAAAATCAAGCCGTAAACAAAACGCTATTTTGCTTAAAGTGAAAATGGAGTTGCTGAAATCAGTAGATGTAGGGCATTCTTTGAAAACTTTAAAAAAATTTGTAAAAATTTTAAAATCGCTAATTTAACATTAGTAACAATCATAAAGAATAGAGACCAGCTTACTGAAACATTTGAGCGCAGTATGTTTTTTTTTAAAAAAGATTTTATAAACATTATTTTTATATTTGTTAATATTGTGTGTGCTTTTATGTAATGAAGTTATTGAACATGTTAAGTGCTAACTTGTCGTGTGCTCCTTATGTTGTGTTATCGACTCATAAATTGTTAACGTGTAAACTTTCTATATTAAATCGATTAAGTATCACGACATAAAAAATACTGCTTTTTTTTGTACGCTTCTTTTAACATGAAAAACTGTCCCCATGATTTAGTGTTAAACGATTTGCACTTTATATAAAATTAAATTCCTTTTTTGTATCGGACAGAGGCAATAATGCTTTGGAGACAAAATTTTAAATGAGATTTTATCTCACACATTACACTATGCCCTGACTAATTAATTTATTTCTTGGTCTTGAAGGGAAATTCCTTACACCACCAGTTCCTTTGTTCTTTGTGTAACTTGGAAACTATGTGTTAACTGTTTTCATAATTTTTTATTTGTGAAGAGAAATAAAACATAAAACAACAACATATTTTCTTTCTATTATATACTATATAGTTTCTTACATGAAATTTGTTTACTAAGCACTGTTCATTGACAGTTCATTAATATTTTAAAGTTACTCTGTAGAATCCCTTAAAAAGTGTCAACATTCCCGCATCTATTATTTTCTTATATTTATTGACAATTTAAATAAGTTACACTGTACATAAAAAAATCAATAATTATGTTTTTTAAGGATACTTAATGTTTTATTTTTGTGAATATTTCTAATAAATTATCTAAAAATTAGTGTTATTTTTCAGTTTATTATACAGTCTCTCAGAGAGGAGGTCCTGTAATAGTATATCAAGGATTCCGTTTTATCAAGGATACCACATGTAAAGGGATTAAAACTCGTTGGAAGTGTTGTAGAGCTTATACTGGATGTAGAGCAATGCTTTGTGTGCTGGAACATGAAATTTTGAATGCTAAAACTATACACAATCATTAAATTGCAATAAAAAAAAGGAATCAAACTTATGAGTGTTTATTTTATTTATTCTTTCATGTACATGGTTTTGCATAATACTATGCGTATCCAGAAAGTAAGTGTACTGAGGCTCTCACGACCGGATGGATTTTATTTTCGACATGTTGGCTACACTTCCGTGTAGCCTGACCCTTCCCCTCCGCAACGAGACCGGTTCGAGGTCAGTACGTTGAGAAGTGTCGACGCGACAACACGTTTCGTGAAAAATGTCAATCCAATCTCCCGCCAAGTGTGAAATACGCGGCGTCATCCGTTATCTCGTTTGGAAGGGAAAACCTTCGGTTGAGGTTTATAATGAGGTGAAAACTGCATATGGTGATAAAGCTATGAATCGTACGAGTGTGTACAAGTAGTGTCGCGAGTTTAAAAACGGTCACGTCACACCTCTTCACCCTCCGCCAAAAAGTTCAAAACCACAATTGCAGCCAAGAATCATGGCATCCGTGTTTTGGGACTGTCAAGGCATAATTTTAATTCAATATACGCCTCAAGGGGAGACCATCAACTCTGCAAGATACTGTGAGACCCTAAAAAAATTGCGGAGGGCGATTCAGAACAAGAGGAGAGGCATGCTGACAAAAGGAGTCTGCCTGCTGCACGACAATGCCAGACCACACACGGCCAACGCCACGAAGGAACTGCTCACCTCGTTTAAATGGGATGTCCTGAACCATCCCGCGCATTCCCCTGACCTAGCACCTTCAGATTACTATCTCTTTACCTCCCTGAAGCTGCACATGGGTGGAAAAAGGTTTTCAACCGATGAGGAGGTAAAGGAGGAGGTGGGAAAGTGGACGGAGGGGTTGGCGGGAAACTACTTCGAGGAAGGCATCAAAAAGTTGATACCCCGCTTCACCACCTGCATTGAGAGGAATGGCGACTATGTCGAAAAATAGCTTACATATGTAACTACGGTAACCACGTAATTTTTTTGTTTAAATAAAAAAAATTGTAACCTACAAAAATTCAGTACACTTACTTTCTGGATATGCCTCGTATATAATATTTAAGTAGCTGTTGAACCAATACAAGACATAATCTGATATATTGAGATGTTTTATATCTGTTAAACCAGTCTTGAAATATCGTGCGAGAATCGTGAGTTGTCCACTGTACATCTTCTTAGTTGTGGAGCTCATGGATGAGTGTCGCGGTTCCTTGGTGATCTGGAACTGTGGGGACAATTAGTCTCGATTTCTCCCAATTCTGAGCCTTGATGAGCGCTCAATGAACACCTAGTTATCTCTTGGATTTGGTCTATCCACTCTGGTGGAGATCGTCATCTTGCTCACTGCTCCTCAATTCTTTCAGTTATTATCAGCTTCTCTAAATTATCTTCATCTCTTCTAGCAACATGTTTGAAGTACGATAGGATTCTCTAACTGCCGTTGGCAACCTCCTTTTGACCTGTAGATCCTGGAGAATGAACACGTTAGTATGTCTTGCTGTCCATTAGATGCAAAGCATTTGCCGCCAATACCACATCTCGAAAACATCCAGCAGAGCTTTTTCCCTATTCCTCAGCCTCCATGTTTCCACTCCATAGAAAACCAAAGTTCACACCAGACGAATTTTGTCCATAGATATAATATCAGTGATTTAAATAAGTGTACTATGTTTGAGCCGAAAAATGGATTTCAGTGGATTCAGAAGGTTATTGCACCATCAGTTGATCATATATGTTACTTTACAACACTTTCGAGAATTTCAGAGAATACAGGATAAGTGCGGTGATAACATTGGCAGGTTATCCTTTGGTAATACGATTTTAATTTGTTGATAACGTGAACAGTTTTTTAAAATAGTAACACTTTTTGATAGCGGTAACACTTTTTGAGAACGGTAACACATATGCACAACTTGAGTTTGGAAATGAACCAGTTGGTTGGAAGAGATTGCCACATGGCAATAAGCCCACCAAGGTGCATTGTATCCAACAATACGTATATACAAAATGTCTATCTTTTGGTGTAAGCAGAGGATACATATTTTCATATTCTATCTATATGTGTATATAGTATATTAGGTCTACCGGAAAGTTCTGTCCGATAATATCATGTCGAGTTTCAACACGCATCAATGTATTCGTTTGAAACATATAAGGCTGCCTCTTTTTACCATTGTATTTCTACATATGTGCCCCTTCTAAATTTACTGAAACAATGGTATCATCATCTCAATATAAAGTGAGATTCGTTCGCGTAAACATGTCTATTGATAAAGTTCATTTACGGCATTGCATTCTGTATGAATTCCAACAAGGTAGAAATGCTACAGAAGCGTGTAGAAATTTGGTGAAGGTGTTTGGTGAATATAGTTTCCGACAGAACGTGCAGGAGATGGTTCGAAAAATTTGAAACAGGCAATTTTGACCTTAACGACAACCATGCTCTAAGAGACCATCTATGATTGATGACAATATTGTTAAGACCATTATACAGCAAAATCCTTTTTTGACAACATTGGAGATTGTGGAAAAGCTCAACTCAACACAAAAAACCATTTCGGACCATATTTGGAAACTTGGATTGGTATTTAAACATTAAGTGAAAAAATTTACATGACCGAGTCGTCATTTGCACATCTCAGCTTGCTCGGAACAAAAATGAACCTTTCTTAGACCGGATGATAACCGGTGATGAAAATTGGATTACGTATGAGAACATTGTGAGAAAAAGAGCATACCGTGAGCCCGGACAACCTTTCCCCTCCACCTAAAAACCGAGCTTGAGCCTCAATAAGAGAATGCTGTGTATGTGGTGGGACATCAAAGGACCAATACACTATGAGCTTCTCAAACCCAAAGAAAGACGCAGTTCGGAAACGTATTGTCGACAAATGGATGATTTGAACAAAGCACTCAAAGAAAAGAGACCGGCGCTGGTCAATAGGAAGCAAATCATACTGCACCACGACAACGTCAGGCCACATGCTGCTTTGGCGACTCGCCAGAAAATCGCAGAGCTTAGCTGGGAAATTCTGTCACATCCACCATACTCTCCAGACCTAGCATCATCGGATTATCATCTGTTTCTCTCCCTGCAATTTTTTTGAAGGGATAATAATTAAAAATGAAGCAGATGTCAGCCAAGCACTGCTTGAGTTTTTCGCCTCCAAAGATAAGGTATTATTGTATAACAATTGCGTTGTTTATAGTAGAACCTGGCAGATTCACTTTCATGTAGCAAATTTTTTCAATCAAGAAAGATGTAAAAAGGTATAAAATGAAAACCAGACTAGAACCGTTTTTTTTTTAATTGAATAGCAACTGCGATCAAATCTGCAATCCTCAGATCGGAAAACAGGCATGCTAAAAACCAGGTCTGGGAGATCGTCAATTTGTTATTAATATTTTACGAAAAGTTCTCAATAAGTAAGTCATTTATTATTGTATTTTTATCCATAAATTTGTAATTTGATTTTTAATTGAAGGTGTTATTTTTCAGTTCATTACTCAATTTCTCAAAAAGGACATCCCGTCATTGTGTTTCAAGGGTTCCGTTTTCTCAGGGACAATACATGTAGAGGCCAGAAAGTTCGTTGGAAATGTTGTAAAGCTCACGCCGGATGCAGAGCTGTGATACACATGTATGAACAACAGATTGTTTATGTAAAAACAGTTCATAATCATTAAATCATGTGTTGGATATTTTGTTTTATTTTAACAAAAAAAGTATGTTTTTACTTTCTAGTAAAATTGCCATAATGCTGGTTATTATGTTGCATGAACAGTTCAAAATCTCATAAAGTGTGTATGTAGGCTTAAAAATCGTCCTCTTCATTAAAAATATATAGATTTTTGATGGCCAACTCTTTGTAGATACTTAATTTTCTTATAATTTTTGAGACATTACATGTAAAAGAAGTTCTTAGTTTTAATGTCAATGTATTGACAATATTTCTATTGTTTTGTATCAATATACTTTTATTGAATTTAATAATAAAAGCTACATTTTCATTCGATGAGTGAATTTTTTTCATAAAAAATTAGAATGGGATTTGAATGGCATTAAAAAGTTACAGTTGTACCTCGGAATCGGGGGATTGGTTCCAGGATCTCGTGCGGATTCGAAAATTTGCAGATGCTCAAGTACCTTATATAAACATAGCATCACATTTTTTCCCTGTTGGGGCAGGCAGAGAGCCTAGAGCGCCAAACTCTCCTATCATGCCATACTTGCTTCGTCTCCTCTACATCTATACAACTCCTGTTTTTCTTTTTCCTTACCTTTCCTTCTTGCAAAATTTCATTCACTCGGTCCAACCATACTTTTCTCGGTAGTTTGGTACCACGATTCCTATTTATGCTAACATTTTAAATTTGTTTAGTCAATCTCATCACCCGTCCGTTAAAAATTTCCAAACCACCTTTTTATACTATTTTTCAACTTAATACATCAGTTTTTAGCACACATTCATCCTTAATAATTACATTTCTTTTTCTGTCCATACATCGACACACCATATTTTCTTGATTTGACTCCTTTCATTAGTGTTCCATGTCCACGTTTCACTCCTATACTAATGTTATATAAAATGGCATAGTATTTCCATGTAAACTACATGCACACTTCCGTATATATTAAATCATATCTAGGTTACATGTAATACACAATACAATGTAAATGCTATGTAAATAGTTTTTATTCTATATTTTTTTAGAAAATAATTGCAAGAATAAAAGTTTGTACGTGGTATATGTTAGCAACAACATAACATTTTCTTTCATTTAACACTTTTGGCATAGATTTGTAATGACCCAAAGAGAAATACAAAGAATTAAACACAGAATATTTAAAATACAAGTACATACAGGAAATGTAATTACAAATAGAGAAAATATAAATTTATTATCTTTTTTTCAAATATTTTCGATCCGAGGTTGGTTGAATCTGCCGCGAATATGGAGGACCAATTGTATTTGCTAGACCCCATTATTTTTGACCAAATAAACAATTATTCTAGAGTGCTTGCTAACTCAGTGATAATGCGCCTTTATGGGAATTGTATTGCTTGAATTGTTCACCTTATATTATTATTCTTTTAATAATTGTAAAAGTGAAATTAATGTTATTCAGGTGACATTTTAAGTTGATAACAAAGTTTTCATTTAACAATTATTGGATTTGTAAAGGGCTAAGCTTTATGTAAATTAAACTTCTCCAAGTGAATGCATTATCATTCCATTATGTCAGTTTTCTGTATATATTACCTATGAATTTATTTCACTGCAATAAATAATGAATTTTAACATTAACTTCAGTTGCTTTTTTAATGAATTATCCCTCCCTCATTCCCATTATATTGATATAATGCTATATGACATTAGATTGTTTTATATTTTATGTTCCTCTTTAAAGTTCCTTTTCTCTCCGGAGGTTGGCGATCATCATGGCTATTTTTGAGGTATCAGCTCTGAACAAAGATGTGGTGAAACCACTTCCCTAAGTTTTTCAACCAGATCAAGTTTCTACAAGGCAAGCCATACATGCCTTCACACTTCTCACATCTCTGGACAAACTTGACTTACTTGGTCTTCAAATTTTTAGTCTTTCTTGATAATGTTTATATCGTCGTCATACAGGAGAAAGTGACCAACTAACAAAATGCAAAATGTTCAGGAGAGCCATTTTTACACTTTTGTTTTAAATTTTTTTTTTAAATAAACGTATTCACATTTATGATTTTTTTTGGGGGTATAGAAATGTTCATTGCTTTCAAAATAAAGAAATAATATTTTTGAAAATTTTCATACAATTTTGCTTGTAAAAAAATAAACATCAATGCAGATAGTCATTTTAAACAAGTCAAGATATTATTATTATTCTTCCAAGTTCTTGCTGGGTTATTTTTTCCAAGCCACCATTATGTTAGTAAGGTGTCAGATAGTCATTAATCGCGTTTTCGCGAAAAATGCACTTGGTCACTTTCTCTTGTATGACGACGATATATACATATCATTTTTTATATATACATATCTCATTATATATTAATTTGACTTTTTTTTAACTTTTAAGGTTCACTACAATTTGTACCGTCACGCAGTGGAAAAGTTCTGCTTCTGCTGGATAACTTTACATTTTATAAAAAAGAAGAAATCAGAGAAAAACGTCGTTGGGCATGTTCTACCCATTACACTAAGGGGTGCAGGGCAACAGTATGTACAGTAGGGGATAAACTTACAACAGCAAAAAATATCCATAACCACGATCCTCAATTTATAAATATAGATGGTAAATTGTTAAGAAAATAAGAATTTGATTCATAACTTGTCTTTTGATTGTATTATGGACAATTCCAGATCTTGAAATTTCAAAATATCGTTAAAGCCATTGAAATCATTGAAAAAACAATCGATTCTCGGAAATTGATTATTGTGTGACATATTGCTATGTAAACCGTTGGATGTCATAATCAGCATAAAGATTAATTTTTTAACAATATGCACAATTTGATTTGTTACACAATGTGCTTGAATAAGGTCTTTCTATCCCAAAGTTCCCAAAATTGTCCGAATTCTGCACAAACTTGGTAAAAAAATATACCTATTGATTGTAATTTATTTTTAACAAACACTGTTTATTCCACTTTTTTATGACGGTATAACCCTACCGGTTTCAAGGCTTTCACCTCATCTTCAGGGGAGCGTAAACAAGACTATTGATTTATGTATCAAACATTTTTTAATCCTATTAGAAAATGATTGACAGATTAAATTAATTAAATTAAAAACCCCGCAAAAATATCTGTCGATTAATTGGGTCGATTCTGGAGATTTTATTTTTTTTCAATACTGGAGAGAGGTAGTTAATATGTTTAAAGCTCTTCTTCTCATTCGTTACGCTCTTTACAAAGCTGTTGTGATCACTGAACTTGATCGTGAATTGACCGCACTGCAAAAAGAATAATACACCTACATTTTTTACGGTCACTCACATCTCTACGACACTCTTAAAGTTCTGCTGCCTGCTGCATTTCTTACTAGGTCTCTCAATTACGTAGGTGATCGGGACTGGGATCCTTCTATTTTATCATCAGTCTATCATATCCGTTGCATTTTTGCATTTGATATTAATGTCGAATTACCTGAGGATTGACATGTTTAAGTTATATTTAGTAAATTTAAATGAATTTTTGTGTGCACAAATATTTCTGTTTGAATATTTCTTTTCATTCAAATTTGACGGCCTGAAAACCAGACTGGTACAAGTGACATTTAAAAAAAAACTGGTTTAAGTGCTAAAATAATAGCATTTCATATGCTCTGTATTGTGCTAAAGAAATCTGGGTGAATTATCTATAATAACGCCATATCTGAGCGAATGTATCAAGTGACGTTATATGAAGCTAAAAAATCTTGTATGAACCATACTGATACATGAGTGAAATGAGTGTCAATAGTTGACAGGAATGATATTTTCAATGAATTTTAATATTTCTGCGAGTGATAGTGATGATTCTGTAGCAGGTATGTGTGAGCTGTATACTTATGGTTTTGGAATAATTTTTTGTAAGAAATAATGTAAAATCGGTTCAAAATATAAATCTAATCATAAACATGACATAATCTCACTTTCATACAATTTTGTATGAAGTTTGTTTGGAATATTTCAAACTGTCCAAAATATTACAAAAGTGTTTTTTTTTTGCTCTATTTTTTTTAATGAATATTAATTATTCTACTAATTTTATGTGAATTTAATTATGCGCAAAAATTTATGAATTACCTTTTTGGGGATTTTATTCGAGATATCACTTATACCAGTATGACTAACGATTTTGTGATTTTCTTAGATGCAACATGGGTGATGACAGTGGGTGATGACAGTAATTTGTCTGTTCCTGCAACAGATATGTCGTCCAGTGTTAGTGGAGACCCAGATTTGCAGACTTTTTTAACCAATGTGGTGACAGCAACTGAAAATAACAATGAAGAAATTCCTTCTGATTTTACAATCCGATCACGCAAGAGAAAGAGAGACCCTGTAAACTGGAAAAAAAACATAAGGAAACAAAAGCGCAACTCTGGAATGGAGTATGTGTCTACGAAGGGGGTTACAGTTCCGGGCAAAACTTTATTAGCATTTACCCACAAATGTCGATACCAGTGCGACACATTTACTGAAGATGAACGTAAACTTGTACATAGCGAGTTTTGGAAATTAGGTAACTGGGAAGCCCAGACAAATTTTATCCGCTATGCCGTGCGAATAAAAAAGCCAAAACGTTCGATTAATAAGAAAAAGAAAAGTACAGAAATTTACATTAATTCTAAAAGAGTGTGCAAAGACTTTTTTTTGAAAACTCTAACAATTTCTAACAGGAAGTTCACATATGCAGCTTTTTCACAGACACCCGTGGACGGTACTTTTATATCAGAAGAAAGCATTCTTGACTACTCGTATATACCTGATATAAATAATTAGACTTGTTCCCAAAAATGTATAATTATTATGAACCACAGGGATGGGGTATAAGTGAATAATTTTTAGATTTTTGCGAGTCATAGTGGTATAAGTGATTTTATTTTTAATTTTGTGAGATAAATAATGATTGTATTTAACACTTTCCATATCAGGAGTGTTTTATTATGTAAGAACTATGTTGAGATTTATTTTAGTAATTTTATAATAATAACCCTCAAAAATATACACAAATATTTGATTTTCTCCCTTTCATCTTTTTGTCACTTGTAGCAGTCTGGTTGTCAGGCCGTCATTTAGAGAATTAAAGTACGCAATCACGATAATTTTTATTTGATATTATTTAAAATTTCGAATGATATTTGATCTTATATAAATCACAGTCAAAATTTGATATATATGCAATAATTTATCTTATTTTCTAGTAAGATATTCATATTAGTTCATACAATTCCACCACACGCTAAAATAAGAAAAATTACATTTTTACACTATGAAATTTCTGCTTTAATACGAGGCGTATCCAGAAAGTAAGTGTACTGAGGCTCTCACGACCGGATGGATTGAGCCCTCTATCTACCGGATGGATTGACCGGACATGTTGGCTACACTTCCGTGTAGCCTGACCCTTCCCCTCCGCAATGAGACCGGTTCGAGGTCAGTACGTTGAGAAGTGTCGACGCGACAACACGTTTCGTGAAAAATGTCTACCCAATCTCCCGCCAAGTGCGAAATTTTGTAAAAAGGCAAGAGTTTTTGAGGCGCTGCAAACTCCATGGAGATGAATTTCTCCGCTCCATCGTTACTGGAGATGAAACTTGGGTTGCACACTACACGCCTGAAACCAAAAGGCACTCTCAACAGTGGCGTCACACCTCTTCACCCTCCGCCAAAAAGTTCTTTCTGGATATGCCTCGTATGTTTCTTTGGCAACACTATTACAGCTGATGACATAAAATATGATGGAAAATAATAGATTTTCCCATCCCACAAATAAGCCCTCTCACTTCTGATGTCCTCGCAGCCGAGTTAACACTCTATTGATAGGGGTGATGTTATTAGATGAGCTCAGACCTTTTGATAGCTTCCCTCTTAAATGGTTTTTCTTTTCCATTGTCTTTAAATATACGAGTATGTGTAGTTTTAGTATATATGGTACATGTACATATTATGTTGCTATCAATAAAGCATATATATATTTTTTATAATATAAATAAGAGTATAAGAGTTTTTTTTTCTAGTTTTGTTAAGTTTTATAATCATCAATTTAAGTTACAATATATATAACAGTATATCTCATATACTGTAACATAAAGGGTCTTTCAAATTGAGCATTTTTTTTTTATTCTAATCTTTTTAATTCTTGAATAAAACGCACAATTTGCTTTGATTTCAAAAAACTTTTTATTGGTTATTGAAGTATGACATTTAAAGACAAAAAACAATATCCGCCAAATGTCCACCTCTTGCAGCTCCACAGATGTCCACTCTTTTGTCAAAATTTTCCATGACATTTTGGCATAATTGTGGTTCTAACTCACCAATAACGCAAATAATTTCGTCCTTCAGCTCAGAAATTGATTGGGGTCATTCTTAAAGACCTGGTTTTTCACGTTACCCCAGAGATAATAGTCCAACGGTGTCAGATCATATGATCTTGGTGGCCAATTAACATCACCGTTTCCGGAGATTACAATACATAAAATAATTCAACAAGCTGAACAAATTCTACTGTATACGACTCCATTTTTATAAAGTTCATACATTACACTTCTCAAATGTCACAAGACCCTGACAAGTTCGCGACGCCATCTGTGTTTTATCCAAGAATTAAAAAAAACATTCAATTTGAAAGACCCTTTATTACTTAAATTTATGAAGTTATATATTACAGCATAGGATATATAAAA
Organism: Odontocerum albicorne; assembly: GCA_949825065.1. Classification (NCBI taxonomy): domain Eukaryota; kingdom Metazoa; phylum Arthropoda; class Insecta; order Trichoptera; family Odontoceridae; genus Odontocerum; species Odontocerum albicorne. Next base: position 26,117,484 of record OX463850.1, read on the forward strand.
TCTTTATATTGATAATTTGATCTTTTCAAAACAAAATGAATCAATTTCCGTACAACACTTTACCAATTTAAGTTACAATATATATAACAGTATATCTCATATACTGTTACATATAACTTATGTGTTTCCTTTATGTCCCTCTAAAATACGTCCTCGGATATTGATGTATTCAACATTTCAGAAAATGTTTTTAAAGAAAGCATTTCGAACTTTCTTAGTAATGAAAGTTGGTTGTTTTGGCTTAAGAATTATTTCTTTTTACTGTACTTATTTTGCTTTAAACTTTGGGTTAAACCTGTATAGAAAATAAAATACATGCAAATATTAAATTAATTATAATAATAATAGTTAATTATTGTATATTTCATATAAATACACTTTTATTAATATTGTATTGTTTGTAGCAAAAACTCACTTTTGTAGACTTTTTTCATTAGGTTTTTATGCAAAACATTGCAACCAGCATATGAGTATTTTTGCAAGGGATCAAAATAACTGATTCCAAAAGTGCAGTTTCAACAAAAGGCTCGAGATACTTCAACTATTGATCTCTGCTGTTGAAAATTTGCAATTAATCTCTTAATTGTTGATCTTGCTGAATTATCTCCATCGATATGCAAGTTGATGTCGAATAATTGACTTTTGAGTTGCAAAATAAGGTTGAATCACTTTTGTTAGTTTTTCTATTGTGAAATTCTTCATAATAAAACCTAAGGAAACCTGAAGTTTTATTATCTTTAAAAAAAGTAAATAAAATAATCAAACTAAAAAAAATATGAATATTTGAAATTTTACCGCGTCTAATAGGCCACCCTCTTTAACAATATAATGATTTGGACAGCATTTGATCACCCTCATTACAGATGTTTTTTTGCCTTCAGTAGAAATTGTAAAATTAATAATATACCAGGTGTGTACCTATGAAACCGGAATTTGCTCATAGAGGGCTCAAGTTGTCAATGTAGTGACTTTCAAACCTTGTCATTGGCGCCTTTTTTTGTGTTTACATTTGTCAAAGATTTTTAACTCAAAACAATGCAAGTTTAATACAACTAGATATGTTTTCATAGCGTTGAACATGTCTGTTTTTGTGCCTGAAAACTACGATTTGCCGACAGCATTGATTTTCTGTTACCATTTAAAGAAAACTGCTGCAGAATCGTATCGAATGCTTGTCGAAGCTTACGTTGAGCATGCTCTCGGTAAATCACAGTACTTTGAGTGGTTTAAAAAATTCAAAAGTGGTGATTTTGACGTGAGAAACGAAGAACGTGGAAGACCACCGAGAAAGTTTGAAGACACCGAATTGCAAGCATTTTTGGATGAGGATGACGCTCAAACACAACAACAACTCGCGGATCGATTAAATGTGACTCGAGAAGCCGTCTCAATACGTTTGAAAGCCATGGGAAAGATCCAGAAGGTGGGAAAATGGGTTCCACATGAACTGAATGCAAACCGAAAGTGACAGCAGGAACACTGAAAAAACACTTGCGAAATGCTGCTCGCCAGGTACAAAAGAAAATCATTTCTCCATCGAATTATGACTGGAAATAAAAAATGGATATATTTCGAGAATCCTAAGCGTAAAAGATCATGGCTAACTCCAAGCAAACCAGCGACATCGACTCGAAGGCCAAATCGCTATGGACGGAAGACAATGCTCTGTGTTTGGCGGGATCAGAAGGGTGTTATCTATTATGAGCTGCTAAAACCTGGTGAAACCGTTAATACTGAACGCTACCGACAACAAATGATGTATTTGAACCAAGCATTGTGTGAAAAATGACCAGAATATCAAAAGAGGCAACACAAAGTAATTTTGCTTCATGATAATGTACCATCGCACACAGCAAAACCGGTCAAGGAAACGATTAAAGCATTTAGTTGCCAAATACTTTTGCATGCGGCTTACTCACCAGACTTCGCTCCATCCGATTACTACTTATTTGCATCAATGGGACACGCACTTGCCGAACAGCGCTTCACTTCTTATGAAAATGTACGAAAATGGCTCGATGATTGGTTTGCGTCAAAAGAGTAAGAGGTTTTTTGGCGTGGCATCCACAAATTGCCAGAGAGATGGGAAACATGTGTAGCTAGGGATGGGCAATACTTTGAATAAAATATTGTTTACCGTTTTGATACAATAAATGTGTATTTTCTATAAGAAAATTCTGGTTTTAGAGGTACAGACCTGGTATGTTGTTCAAGTTGTAGGTGTGATTAGAGAAAAGAAATATATTATTTAGTATCACTGCTGTACATTTTGCTTATTTTTTTTAATAAATGATAAATCACGAAAAGTTTTTTTTAAATTACACTATTGTTGTATATGTGTATGTTGACATTAATGTGTGAACTTTTGTTAATCTGCAGATTCTTTAGGTAATGCGAACATTACCTTTTAATTAAAGTTAAAAAATAAAAATGTGTTTTACGGTTAAATTAGATGGTGTGTAAACTGAATAGATAATGTGTAAATTAACAAGATAATATGTGATTTAACTAGATAATCTGTAAATTAAATATTGTTACATTAAGTTGGAATTTTATCTCAAACAAATTGATTTTTCAATGAGTACATAATACTAGGCTAGTCAATAAGTTTTGAAAGCGACATCTATGGAGCAGTAGAAAAACCAAAATTTCTACGCCATTTTAATATTTCATCTTTCATAAGAACGTACTCAAAATTTCATTTCGATCTGTCAATTCATTCTTTGTTTACAAGCCATTTGAAGTTGACGTGTCAGTGTATTTTTTAACAATGGAAAAATCCGAATATCGTGCAGTGATTAAATTCTTTGTTTTGGAAGGTTTATCGGCTACTGAGATCCATGCAAAGATGGTGAAAGGATTAAAGGAGTCTTCTCCTTCATTTCCAACTGTTCACCGATGGGTTTTGGAGTTTAAGCGTGGCCGTACAAGCGTTGAAGACGATCCACGCTCAGGACGTTCAAAAAGTGCATCAACACCAGAAATCATAGCGAAAATACAGGATATGGTTTTGGAAGATCATCGATCGACTGTGGATGTGATAGCTGACACCATAGGCATCTCACATGGAACAACATGGCATATTTTGGCTGAAGTTTTGGGTTTCAAAAAACTGTGTGCACAATGGGTGCCGCATTTGCTAACAATGCAACAAAAACTTGTTCAATGCGACTTTCTGAGCAACATTTGGAGCAATTTCGAAAGGATAAAAAGGATTTTCTGCGTCGATTCATCACTATGGATGAGACTTGGGTCTACCACCATGATCCTGAATCAAAACAAGAGGCTAAGGAGTGGTGTGAACCAGGCACTTTGTCTCCGAAGCGAGTTCGTGTCCAGAAATCGGCCAAGAAGGTGTTAGCGTCAGCTTTTTGGGATGCAAAAGGAATTTTATTGATAGATTATCTCCAAACTGGTAAGACAATCAACTCTGATTATTATTGTGACATTTTGGACCAGTTGGATGAAAAAATTTGTGAAAAAAGACCCGGTTTGTAGAAGAAAAAAATCATTTTTCATCAAGACAATGCACCTGCTCACACAGCTCAAAAAACCATCGCGAAAATCAGTGAATTGGGGTACGAATTGTTGCAGCATCCACCCTATTCACCAGATTTAGCTCCCTCTGACTTCTGGCTGTTCTCACACCTCAAAAAATTCCTTCGTGGAAAGCATTTTTCATCAAACGATGAGGTTATAGCCGTCGTAGAGGAGTATTTTGCAGGCCTTCCAGAAAGTCACTTCCGTGATGGGACAACAAAGTTGGAAGATCGTTGGACCAAGTGTATTGATCTTATGGGAGACTATACTGAGCAATAAAAGTGATTTCCCCCCAAAAAAAATTATTTTCATTTCCGCTTTCAAAACTTTTTGACTAACCTAGTATGTGGCTTTAAAAGAATTTTAATCATAAAGTTTACTTAAATACCTATGACATTTACCTTATGCTTACTAGAAAAATAAAAAAAATGCAAGTTAAAAGAAAAAAACAAATCGGTAGACTTGAATAGTTTTTCAGATATACACTTGTATACTTTGTTCTAGCCATTGATGTGAACATTAGATAAAGTGAGAAATATTTTTTTTTTATATTTGAATGATGTTATTCAGTTGATGTTGACAATAACTGGGGACTGTTAACATTGACAACTTTTAAAGATCATTAACATGTACAATACAACTTGATGGATTTATTAACACTTAGCAATATCTTCCAAGCAAGCAAAAAAATTTTAAAGGATGTCTTAAGTAAAAACCAAACTGGAACCTTTTTAAATAATATAGAAATCAAACCAGTAACTTCTAGGCTGGAAGCCAATCTTACTAACTAGGCCACGGAGGTTTTTTAGTAATTTTTTTTCTTCATATTTAGTGTGATAACTATTGTCTTGTAAACTTATAGTTGCATTTCGCGACTGTTTTGCAGTTGGTACAGTGTCGAGATACTCTCATTGTTATGTGTTAAATGCTTCAACTTCATTAAAATAACAACTGTTGTATTCTGATTACAGAACATCTTACCTGAGGTACACTTGTTCAAGCGTCTTAAGTCGTAAATTTTTGAAAATTATTAACTTTTCTTTTCTTTCTAATCATGGTTTACTTCTTTCCTATTTCATTTGTAAAACTTTCAAGTTATAATTTTGAGACAAATCAGTCTCCGGATGTAGTAGTTGTAGTAATGAAATGGCAGAAAACCTTATGTTTTGGAGAATCAACCATATTTATTATGTTTAGGTCAAAATGACCAACAGCTGATAATGGATTAGGGACAGAAAAGAAGAAAGAATATTTGAGTTTGCTAAAATCCTAAATATTCCCTAAGTTCCCTACTTTTGATGAGTGAATGTCTATACAAGTACAATACATTTTCTAATCTATGATGCTTACGTACGGATGAAAATAAAAACATCCCGTGAAGTGTTTACTCTCTATCTGTTACATTTTATTATTATATGGATAATTTTTCTGTTATATTGATTCAAGTTATATGAATAGATTTAAAAATATTTATATTTTTTTCAGCCCAATACATTCCTTCACGCAATGGAAAAGTTTTACTCATGCTGAACGAATATACATTTTTCAAGAAAGATCTTGCTGCTAATAACAAATTTCGTTGGTTGTGTTCTACTCATTCTCGAAAAGGGTGCAGAGCAGTTGTGTACACTCAAGACGATAGCATAGTTTCTGCAAAAAACAATCACGATCATGAACCACCAAAATATTTATTTGTTCGTGGACAAGCAATCAAAATTTAAATTAAATTATTTATATAATAATACATTCATTTTGTATTGTATTAAACTTTCAATGTAAACAGGACACCCTGGTGGACATATTGCTATGTGAAAATTTCTTTCAACCAATCAAAAAGATGTTAGATGGCATGTATCGAAATAACTTGACTGAGATTAATTTCACATTTTACCTGACAACAAATGTCGACTAGTCTATTTTTTTTTTAAACTAAACCCATTATATTTATAACGTTTTTATGTATATTTTGTTCATAAAAATTGTTTGTTTCTTAATACTTTGTTTATAATCCTAATTGTTATATTGGCTCTATTTTTATATTGATAAAAATTGTTAAATTTGTGATTGAAGTAAAATTTATGCTATCAAAGCATCATTTGTCTAAAGGGTTTTTTGTATAATTTATTCATTGTCCTTCCTAATTTAACATAATATTAGTCAATGTCTATTTATTCATTTTTGTATGTAAAAATGGTTAAATAAATCAGTTCTATATAATATGTAACTTGATTTTAAGAAAAATCCATTGTATTATTTTTTTAAATTGAAGAAAAATGTGGAATAGAAAATTCATTGGATAAAATTGTGTTATTTAAAAGCGCAATGTTTGGGAGTGAAATATGGAGGTAGAAAATGAATGAAAGAAGCCAAGTAAATACATTCACTGAGAATATAAGACACATGTTGATCGAAACAGTGACGAAAGACTGACAAAACAAATTTATAATGCAAGCATAAAGGAGAGTCTTGGTAGAGCACGACTGAGAAAACATGGTATGGTCGGCTTTAATTAATGAAATTTTGAAAGAAGGAAGACTCTCTCTCTGCTTACTCCAACAGAGAAATGGCATGTGGTACGCATGTATATAATAACAAATGTTTTAACTTCAAGATTACCAGTGTACATTTCTTGCACAATAAAACAATTTAGTGATATTCAAATGTTTTGTAATCTGCACTGGAACCAAAGAACCAACATGCTGATTTAAGGATGTCCTACAAGACATGACATGTAGTTCGTTTGGTTCTTATAAGAAATACCATGTTTCATTTAATTATCTATTTCCTATGCACAGTTATCCCACCATTTACGCGGATTCACTTAAGTGCTATTCATTCTCTTTTGAATGCATAACAGTGCTACTTCATCGCGCCTATCAAGAAATCTAAGTGTTAATTTGACTTCTAAATCATTATTTTATTTTTGCTACTGGCAACATTGTATTATTTTATTTATTAATGAGTAGTGGGGGGGGTCTATCGGTGGGACAAGATGACGTTTCACTGGAGCTTTGTGGATCTTTTTTTTCCTGTTGGGTAGTTGTTTTTTATTTTTGCAGAGGCACCGTTAATGTCATCTCACTGAATGGTGTTATTGTTAAAGCAAGAAAAAGTTATCTAGTGCCGTGGGCAATGATTTTTGAAGTTGTCATGGGGAGGTTATTTTTACACACCATTGGCTGGACGCCGTTCTTCAGACAGAAGTAAACTCTCCGTAATGGGAGAAAAGTACGAACCTGGCAAGAAAGATTATATTTCCATGCCAAATTTTTATTAAAAAAAAAGGAAAAATTGGAGGGGTAGAATGCCTATTGGTGGGGCAGGTTGATTTTTCATTGGAGCTTTAAAAATCCTTTTTTTTTGTCTTTATAGTAACACCTGTTTCTCCTCATTGGATGGTGTTATTGTAAAGACGAAAAGAAGCTATTAAGTGTGATAGGTGAGGATTTTCAAAGTTGTCTGAGGGCAGCAAGTCTTACCTAGGGCTTGCTGCCAATCCAAAGAAAGAAATAAACACTTTGTAATGAGTAAAGAACGATACTGGTAATAAGGATTATATTTCCATGCTGTAAATTGTAAAAAAATAAGTTTATTTATTATGGTTTTGGCTGTCAAAGTCACATGATAACATTTATTCCTATGTTTATCCTCTTAAATTACTCTCTTCAAAATGTATATTTTTCAGTAACCATTTGCATAGATTTGTGTAAAATATTACTTAATCTTTTTTATCTAAGTAAGAATCGAATATCTAGAAATATGTAAAAGGTCACCTATTTTATACAGCATTCAATGGCTTTTCATTTATGCGCTATATTCCTGGAATCAATTACCAGCAGTAATGGAGGGATTATTGTAAATCTATAAACTGTATCTTGTATAATACAAAAAAATATCCACATTGTGATGTAAAATATGCACATTTTTTACCTACTACTTATATATGTATGTTTTGTTGTCATCCTTTTAATATCTTTTTTAAAAATTGGAATCCAATTCGATAAAAAACATGGATTTTAAATATGTGAATTTGAACATTTGGTATGTCACAATTTTTCAATTGTTTTTGTTTGTTGTTATTATTTTATTTTTTAATAGTAAATATTTAACTTTTTATAGTCCATTGTTTCTCAACCTATAGGTCGCAACCCCCAAGAGGGTAATGGTTAAATATCAGGGGGATCGCGAAAAATAAATAAATTATGTGTACAAAAGGAAGCTAAAACATTTTCATGTGAAAAATAACATTTATTTTTAAAAGTTATAGTCCAATGTTCAAATCATTGTTTTTATAGGGAGGTCGCGTAGTCTTAATTTTATTTTTTTCATCTTGGGGATCGCTAGGTTAAAAAGATTGAGAAACAGTGTCAATCAATTAAAAAATGTTGTGTTTATCAGAATGTTTTATTTGAAAATAAATGCTATAAACCTAGTCTCTATTTTAATACTATGAATTGAAGGGACAATATTATAATTGATATAAAATATAAACTGAATGGTGTGATACATAACAGAACTGTTTGATTATCAAAAACCTCCACATTTACAATGCTACAAGAAGAAACAGACGGACCAAAAATTCTTGATCAGAGGTAATAAATGCAATAAAGCTTTAAAAAGAGTGGGAAAACACTAAACAGGTGCGCAAGGTCTTTATTAAGTCAAAAGCTGTCCTATCTTAGGAAACATACATAATATTAAAAATAATTTTCAAACTTTTGTTAAGTATTTAAAAAAATGCCAATATTCTATGAGGAAAATTTTATTTTGCTATCTGTTATCACCAATAAATAATGTGTCATATTTTTACCGTAGCACAGGGCAGAGTGAATGATAATTTTGCATCCTTTTTCTTGGAACGGACAATGTTTTTGTATTTGTTTTGTTTTGGACAATTGTAACAATGTTTTTTCTCTAATCATGAAACACTTCTACTATTGTATGAAAAATCCATATTATCAACTTCTTTAATTTTTTCTTATATTCAGACAAAACTTTTGTATACTATATATCTAAATATTACATTCTAAAATTTCGATCTTTTTTATGAACATTTGTAATAATTGCAAAATGTAATAAAGGTTGTATTCCTATGTTGATCGGTGATGCAAGTATTTTTATCTTGATTTAGGGGTGACAATCATACCTAGTATTCATTTAAAAATTACAAAATAGATAAGACTTAACCGTAAATAGCATAAAAAAATTAATGATGATAGGTTTACAAAACTAATCTATGTGAGAAGGTATGGGAAGTTTCAGAAGACTTGTGACACTAGCAAATTAATCAAACTCTAAAAGAGGACGAGTGAGATTCTTTTATCAGTGTGACGAGGTGTATGGCTGTTGCAGAAGCAAAAGATGCGAATGAAAAAATGAAGTGAAAATCTGTTATCTCTATTGCTAATTTGTTCTGGTATAATTCATGTATATATTTACTATGTTTTAGCTCAATTCATACCATCCCGCAATGGAAGAATTCTACTGATGTTAAACAAGTTCACATTCTTCAGCAAAAAAATTAGTGCCTCAAATAAATGTCGCTGGGTGTGTTCCACCCACGCTCATAAAGGCTGCAAAGCTGCGGTGTACACCATTGAAAATAACATTGTCAGTGCTAAAAATGTTCACTATCATGAGCCACCTAAATATATTCAAGTTAATGGGAAATACATTAAGATAAAATCAGTAAAACCCTTTAACTCTTCGCTCTCAACTACCAACACTTGAACAATCAGTGGTTGTTTCTTCTTTTGAAAGTTAGTTTGGTTTTCTTAAATAGAAAATCAGTAAAGATTGATGAATTACGAGTATTTAACTTAGTTTAGTTTTGTGACCTCCGTGACCTAGTTAATAAGACATTTGTCTTCTATCTAAAGATTTAAGATTTAATTATCAATGGTGCCCAGTTTTGCCCAGAGTGTACACATACCAGGTCTGTAAATATGAAACCGGAATATGCTCATAGATGGCTTTAGTTGTCAATGTAGTGACTGTCAAACCGCGTCATTGGCGCCTTTTTCTTGTGTTTACTTTTAACTCACAACAATACAAGTTTAATACAACTACATATGTTTTCATGACGTTGAACATGTCTGTTTTTGTGCCTGACAGCATTGATTTTCTGTTACCATTTGAAGAAAACTGCTGCAGAATTGCATCGAATGCTTGTTGAAGCTTACGGTGAGCATGCTCTTGGTAAATCACAGTGCTTTGAGTGGTTTAAAAAATTCAAAAGTGGTGATTTTGACGTGAGAAACGAAGAACGTGGAAGACCATCGAGAAAGTTTGAAGACGCCGAATTGCAAGCATTGTTGGATGAATGACACTCAAACGCAACAACAACTCTCGGATCAATTAAATGTGGCACGAGAAGCCGTCTCCATACGTTTGAAAGCCATGGGAAAGATCTATAAAGTGGGAAAATGGGTTCCACATGAACTGAATGCAAACCGAAAGTGACAGCAAGAACACTGAAAAAACACTTGCGAAATGCTACTCGCCAGGTACAAAAGAAAATCATTTCTCCACCGAATTGTGACTGGAAATGAAAAATGGATATATTTCGAGAATCCTAAGCGTAAAAGATCATGGGTAATTCCAAGCAAACCAGCAACATCGACTGGAAGGCCAAATCGCTATGGACGGAAGATAATGCTCTGTGTTTGGTGGGATCAGAAGGGTGTTATCTATTATGAGCTGCTAAAACCTGGCGAAACCATTAATACTGAACGCCACCGACAACAAATGATGGATTTGAACCAAGCATTGCGTCAAAAACAACCAGAATATCAAAAGAGGCAACACAAAGTAATTTTGCTTCATGATAATGCACCATCGCACACAGCAAAACCAGTCAAGGAAACGATTAAAGCGTTTAGTTGGCAAATACTTTCGCATGCGTCTTACTCACCAGACTTGGCTCCATCCGATTACTACTTATTTGCATTGATGGAACACGCACTTGCTGACCAGCGTTTCACTTCTTACGAAAATGGCTCGATGATTGGTTTGCCTCAAAAGAGCAAGAGTTTTTTTGGGATGTCATCCACAAATTGCCAGAGAGATGGGAAAAATGTGTAGCTAGCGATGGGCAATACTTTGAATAAAATATTTTTTTACCATTTTCATACAATAAATGTGTATTTTCTATAAAATAAATCCAGTTTCATATTTACAGACCTGATATGTTGGAATATGTGAAGTATTATTTTCTATTTATTTTTAATTACAAGAGTTATTTAAATAATAAACATGATATAATGTAAAAGAGTATATTTTATTTATTTATTTATTTTAATATTCCAATTATTAGAATACTGTATGCATATTTGATAACACATTATATTAACATTTCATACAAATATATGTATATCTGAAAGGAATGGAAAGCAAAGGAAGAGATGGATTGAGGAAACAGGGGAAGTTGTTGGAGAAATTTTTATTGAAACATATATGACGAGATATATAGATGTGGTCTAAGCAAAATCCATTTGCATGGATAGAAAGGTGTGAAGATCTGTCCTCTTTGCCTATCCAAAAAGTTACATTGTTTGATGGTATGTATGTATATATATTTATTTATTTATTTTATTTATTATTACACATGACAAGAAATATACACAATTTGAGAAAAACAACAGATAATTTATTTACTATTCTAACATCGGACAACTTAAGAACAACAAAGAAATAATCACAACTTAAAAAGTAGAAGAATAATTAATCAGTTCCAAAGTTACGAACAGAAATAATATTTTACCATTTGATTGCAGAAAAGAAGCCAATCAAAGTTTTTGGTGAAAACTTGTATGAGTATATTCTCTGCACAATTGTGATGGATTTAAATTGAGCAATGAATTAATTTTTCTTAAACCCTTTTAGCCTACCCCATATTGTCTGCTAAAGGGCTCATGGTACCAAAAAGTCAGTTTGCCATTTATTGCCTCTTAATAAAATTTATGACACGAAATTTTGAAATAATTCTTAGTGAGTAAATGCAATATGGATGGGTCTATTGTAATATAAAAACAGATATTTTTGTATATCAAACAAAAAATTTCTTATATTTTAAAACAGTCATGTTTTGATCGCCCCTTGCTAGAGTTGTGTTTGAATGGTCTTTTACATGCGTTTTTCAATTTAAAAATGTTTTATTTTTCCTGTTGATTGTATAAATATTGACTTTTTACATTGTTGGTAATATTAACAATAATTTTTTACATGGTTAAGATATTTTAGTAATGTAGTTATTAATTTTTTCATAGTTTTCTTTGTTTTACCATTATTTTAATTTCTAATTTATTTTGTCCCAAATTGTATGGTATATAAATTGAAAATAAGTAGTGTCAGTGCAAGTGACTTTTACGAAAGTTTCTCAGTTAGTGAGGAATCCGATGTCAAAATGGAAATTAGTGAAGATGAAATGTGCAATGTATAGGTGTTTTGCTCTGAGGAATCAGTGGTTTTGGTGTATCCCATGACTCGATGTTCACCATCTGGATCTCACCCAATCTCATATTTTAATTTATTCTTCTCCGTGTCTCTTATTTCCACTATGGTGAAAGAAACCAACAAATATACAGAAGTCTTTTTACAGTGAAGAACTGAAGAACTTTTTGGCATGTTGACTAAATATAAGAATCAATAAAAATTTATTATAAAATACTGGAGTACCACATCCTTCCAACAAATGCCATGGCTTGGTGTGATGTTTTTGAATATATGAAAACCGTGAAATACTGTAAAAAGATTTGTTTTAACATAATATCCCGGATTGTTCTCAACTCCTACATTCTTTATAAAGAAATGAAGTAGGGACTGGAAAAACTTGGTTGAAATTTGTAATTCATTTTGTAGAAAGGTTGGGAAATTAATGGATGGAATAAAAATATTCGAGGAAAGAACCATCACAAGGTCCACGTGGGATGGATTAACTTCCTGGGGAAAAGAATCTCTGTGTTATGTGTCCAAAGGTGGTGTACAACTCTCACAATATGCAGCCGGCGCAAGAAGGGTCTTCATGGGACTTGTTTGAAAAGTCAAAGATGAATAAGTAGAGATGAGTTGCTGTACTTTTTTATTTTTTGAAAAAAATGTTTATTTGATAGTGATGGAAAACAAACAAAAAAGGTAAAAGATTTGAAAGGTATGGTAAACTTTATAATTAATGTCCATCGATTGATATGTTGCGGACTAGAAATCAGTAAAATTGGACCCATTAATTTTTTTCAAATATTTAAAAATGATTAAACCATTTTTTTATGTTTATGGATTATAATTTTAAAAACATTTAATGTAACATCAAATGTTTTTTATTTCATTCAGATAAAAAAAAAAAATTTTAGACATTTTTGTTCAGAATGTTCAGTCTTTTATAAAAGGGTTAAGTATAAGTCATAGGTTTTAAATACACAAGTTTTTTTCATTGTTATTCAAGGCTTTTTATCTGTGTGATTTTTTTTGTGTATGTTCAAGTATTTTCTCAATATCTTTATTTCATATTGATGTTTAAAAATGGTCAATAATATGTTATATAAATGCAGTTATTGTAGGCTAACAATAATACTTAGGTATAGACAGACTCACACAGGGTTTTTTAGAGGATAAAATTAATTTTACAATCCATCGTTTTGATATATCTCATAAAGTTTTATTGGCAAATCAGGTTTTATGTGCATTGATAATAATTTCCTTGTTGCTTAACCGTTATGTCTGATACCATGTGTGCACTTTATTGATTGTTCAGATTTAACATGTTCAGTGTTGAACCCCCCTATAGGCATTCATATAAACTTTTGCTGGGTGCTCAAAAAACCCATCACCATTCTCTTTTGAAATATTTTGGATGCAATAAAAACTAAGTGAGCCCAGAGTAGTCTAACTGTACTCATAGAATATTTAAGAGTATATGACAATGAATTATACCTGCTCTCACCTTTTTTCTCTTATTTAAGAATTTTAAATATCAACAATTTCTTTAGGACCTCTGCGATTTTAAATCATTACTCAGCAGTCAGCAGTGAAGGATATTTAGGGTCATAAATATTTTTATTTACAAGGGACAAAAACAAATTATAAAAAATATTACTTAAAACTATATTTGAGCATTTTTTTTATTTAACACAACACTAATTCTATTTATTTACCTAATTGTTATTTTATTTTATTACAGCTGTATACATACCATCACGCAGTGGAAAAACTTTATTGATGTTAAACAAATTCACATTTTATAAGAGAGATACAAATTCGGGTGACAAATATCGTTGGTTATGTTCTTCACACTCTCGTAAAGGATGTAAAGGTGTTGTTTATACCCAGAATGGTTTGATTACTTCTGTTCGAGAAGATCACAACCACGAATCACCCAATTATCAAATTATAAATGGGAGATATTACAAAATATAATTTAGAAGTTTTATAATATTATTGACTACAAAATTAAGAAAGATTAATAAAAAAGCAATTATAAAATGACAAGGCAATTAAAGTGTCTTATGCAGTGTCAATAACTAAGTTACCTTCTATGTCAATTAGATCCATCCAATCTATACTCACCTTAGAATTTTTGTCAGTTGGGCCATATTTTTATATGTTTATGCCATTTTGTTTAAAAACGTTATTTTTTTTTTTTTTTGTACTATTTCATTAATTTGAAAAAAAAATGTTTTCATTAAAAACGTTTACATCCTGCAAATTTACTATCACTTCACCTAATCTTTCATAAAGTAAAATGATACATGTGCATATAAACAAAAAAATCAATTCTGGCAAACAATTGACTAGCACTGTTATTTAGTTGATAATATACAGTAGGTATTCCTTGATATATTCGATTCATTGATTCCAGTAAAAAAATCAAAACTAGAAAAATGCATATAGTGAATTGATTTTAATCCAGATGAGATAGGGATTGATTGGTTCCAAATGAAAAAAAAAAGTAATTAAAAAATCACCTAATAAATCAACTGGATCTAACAGATCTGACTCATCATTCTCCTGATGTCTTGAATGCTCTCATTGGTCGGAAGATGATTAACAGTTTTTTTTTTTTTAAATTGTCAAGAGTGAGTTGCCAGATGGCATTTTTATGATTTCCATTAGTGAGACTGAATAATGTACGCTGTGTATGAATAAACTACACTGCGCACAGTACTTCATTGCTCACAGGGTGATTGGGAAATTCTGATAGACTTAATAATTTTTATTCGTAATTTTATTTAAATGTTTTATATCGAAATTGTGTTAAGTGGGATCATGTATAACGAGGAATACTTACATTTTGATCCTGACATACATACAGGCATGATCAAGAATACAAGCAGCTGAAATGGGAAGAGGAACATTAGGAGCTATTGTATATTAAGAGATAATGGTTAAAATGCCGATATTTGTCTGACCTCTAACTTTTTGGATCGAAATATTCCAGATTACTTAGTTGTGACATATGTTGAGTATGCCAGATGATGGTATACCAAAAAGTGTTCCTAATCACATCCAAGGGATGATCGAGGAGGACGTGGAATTGGTCGGGGTATAAAGGCTGCGATCCTGACCCTAATGGAAATTTGCGAGAGAAGACGAAGTTATTATTTTATTATGGTATATTATCAAAATAAAATTATTCATAAGTTGATTATTGACTTCTATTTTCCTACATCGTGACCTCAGTACTGAGGAATGTGATCCACACTAAAATTGTTTTAAATTGTGTACATTCTTCTCCAGTCCTCGACATTTTTCAGAATTTGTTCATTGTTACGTTTATGAAACACCCAGCAACATTTATTTATTTCTTGTTAAGTGACCAAAGTCACTTTCAATAATATAAAATTTGTTGAGAAGTGTGAAAGCTTCTATTTTTACTTCTGCTAACTCATTAAGAAAGTTTTTTTATTGTTTTGTTATAATCTCAAGATTTTGTTAAAAATTAAATTAAATTCTTTTTCTGTTTCAGCCCGTTATATTCCTTCACGCAATGGCAAAGTCTTGCTTATGCTGAAGAAGTATACATATTACAAGAAGGATACCTCTTCGGTCAACAAGATCCGTTGGGTATGTTCTTCCCATGCTCCAAAGGGGTGTAAGGCTGTCGTTTATACGCAAAATGATAATATTATTTCCACAAAAAATGATCACATTCATGAGCCGCCAAAATATATTAAACTGAATGGAGAATTTTTACGAGTTTGAATACAGCAATCCCTTGCCAACCGCAGGGGATACCTCTTAAAAAATGCCTCGGTTGACAACACCACAGTTGGCTAGATTAGGAGTTTAAAGAAAATAGGGGTGAGGGGTTATTGGAATATTTAAAGAAATATGAGTATATTCTTCATTTTTCAATTAAAAATTGCGTTTAATGTTTTGAAAAAGGTTAAAATTATTGGGTGTTTAATTTTTTTACAGCCAATACATCTATATCACTTCTGCAGTTTGAGGTCATATTGAGAATATGTAATAACTAATAGTTAAATTATGTTCCTTTGAAATTGTAAGAAACACAAAAACAACATATAGGAGTACATAAATAAATCGCACAAAACTATTTGAACCATACTGACACACCACTAGTCAGGGATGTGTTCCAATAGGACCATCCAGATTATTGGGTAGAGCACTCACATTTTTTAAAATCTCAATAAAATGATTTAATCTTAAAACGACTGTTATATTTTTCATTTTAAGTAGAAACTCGTTCAATACATTGAAAAGAGGATAAACAAATCCTCCAGTTTCAATGTAGGAATTTCATAAAATTGCTTGTTCATCTAGACTTTTGACAAGTTTCAATAAAATAAAAATTTATTCATTACCTGTGACAAGATAAAAATTATATTATTATATAAATAATGTATATTTTTGATATGTTTTAACAATTACTTTTAAACTAATTAAATATTATTTTATTTTTACTATTGTTTGGTATAATTTCTGCATTAATTAATTAGATAATGATTTGGACTATTTAATTAATAAATGTAAATTTGTATGAGACCATTGTTTTATTTTTTTAAATATTTCACATAAAAATTGTTAAGGTGAAATTCTGCCAGATAAGAGAGTATACATTGATAGAAATGTTTGATAAAAATAAATGACAATTGATAGAAATGTTTTCTGAGCATTTTATATGGTATACTCTTGCTACATAAATATTCAAATTATTTAGAATTTTCACTATTATGATCAAATTTAATTTCAAATGAATTTCCACTAATTGAATATTCAAATTTAACATAATTTATATAGATTTCAAAAATCTATTCACTTGCACATTGTTTTTTTTTGTTTGACTAATTATTTGCTTGTTTGTCCAATGAAAATGCACTATAAGATATTGAAAATCACTACTTAGTTGCGGAAGTTAAACTTATCTAAATTTTGTCCAATTGTATTTCACATGTACAGTAATTGCTCCATTAATGCGAATTTATTTGAACGTGGTTTTATTCTGTTTGATTTTTTTAATGCATAAAAGTGACATCTATTTAGTAATAATTTGGCTTCCGATCCGATATTTTCAAATAAACCTGCAAAGGCGACCGTAATAACAATAAAAAATGTATTCAGTGAGAGGGTTTTTCAATAGGAATAGCAAATTTTAAGTTCTGTAATTTTACTTGTAAATAAATCATATAGCTGTCATCAAAATGTGTTTTATTAATTATCAGTATCATTTATATAGACTCAAAAAAATAACTAAAGCTAACCAAAGTAAGAATACAATATTTGAAAATATGTAAAAGATTATCTTTTTTACATGGCATTCAATGGTTCCATTTACGTACTGTTTTCTTGGAACCATTTATCCGTGTAAACGGAGAAATTATTGTGTAAAGAATTACAAAGTATAAAGTTTAATCTTTTGTATAAAATTATTCATGAATTCAAAAGTTGTAATGTGTTTTCAGTTTCAATTTGAAAGATTATTGATTACACTTTCATAACAAATTATATCACTTAGACAAAAACCTTCACTGTTTTTAGCTAACCGTAAGTTCTTAATTTTTGTATGTCATGATTTGTCATGACGGCACTATTCTGTAAGTACCATATTAATTCATGTTTTTCTTTTTATGATACTAGTCTAAAAAAATTTAATCCCCAATTACATAGTTCATTATTTTGACTGTAATTCTTTTCATTTTAGCTCGCTACATTCCTTCAAGGTCTGGAAAAGTTTTACTGATGTTAGACAAATACACTTTCTACAAGAAAGGCCTGGCTGCGAATGATAAAATCCATTGGATTTGCTCGACCCATTGCACCAAGGGATGCAAGGCAGTCGTCTACACAAAAAATCATAATATTGTTTCGGCCAAAAATGAACATTGTCATGAGCCACCAAAATATATTTGTATAAATGGAAAGTATATAAAAATATAAAGCTTATTAACATGTTCTATTTTGAATATATTTTTTTATAAAGCAAATAAAAAAAAATTTGTTTTCCTAATAATAGTTTATAGATCCTAGATTATTTATATGTTCAAGTTTCTAAATAACTTGTTGGATACTCTACATTTATTAGGCAAAATATTTTTCTGTATTCCTTTAAGTCTCACGATGTTCTAATCTCTTTCATGTGAGGCACTCGAGAACCAATTATATGCATGCAGAATATATCATCCATGTGCTAATTTTAATGCATTGAGAGAAGTACTGGCTGGACCTCTTCAACGGTTTGATGAGGGTCCGGCTAATGAAGACTGTTATCTTGTTTTAATTTTTATATTTTACACATTATACGGATTTCTACTATTGCATAATGTAGGTGTGTTTAGTTTTTATCCATATGGAAGAATACTAAAGGATTCTTCTCATATTACTAGCTGGTGACAAAAATATATCTACCGTGTCATTCAATTGGGTCAATATCTCTAAACCACGCATCATTTAGTGTTAAGCTCACATTGGTTCTGCAAGCTGGTACATAGAATAGAGAATGATTTCTTGCACGGTTGTAATTATCAGAAACTAAGTGCCTCTAATATTATAGGACAGTTGAAATTGCATTGCAATACTTTTAATATGAATAAGCTTTCTTGTCTCGAGGCTTCTATCGTTCAATTAAAAGTTCAATATGGTGTGCTTATTTTGTATAATCACCCTCTGTTCTATACCATAAATATATCAGGAACTTTTATATTTGTTCCAGTATATTTTATCATAGTTCATGGGAAATCCAAACTTCTGAAGCATATTCTAACTAAGAATGAATCAAATAATCATACAAATTTTGCAGCATATCAAGTTTCGAAGTATTCTAAATCTTATGATTGCTTTTTTGTTCCTCTAATGCATGGGTCGGCAACCTTTTGTTGTAAGAGGGCCAAATATTTTACATGGGGATTAGTGCGGGCCGCACTTGGGCCATATGTCATTATAGTATATCGGTCTGTAAATATGAAACCAGAATTTGCTCATAGATGGCTCTAGTTGTCAATGTAGTGACTGTCAAACCGCGTCATTAGCGCCTTTTTCTTGTGTTTACATTTGTCAAAGACTTTTAACAATACAAGTTTAATACAACTACATATGTTTTAATGGCGTTGAACATGTCTGTTTTGTGCCTGAAAACTACAATTTGCGGATAGCATTGATTTTCTGTTACCATTTGAAGAAAACTCCTGTAGAATCGCATCGAATGCTTGTCGAAGCTTACGGTGAGCATGCTCTTGGTAAATCACAGTGCTTTGAGTGGTTTAAAAAATTCAAAAGTGGCGATTTTGACGTGAGAAACTAAGAACGTGGAAAACCACCGAGAAGGTTTGAAAACGCCGAATTGCAAGCATTATTGGATGAGGATGACGCTCAAACACAACAACAACTCGCGGATCAATTAAATGTGACACGAGAAGCCGTCTCCATACGTTTGAAAGCCATGGGAAAGATCTAGAAGGAAGGGAAAATGGGTCATTTCTCCATCGAATTGTGACTGGCGATGAAAAATGGATACACTTTGAGAATCCTAAGCGTAAAAGATCATGGGTAATTCCAAGCAAACCAGCGACATCGACTGCAAGGCCAAATCGGGTGGAAGACAAGGCTTTGTGTTTGGTGGGATCAGAAGGGTGTTATCTATTATGAGCTGTTAAAACCTGGCGAAATCGTTAATACTTAATGCTACCGACAACAAATGGTAGATTTGAACCAAGAATTGCGTGAAAAACGACCAGAATATCAAAAAAGGCAAAACAAAGTGATTTTGTCTTCATGATAATGCACCATCGCACACAGCAAAACCGGTCAAGGAAACGATTGAGGCGTTTAGTTGACAAATACTTTCGCATGCGGCTTACTCACCAGACTTGGCTCCATCCGATTACTACTTATTTGTATCGATGGGACACGCACTTGCAGAGCAGCGCTTCACTTCTTATGAAAATGGCTCGATGATTGGTTTGCCTTAATAGAGCAACAGTTTTTTTGGCGTGGCATCCACAAATTGCCAGAGAGATGGGAAAAATGTGTAGCTAGTGATGGGCAATACTTTGACTAAAATATTTTTTACCATTTTCATACAATAAATGTGTATTTTCTATAAAAAAAATCCGTTTTCATATTTACATACCTATGTATGTATTATTACGAGTATATTGAATTTGAAGTCAGTATATTGTAACGAAAATGTCAAGAAGTTAAGTGATTTACAAGGACGAATAATATTTTTTTGGTAAGAATAAAATAATAGCTACCTTATTGTTATTCAAACTTCTGATGAAAAAATATACCTTTTGGAAAGGAAATAGAAGAATAAATTGATTTTTTTGTTTATTTTATTTCAATTATTTTGAATACATGGTTTAACATGGTATATATGGCAGGTTTATTAACATACAGCAATTTCTTCCAATCAACAATTTACCAATTAAAAAACAACCAACCAACTCAGGTATTTTGTACTGTCATCTTCAAGTGACTCGATATTAAACTTTTCTATCAGTTTTGGAGGTTTCTTTATGTGTTTTGGTTTCTCCATGATTATTCTCCCTATAACTAAGTGAAGAAGCAGAAGGCGCTTCTGGAGGGATCACGTGGACCGCATAGAGGATATAAGACTGGCAAGAATTGCTAAGACTGAAAACCCTAACAGCAGGAGATTACCGGAAAGGCTGCCGAAAAGGGGGAAGGACAGCTGGACGTCATCCCAGGACAGCCCACCGTCACAAATAGGTCATACGACCTAAACAAAGAGGAAGAAGAAGAAGAATATTTAAAACCAATGAGATTTTTGTGGCTGCATTTGACTTGCAAGTTTTTTATATTACCTTACATTTTTTAAATAGACACGTGTAGTAACGCGTTGTGTCTAAATGTGAATCTGATAACCGAGAACAGTGTTTTTTTTTTTTGTAATTCAGAATTGAAAAAGTTTGCTCACAAATATATATGTACTAGCAAACATAGTAATTATTTGCTGAGCAAACCTTTTTAACTCCTTGTAGTTTTCAGAAGGCAAACTCCTATAGAAATCCACCAAGTTAGTTTTTTCCTTAAAAGCCATTTTAAGGCGAGAATCTTGCGGGCCGCACCAAAACGCCTCGCGGGCCGTGGGTTGCCGACCGCTGCTCTAATGTGTCTTCATATTATTATTTTTCTTTATTTTTTATTTTATTTTACCCACTCTTTTGATTATGATGTGGTTGCTGGCATCTGGATCTATTAGGATCTATCAGGTTATCTGGATTTATCAGGTTATCTGGATTTATCAGGCTGTCTGGATCTATCAGGATCTATCAGGTTGTCTGGATCTATCAGGTTTGTTGGCTTGCATTCTTGACCATCCTCACTTCCCTCTATCTTCTTCTTATCAATTCTTAATTACACCAGAAGTCTGCAAGAATGTTATGAAAAATAAGCTTGAAAGAGCTCGCGTTTGCACCACGGCCAGAGGTGGCCACTTGACCGACATTATAATCCATACATAATGGTACAGACCATATAATCAATCAATTAAATCTACATTGTAAAATTGTGTTTCATTTAAAAGTTATTAAAAAAAAAAACATCTGCCTGGAACATAAAACGCACCCTGTATTTACACTTTTTGATTTGGTTTTAATTCTTGTTGTGTCAATTATATTTACCTTTATTTATATCTTTCTATTATATAATTTACCTAATTCCGTAAAGCCGAAAATGCAACAAAACATACTGTGAGGGTGAAATGAAAATGAATTAAAACACATATATGCAGAAGCATTGTTCTAATTTTCAAATACATTATGTTGTCCAAGTAAACAAATTTACAAAACAAATGAAAATTGATTTGCTGTCATTGTTGAAATTGAACTTTGCAATTACAATTAACACTTCTTAATAAAGTTGCAGGGTGTCTGTCTGTGGGATGGTTAACAGTTTTAATGGAGTTTTGAAGAGGAGAAGAAGAGAAGAGTGGTTGAGTTTTGTTTTTAAAGAGGCACCGTCTGTGTTTCCTCACTGAATGGTGTTATTGTTAAAGTTATTGAGTGCGTTGGGCAAGGATTTTTTTTTGATATTGTCTCTCCGTGATGGGAGAAAAATACAAACCTCAGATATCTCTATTATAACTCGAGTAGAGTTTTTTAGCTTTCTGAACAGTTTTTCTCGAAATAAATCGGTCACTCGCTCTCTCGTCTCGTCTCTCCTCCACTTCCATCTTCCTTAGATCTTGCAGCATATTGTCTATAATATCTTGTCTCGCATTACCAATGATCTTTGTTGACTATATCGACAAATCTAATCAATGTAGTAGCCTTCATGACCTTATATTGCTGGTCATTAGTGATTAGCTCTTCAATTTTCAAAATAATGTTACGAATAACGATATTTGACTTTTCAGTATATTTAAAGTTTATCTATGATATTATAACATGGCATATAGAGGCCTATGTACACACGTGGGTTGAGCAAAAGAGAATCTCCTCAGCTGAAGGACCAACCAATATACACGTGTGGCGACATTCAATCAATTATCACACCTTATGATTTATCCATTGTGCCCCGTTAGCTGCTCGGAAAAGACCCACAGAAGGGAAACACCAATTCTATAACAATTGCAACTTTAATAATAATACAAGTATAATTTATGTAGTGTCATTTAGAGAGCAAACTGCCCTCTTTCTGGAATATAGATCTGGTATTTCTGTACGATTGGAATGGAACATAACAGGAAAATTCATTTTTATTTTATAAGAAATTATTTTCTACAATGCTTATTTTTAATTCTTTTAGTGAAATATATTGATTCAAGAAATGGAAAAAAACTATTGATGTTCAACAATTACACATATTTTAAAACTTACAAATCAATAAGAGGAGAACAGAAGTGGCTTTGTACGTGCAATCGGACAAAAGGATGCAGAGCGCTTATTATGACTCAAAACGATATTATTGTTAATTACAAACATAATCATGAGCATAATCCTCCAAAATATTTCAATTATAAAGGACAATATATTAAGATAGTGAAACGTGATTTATAATAAACCAAATTATTAAATTATTCTAATTGTTAAGGAGAAAGTATGAATAAGGGGTGTAGGTCCTTGACCTACACCAAAATGGACATGGTGTGATGGTACATATCAGATGTATTATAATGGATATATAAGTAAATGACATCCTCAAAGGCTAATAGTACGTCATTTTTGTGATACAATTCCACCAACAGCAGCACAAGGTTCTAAAATTCAATGAATTTAGATGCTTTATGTGTACCATACAGCCGTATGTGAATGAACAAGAAAAGACACCAAATTTATATGCAAAAATGTGATATTGACCTTTGCATATATCCTTGTTTCAAAGATTATCACACATAGTAACAATATTTGGTTAAAAAAACCGTAAAAAATTGTTTTAGTATAATATTTATAATGTGTTCACAAAAAATATAAAAATACTTAAAAGAAAATGATAAAGAAGTTATTTGAATTTATATATTGTTTATAGTTAAGGCATTAACGTTGTGGAGGTTTAAAGACATTGTAATTTGTTTTATCAAACACTGTTTATTCCACTTTTTGTAACGGTACCGGTTTCAAAGCTTTCACCTCATCTTCAGGGGAGCACAAACCAGACTGAATTCTGTTCGAACTAGTACCGATATACACACTTCAACGGTTGGGAACTGAGGGCTGAGGGAGGCATGGGACGATCTCGGCCAGTAGCGGAGAGATTTTTGGGATATATGTGTTTATCAGATGTTCGCTTCGATGTACTGACTTAGAAATTTCTAGGGCCTCTAATCTGTCCAATTTATTTTCGTTACTACTGATATGTAAGAATTTGGCATCATCGATAGAAATAAGTGTCGTTAAATACATGATCTTTTATAAGTTGTATGTTGATACCAGTTCGAACAGAATTCAGTCTGGTTTGTGCTCCCGGTAGGGTTATACCTTTACAAAAAGTGAAATAAACAGTGTTTGATAAAACAAATTACAATATTTGAATTTAGTTTAAAGAGGTTGATTTCAACATAGAGATTTTCAACAAGAGATGCGCGAAATGGTTAGTGTTACTCAATTCCCTACGGTTGCTGACCCCTGACTTTTTGAGTCAAAAATTGCTTTATATCTCCTATATAAATTAATTTTACTAAATGAAATTACGACCTATGGGATCATATGTCGATACTCTACCCATATAAATCAGAAAAAAAAATCTATGATAAAAAAAACTCACTTCCGGTGTATATGACTGGTAAATTTCCGTTACTTCTGAAAAGGTTGATGATAATAATGTATGTAAAACCAAAATGTTCCATTTACCTTAAAAACCTAAGCCGATCCAGAATTTCGAATGTTATTTTTGTATTCAGTGCCCCAAAATCTATGAAGTATAAATAAAAAATTAAGTTTTATAGAGCAGTGTAATGAAATATTAAATAAGAAATTTCAATTTGGAAATCATTAGATGAATCTAAAGACAAAATCATTGGGTTCATTCAATCATCATAGTATTATTAGTCACATTCCTTTATTATTAAAATAGAAAGGAAGGAATATTTTTGAAATGGAAAAAAATGTATTTAACCGGTTAGGTGCTTTAAGCGAGTTTACTCGCTCCCTGTTGCTGTGCCCGTGGGGCCGGCTCAACTTTATGCCTGTTTATAGCTCAACTTAATGCCTGTTTCTAGCCAATGTCTAGTACTAATTCGAATAATCTAAAATATGGAACATACAGAGACATCTATTGAGATGATGAATAAATACTATAATATTACAGTTTACAGATATTGTCGAATTTACAGAGATTTATTTACCTAAAAGCTTCGCATGACAGTCGACATGTGTCTTTAATACAGGGTTGTCAGATTTGTGTTTTACTTATTTAACCGTTGAAATTTGAAATGATTTTAAAGTTATATTATTTACTTTCCGTGCGTTATTAAAATAATTAATATTTTCGTGTTACATATACTTTTAATTCTATCAAATATTTTATTAACGTATGTTTCCGTATTTTCTGTGATAAGCTGTGACAACACTGACATTTTGTTAAAATTTTAGTTGTGTTTTGCTCAGTGAACGGCGGCACAAACGACACATATCTTCATAATATCCTTTGAAATATATATACAAAAAATATATTCTATTAGGTTTTATTTTTGCTAAAATGAATGGTTGAAGTAAAATAGGCACTAAGTAAAAAAAAAACAAAACTAAATATGCAGTTTCATTCTATGTGACATATAGAACGAAACTGCATACTTAATTTATTTTGTTTTTTTTGGTACTTAGTGCCTATTTTACTTCAACCATTCAAATATTCACGGCCCTCCAGGATCAACCATACTAATACCTTGCGGCACTTAAAGGGTTAAAGCTTAATTTAACAATATAAAATACACCATAACAGTTTATGTGTTATTATTTATTTATACTATGGATAGACAGACACCTATTGGATTTTTTTTCATAAAAAAATATTATATACACTGTTTTATATAAAAGCGTTCTGATGTATGTACTAACTCATATTATTATATGTCCGATACAAGATGTCAATCTATGGTCATCTATATACAGTAATTTATTGAACCAGAGTTTCAATATCAACTAAAATATGCAGTGTCAAGACCATCAAGTGAAGCAGGGCAAACAAGTTGATGTTTCAGATAGAGTTTCTTGTGTCATTGGATGTGTTACAAAGAATAGTTTGTCTATGGAGCTGTGCTGTAATTCAAAGAAAACCTATAGAGTTAACCGTTTTAAGTTGAAATAAAATTTAACTTAAAATGGTTAACTCTTCCATGATATGCATGCATGTATGTCTTTCATAGTTCATGATCCCTAGACACAACTTGGTTAATAAAATATAAACAATAAAGCGTATAAAGAATTTTTCTGATTTTTTCCAAAAATTTTAAGCTAAAATTTTTGATCAGTTGTTTACTTTTGCTTATTCCTATCTAACTATATCAAGAGTTGTCAGTCAAAAGCTTTCAAGGATTAAATATTTAGTTTTTTAATCTCAATATTGAACTCTGCTTTGGAATATTTTCAGCCATGTATGTGACCTCAAGAAAGGGAAAAGTGTTGCTGATGCTGGATAAATTCACATTCTCGAAGAATCGCCATGCTTCAGATGACAAATTCAGATGGGTGTGTTCTTCACATTTCGCTAAAGGATGCAAAGCACTTGTGTATACTAAGGACGATAATATAATTTCTGCTAAAAATGTTCATAATCACCTTGCTCCAAAATATATATCTATTAATGGACAATATGTAAGAATATAATATTCAATGTTTATTTACATTTTTCATTCATGTATTTTACCCTTATTTTATGTTTTTATTTTGTATTTTCCTTTGTTTGGTACTTTTACACGTACAAGTGCTGAATTGTGGGCAGTTGAATTCAAATACGGCCAGCAAGGCATTGAAGATGACCCTCGCAGTGGAAGGTCTTGAATGTCCACCACTCAGGAAAACATTCATAAAATATGCGACATGATAATGTTTGAAGTTTGAAGGTCAAAGTTTGAAGGTCAAAGTTTGAACGTTTAAGAGATAAGATGAGATTAAGATCCTGCACATTTCTTATGAGCGAGAGTACTCCATTATTATCAATGATTTGAGATTTCTAAGATATCTGAGAGATGGGTGCAGTCAAATACATGCAAACTTGTATCACTCTTTCGAGAGAATATTTATCCATCTACGAAGCGAATCCTCAAAAGCTTTTGTTTCAGTTTGTAATTATGGAGAAAACCAACATACTCCAGAATCCAAACAATAATTGAAATAATGGAAAGAACCTGGATCTCTGACACGAAAGAAGGCTAAGACGATTATGTCAGCCTAAAAGTGATGATCTGTTTTCAGTTGCAAAGAATCATATTTACAGATTACCTAGCTAAAGTTACAATAACTCTCAATATTACTTGCATTGATTTTTTAAGCCATTTACGAGAAGTAGAGAAAAAGGCTGATGTATCGGACGTATGCATCAGCCAAAATATATAATGTATTTTTGTTATTTGGTACTTTTATGATTTTCCTGTTTGTTATTTGATAATTTTATGATATGATATTTTGATGTTATTTGATATTTTGATGTATAAATTCATGGGTATTTTTAGATGATTTGTATGTAAATTTTATGTTTGTTGAGGTCCGTGCTGTATCACGACCTTAACTAAAATATTCCTTATGCGCGGCCATCGCGTGACAATATCAAAAGTCGGCCGGCCCATGCATGCGAAAACTTGCTAAAAATGTGATATTTCGCAAGTCATGACGGCATGCACCGGCGGAAACAGACGCTTGCGATGAGTGATTGGCCGCACATAAAGAGCGCCAAACGCTTTGGAAATACATTCTCAGTTTACTCTGTCTACTGCCTTTTACTTGCGACCATCTACTACCTGCCTAAGATGAATCTCTTCACCCTGCTACTTTTCACCGACCTTTTCACCGTGAGCCGAAATCTCCGAACATTGAACAGCAGCCATCCACTTATTGTTACAGTCTTTGTACCGGTCCCGTACAGCTGAGTATGCTCTAAAAACAGAAAATATAGGAGTGTATGAGTAGGTACACTCTATTTGACAAGAGCGTGTATGGATACATTTTTTCCTGGAAACCGTTAAGACGATAGATTCAAACGCGAGCAGGTAGCAGGACTCTTCCCCCAAGATGCTTTGTTTAGAAAAACTCAATTGTCGTTCGACCTTGGTTACACAAAAACACATTTCACTATGAGTACCACATACACATCACGCCGTGTTTCTGTGTACACATTTGAAAGGACTGAAAATG
This sequence comes from Odontocerum albicorne, assembly GCA_949825065.1. Classification (NCBI taxonomy): domain Eukaryota; kingdom Metazoa; phylum Arthropoda; class Insecta; order Trichoptera; family Odontoceridae; genus Odontocerum; species Odontocerum albicorne. Next base: position 26,145,284 of record OX463850.1, read on the forward strand.
TCGTACGGAGCCACTGCTAAATACATGACAAAGTCGAAAACATTTGTAAGTAAGTGGGTGAAATGCCATTCTGATGTAAAAAAACGTCGATGACTTACCAGATCGTGGCACTGCACAGAAAACAACGAAAAAGGATAACAGTGATTTTACGGGTTTTTGAGAAGAATCCTCATCTATCATTGTGTAGTGGACATATAGTTTTGCATGAAAAGGGTCTAATTGTGTCATGTGACACTATAAGAAGACGTTTACTAGCTCATGGAGTGAAACTTCGAAGCACGGTGAAGAAACCACTACTCGCCGAAAAACAAGTCGAAAAAAGACACTATGGCGAAAGAAAATTTGGACCCCGATTGGGACAACATAATTTTTTCAGATGAAGTTTCTTTTTGGGCATGTTCTTCCATTAATCATACCTGGTGTACCCGCACCAATAGACTCATCCAGCGGACCGTTAAACACCTGCTAAAAATCCACGTCTGAGGGTGTTTCTCAAAGCAGGGATTTGGCACTTTGTACATCTTCACAAATTATTTCAACACTGCCAAAATGGTTAAAATATATCAGAGGGCTTTATTACCATCTGCTTAAAGGTGGTTTATAAGAAAAAAATAAAATTAGCTACTGTAAGAGGACAATGACCCAAAACAGCAGAGTCGTCTTTGTACTGCGTGAAAACAGGAAAATGATGTTGACGTAATGGATTGACCGTCGCAGTCACCAGATGCCAATCCCATAGAAAATGTTTGGGCACTCATAAAGTTCAAGCTCCAAGGGAAAAATATCTAGAACGTCAAGCAGTTATTTCAACAGATTCGACTTATATGGAAGTCTTTGCCCCTAGATTATGTAGAAAATTAGTAGAAAGTATGCCTCGGAGATGCCGGGCATTTATTACTATTGGAGCCGACTGGACAACTTATTAATTATAAAACATCACGGTTTATATCATGTAACACATTGATCTATATGTCCCGGGACTAACTACCAAAACAACATTTGTTTGCCAAAATTCTTCTTTTTTCATCAACATAGTCTCCTTCAAGAGCGATACATTCATTCCAACGCTTTCTTAACTTTTCTATGCCAGCCGTGTAGAACGATTTATCTTTGGTTTCAAAATAGGCGTTTTTTTTTTCTGGGTTACAATCCTAGGTCTGCACCAAGCACTCGATCCCTACACTCATCTCTGTCATCTGCCAGTCTCTTCATCTCCTGGTAGCTGCCACAGCGCACATCCCGGATCACCCGGTCCATGTAGCTATATCTAGGGCGGCCTCTATGGTTATTGCCCTCAATCGTTCTCTCGACGATGGTAAGGAGCAGGCCTGGGTGCTTGATGATATGGCCTATCCAACTGGATCGTTGTTGGGCAACTCTATTTAGGAGTTGCCTTGTTTCTCCAACCCCGCTCAATACCTCGTCGTTTCGGATGTGATCTGACCAATGGACCCTGGCCATGCGCCTATAGCACCACATCACAGGCAGCCAGACGCCCGGACTCGCTCTGGCTGATGGTCCACGTTTCGCAGCCATACAGCAGCACACTCCAGACAAGAGTTTTCACTAAATTCTTCCTAACATTGATATCAATGTTAGGAGATTCAAATATCTTTTTCGGATTTCTTGTTGAAAGCAACTCTTGCCTATTATAGGCGTTAGTTTCGGTAATCACTTCTTCATTGGAGCCAAATCTCTTTCCCTAGAGCATCTTTTTGAGGTCTGCGAACAGCCAATAGTCGCTGGGGGCCAAATCTGGAGAATAAGGTGGGCGTGGAAGCAATTCGAAGTTCAACTCATGCAATTTGGCCATCGTTACCATCGACTTGTGACACGGTGCATGGTCCTGATGAAAGAGAACTTTTTTCTTCTTCATATGGGGCCGTTTTTTTTGCAATTTCTGCTTTCAAACGCTTCAATAACGCTATGTAATATTAGCTATTGATAGTTTTTCCCTTTTCAAGGTGATCAATGAATGTTATACCATGCGCATCCCAAAATACGGAGGCCATAACCTTCCCGGCCGACTGTTGAGTTTTTGGCGGCTTCGGACGACTTTTATTGGCTGCTCTCCACTCAGCTGACTGGCGATTTGATTCCGGAGTATAGCGGTGAATCCAAATTTCATCCATTGTCACATACCGATGCAAAAACTCCTGTTTATTTCGCATATTCAGTGCCAAACAGTGCTCTGAATCACGACGCGTTGTTGTTTCTGTTCCATTGTGAGCAAACGCGGCACCCATTTCGAAAAAAGCTTTTTCATGACCAAATGTTCATGCAAAATAGTGTAAACACTACCAAATGATATCTTCAGGATGTCAGATATCTCACGCAACTTTACTTTGCGATTTTCCATCACGATTTTGAGGGTTTTTTTTTGTTTTCTGATGTAACAGCCTCATTTGGACGACCAGAGCGTTCAGCATCATTTGTGTCTGTACGACCGCGTTTGAAATCAGCATACCACCGACAAATTGTTGTTTTCGATGGAGCAGAGCCTGGATAACAATTTTCAAGCCATCGCTGAGTTTGAACGGTATTTTTTCCCATTAAAAAGCAATGTTTTATCAACACACGAAATTCGGGTTTTTCCATTGTTTTGAAAATAGCAAATGTAGCATCACTAAATTTAGTTACTAAGATTTTGGATTCAATTCCCGATGGAAATAACACAAAAATTGTCCTATGTTAGATGTATTTTGAAACAACCAAATCTTTTAATAATCTTCCGATCAGCAGTAAAACATATTGCTTTATAATATTTATATCAGATTGTATAAATATAATTATCTTTTTGTATTAGTAACTTCATTCATACACTCGTATGGTACCCATCAAATTATTCAAATTGGTGATTCGGATATATCCACGAGCATGGCTGGGAGATAACATTTTCTTCGGCCCCATTATTCCACTGTTTGGGTTTTAGAACCATCTGAGTAGATTTGGAGACTTGCACGCAGCCAGTACTGGCTGCGTTAGTCATGGCCACTGAGGTCCTGCATCTTCCATTCGGCCCACTTTTGTTTTTTTTTTCTCTGATGACCATTTGAATCTGAAATTTTTATCAAATTATACAGTGTGTTAACTACTTCATGCTTTTGAACGAGCAGTGTTTGCGCGTGGCGCATATGTCGCATCGCACCAACCCGAGCACTGTTCGCGTGTTTTGACTTGTCTGCATTACATACAATAAACAAACGAACTGTGCTCGCCTATGCTACTTGACGCTCGTAGAGATTTACACATATCGTTTCCTCTGCTTTAACTTATTGAAAAACATTATAAAATATTTTGTAAGTATTATATTTAAAAAATTTGTGATAAATTGCAATTTTTTACGAATGTCACTTATATTGATTTTTATTTATATATTCATATTGATTATAATTTTGATATTCAAGATCCCTGTATCATGGAGAGTGACAGTGAATGGGAGGATTTGAATTTAGATAATTCAGACAGTGGACGCCCTATTAAAACTTCAGATCCACTGCGATTGACAGAATGTCACTTTTTGAGGTCAATTCCAATAACTGGAAATAAAAATAGACCTACAAAAAGATGTGTGGTCTGCTGTTCCAAGCGAGATAACTCAGGAAAACGTATCCGAAGGGAGAGTCGTTATTGGTGTCCAAATTGTGAAGTTGGTCTCTGTTTGGAGCCGTGTTTCGAAATGTACTACACTAAATCAACTTATTAATATTTTTTGTGTAATCGACTACTTTTTATTCGTATTATTATAGTTATTTACACTTTTTATTATTATAGAGTATTATAGTTATTGTTATTCTAATTTTTATTATATTATAGTTAGTTTTGTTTTAAAATTATCTAAAATTATTTAACATTAAAATGGCGAAACTACTTTATTCTTTTTTTTTTGTATTGGGTTAAGTTTTTCTGCATTTTTTTATTGCTTCTATGCTTTATTTTGAACTTTTTTTGAACTGAACAATTTTTAAATGATGTAAACTCTTTTAAAAGCAGGTATTTTAAAAACAGGTATTTCTAAAAACAGGTATTTTATTAATTAGGTCACAGAGGTTGTGACCTAACCAGGTCACACAAATGTGTCAGCTTTAGAGGCATTTCTTGTTACTTTAATCCACAACACAAGTATTAAAAATTTGGTATTGTCACCAATCTGTTTTGTATTAATAAATATATCATTTTAGCTTGTTACATAACTTCTCGCGTTGGATCCGTCCTGCTGATGTTGGATAAATATACATACTGCAGGCATCGCCTGGTTTCAGGGAATAAATACAGATGGACATGTTCTACACACGGTGGTAAAGGATGTAATGCCGCTGTATTTACACAAAATGATATTATCGTTTCAGTTAGTAAGCAGCATAATCACGAACAACCCTTGTATCTGAATATCAAGGGAGAGTATATTAAAATTAACAAATACTCGTATAAATGAATAATATCAGTTTTATCTTGATAGATTTTTTTATTTTTTCCCTTTTAAATAGGTATATATATATATTACAGTGAAAGTGAATGGTCATTGAATGTAAACTATTGCAAGTGAATATTTGAAATGTGAGACTAAATTATAAATGCAAGAAAAATAGCACTTTGTGTGCGTTAAAATGCCTAACTCTTTTTTGCAATAAATATTTCCTGCAATAAATAAAAATGTTAACTGAAAGGCTCTTTTATCGTTTTATTTAAAATTTACATTCCCAAACCCCAGTTAATAAATGTTAACAAATACCACACAATCAATAGTGAATATGAATTTTAGTTTTTTTCAAATGTACTATTTTTTCCACATTCACTTAGTAAGTGAAGGTGTATATTCAAGTGTAATAGTTATAATCCACTTTCACTATAACATCATAATATCCAAATTTTTTTTTTGTAAAATGATAATGGATGTTTATTAAATGTTTAAAAAAAAAAAGAATTATAAACTTACATTAATGAAAAAATCACAGGTGACAAATACAAGTATCATATACATCAGATTGGCGCTATGGTACTTTAAGATAGGCAGATAGATTGACGCATTGGACCTAAAAGGGTTTAATCAATAAACCAAATCATTCATTCATCTTTGGTGTCCAATTGGAATCTACTAAATCAACCTAAATCCTTCCTGGACAACTCGTCACCAGTTCTTCACTTGGAGCACAGACATGTCTTTGGAGATGTTATCCTTCCATCTCAATTTTGACCTACTTGTCTATAGCATTCAGACTTGTTGCTCAGGAGTTGTCTCGGGAAACAAAACTCTTCCATTTAATATGTGTTCCCCAACCATTAGTGTTTACCAATCTTAATATATTTAAAAATGGTTTCTTCGAAGAACTTGTACATCTCAATTTTGCATCATTTGCACCAAACTCTGCTTTCATGCACAGCTCCAAAAATAATCAATAATAATTTATATAACGTCTCAGGGTTGTTCTAACTCAGGATTCGAACCGACTATTATTGACAGATTAAAAATATTATAAAATAAATATATATAAGTTGAGTGTAAGGAATGGAAGGTGGTGGTTGCGGCCATTAGATAGGGTACTTACCCACATCTGTATACACGTATGTTTAGAGGACATATTTAGTAAAAATAACTCCCAGGAGAGAAAAATTACATAGAAACTCCGATATGTGATGTAACATATTTGGCTTTTCTTGGTACCTTTCTCTCTAACATGTAAAGGTGACTTGCACCTTTTTTAGTCACTATTCATGTGTCCGACAAATATGGACACAATATAAATCAAACCTCTCTTTCTAATTTCATTACAACATTTTAATTCTGCAAAATATTTTTCTACTTCCTATCCCAAGGCCTTTATCATTCTATAGAACTTTGAAATGCTGCGTTGTAAAACTCGTATAAAGCTCTTTTGATTCTTGTTTTTTTTATAAACAATAGAGAAATGTCTCCATTTTAACCATTTAAAACATCTTGAACTTGTTTTGGCATAAAGTAATTGAAAAGATTGGGTAAGTAATGTGATGAGTTTTGAAAAAAAAGTTTGTAGTAAAAAGATTTGAAAATCATTGTACTTTTAATGGTACCATTCGGCAAATATGTAAAAAATTGTTTTTAGTATTAAGTAACAATGTCAAAAAATTATAATGGATTCATCACTTCGTAATGAATTTTGTTATTTTATATATTTGTAAAAATAAATATGAATATTATCACAATACGCCATAAAATAAACATATTATAATAAGTCTGCATCGGCAATGGCAATGGTCCACAAGGTAACATTAGATTCAGGGATAAATATGACTTTGAGGTAGTAGATGAGTTCACCTACCTGAGTTCAACCATAACGAAGGAAAACGAGGAGCATGCTGAGATTAAGAGAAGAATCACAACAGGAAACAAAACATTCTTCACCCTACTGCCGGTTTTCAAGTCCAGAAGTGTCAAACAGAAAAACCAGTGTCAGAAAAACCAGTCACCCTATACATAACAATTATTAGAACAGTGGTGGCATATGGATGCGAAGCATGGACATTGACAGCTAAATCCGCAGAGTTGCTGGATGCCTTCGAGAGAAAAGTACTACGTAGGATCCTGGGCCCCGTGAATGACGGCAAAACCTGGAGAATACGATACAACGACGAGCTGTACAATATCTACAAAGCTCCCAGGCTTATCTGTACGTGTCAGACTGAGCAGATTAAGATGGGCCGGACATGTGCAGAGAATGCCGTCATCGCGAGCACCCAAAAGAATCCTGCAGGGACAGCCGGGTGAGAGAAGGAGAGTGGGCACACCAAGGCTGCAATGGGAGGACGAAGTTGAGACGGACGCAACCCGGCTGCTGCAGGCGCAGGATTGGAGGGTCGTGGCGGAAGACAGGGGGAGTTGAAGGTGAAGATTGATGGAGGCCAAAGCTCGATATGGCCTGTATGACCATCGAAAGAAAAAATAATAAGTCTGCATCACTGTTACTTCAGATTATCTATATTCTATATTAACATATGAACATATTTATTAAAGAAAGAGACAACCCACATTTGACCCTATTGGAAAAATTAGGTAAAATAGTTCAGTAAGTGCAGACTTGTATGGATATGGATTATTTTCAATATTAATTATGCATACTCGTATAACACATATCTTATCTGCTGGATATTTTCAATATTAATTATGCATACTCGTATAACACATATCTTATCTGCTGGATATTTTCAATATTAATTATGCATACTCGTATAACACATATCTTATCTGCTGGATATTTTCAATATTAATTATGCATACTCGTATAACACATATCTTATCTGCTGGATATTTTCAATATTAATTATGCATACTCGTATAACACATATCTTATCTGCTGGATATTTTTTATGTCAACAAAAGAGTGTTAAATAAAAAAATGTTTAGATCTTTTTTACACATACATACATACACGGATGCCCATCATCACCCTTTTAAGCAAATTACTGTTTTTGTCAGCGTTGCAAATCCTTTTTTCCTTTGAGGTTATTTTCTTACATTTACAGTGTTTGTGTTTCCTCAAACTTTAATGTTGTTATGTTTGTGTTCTAAAACAGGAAGAAGTTATTTGGATATTTTTGAAATTGTGGTGTGTTGTAAATTTCACCGCCTGAAGGAATCACTAACATTCTAAAGACAGAAGTAAATACTCTCCAATATGGTAAAAAATATAAAACTGGTGATAAGGATTATTTTTCATCATAAATTCTTATTGTAAAAAAAACAGATAACGCATTTGTCGAAATATATTGAATTAAAATGTATGTTTATTAATTTTTGCTTAAAATATTCACCAGATGTATTTGCATGAGTGTTAAATATTGTAAATAAATGAAATATTAGAAAATAATTGTAACTGAGTCTGATCAAGTGAAATTAATTTGGTTTGGTTTACAAGGGCAAATGGTAATTATGTCCTACACGTATAAGGTGCCTTTATGATCATAATCATCAATGAATATTTCCTGCTTCTAAGATAAAATGAATAACTTTAATGAAAAAGTAATACTCAAAAACAATTTGTACACATTTTAGTTTGCTTCATAAAATCTCGCACTGGAAGTAATCTGTTGAAAATAGACAATTATACCTTCTGTAAGCATCAGCTTGCTTCTGGAGGAAAAATCAGGTGGCTCTGTTCTACTCACAGCTGCAAAGGCTGCAAGGCCGTGGCATATACCAAAGATGACTGCTTGATTTTTGTCAGGAACCAACATATCCACGAAAGACGAACATACGCAAAAATTTGAGTTATCTCAAATTTTGAAGAATTGAAATTAGGAGTCACACTTAAAAATAAACAGTAGAAATAACACTACTGACACAATTCTAGTGACCATGACAGCCCAAAAATGATGATATTTTTTAAGTTTTATCAATTGTTTACTTTACATGAAGATGAAGACATTGTATCTCGGAATAAATTGTAAAATTTATTTTTAAATAATTAAATTTTAGTCATCAGTTATTCAAATAACTGAAAACAGTGATTTTCTTAAAATATTTTAAATGAATTTTGTGCCTCCATAATAAATAAAATGAATAACTATTTCAGTCTATTATAAAAGTCATAATGGTTTAGCCACATTGAGAAAATATGTTACAAAATATTTACGAAACAAATGTATTATGTATGACGAGATATATGGATGTGGACGAGGCAAAAAACGTGTATGTTTTATGAATATATTGAATTAAAATGAAAATTTATTGTGTTTTGTTTAAAATGTATTTGCATGAGTGTTAAATAAATAAATGAGATATTGGAAAATAATTATTTCTGAATGAAAAGAAATAATGAAGGCAGATCAAAGATAAAGAAGTTAGGTAATTGTGTAGTTGTGCTTCTACAAGGTACCTTTAACATCAAGATTATCAAAGGGTAGTTCGTGCTTCTAAGTTAAAGTGTATAATTTTAATGAAACAGCAATACTTTAAAACAATTTGAACCCATTTTAGTTTGCTTCGTACAATCTCGCACTGGAAGTTATCTGTTGAAGATAGATAATTATACCTTCTATAAGCAACAGCTGGCTTCAGCAGGAAAAATCAGGTGGCTCTGCTCGACACACTGCTCCAAAGGCTGCAAGGCCCGTGGCCTATACTAAAGATGACTGCTTGATCTCTGTCAGGAACCAACATAATCACGAAAGACCGATATACACTAAAATCTGAGTAATCACAAATTTTGAAGAACTGAAATAAGAAGTGCTATTTTAT